>CM053266.1:10345628-10857009 GCA_028583415.1 Protea cynaroides
GGAAATGCAGTATGGGTAATTGTAGATCGCCTCACCAAGACAGCCAGATTTATCCCTGTCAGACCACAATATACTATGGACAGGTTGGCAAGGTTGTACGTGGACAATATAGTCAGGCTCCATGGGGTTCCAAAGAGTATTGTGTCTGATCGAGATCCACGCTTCACATCTAAGTTCTGGGAAGGACTTCAGAAGGCAATGGGGATGAAACTAAAGTTTAACACAACTTTCCACCCTCAAACTGATGGTTAGTCGGAGAGGACCATTCAGATTCTAGAAGACATGCTTCGAGCATGTGCTATCGACTTCAAGGGGGCTTGGGATGAGAAGCTTTCACTCATTGAGTTTGCCTACAACAACAGCTACCAATCTATGATCCAGATGGCCCCATACGAGGCCTTATATGGCAAGAAATGTCGGACACCTTTATTATGGGATGAAGTTGGAGAAAGACGGAACGTAGGACCAGAATTTGTGGAAGAAACCTGCAAGGCAGTAGATCTAATCAAGAACTGAGTAAAAACAGCTCAGGTGCGTCAGAAGCACTATGCTGATAACAGACGACGGGATCTTGAATTCATGGTTGGGGACAAGGTGTTCTTGAAGGTGTCACCAGTAAGAGGCTTGAAGCGGTTCGGCAGAAAAGGAAAATTGTGTCCTAGATATGTGGGACCATATGAAATTCTATCCCGATGCGGCAAAGTAGCCTATCAACTTGCATTGCCACCAGCAATGTCTAGTGTCCACGATGTCTTCCACGTGTCCTTACTGAAGAAGTACGTGAGAGACCCCTCATACATTCTTGTTGCAGACCCCCCAGATTTGACAGAAGACTTAACCTTCGAGGTGGTGCCAATCCAGCTAATTAGTAAAAAGGTACAACAACTTTGAAGGCTAGCTATCCATTATGTCAAGATAGTTTGGAAAAGTCAGGACGTAGAAGAAATTACTTGAGAAGAGGAGGATGCCATGCGACAAGAGTATCCCCATCTTTTTTACTCTGAAGGTACGTGCAATTTCGGGGACAAAATTTCTTTTAAGGGTGGGGGAATTGTGAGACCTACATGCAAATTTCGGGGACGAAATTTTTTTAAGGGTGGTAGAGTTGTAAGAACCGTATTCTAAAACCGGGTCTAAACCATGGTTTTATATGATTACAGGTGTCCCAATTATAACCAGACCGGAGGGCGAAGCCGAGTGACGAGCCACTCAAATTTCAGGTAAGAAAAAGAATAAAAATGCCTAAAACTTCATACCGGTCTCACTATACTTGGGTTGCGGATATAGTGCAACCGGTATGTGCAACCGGTTTGTATACCGGCTGCACTATACCGGTTGCAAGGTCTCTAACCGGTATGTGCGACCGGTATACCCATTTCCGGCTGTAGATAGACTCCAGTGAGCCTTTTTTAGAAAGTTTCCATTCTGAGGGAAAACCTTTCATGGATGGTCTCCCTCTATTAATAGAGAAGGAGACACTACATTGCTCCTTCTCAAACACCCCAGCCGTCTGGAGAAGAACTGAGAAGGAGCAAGGAGGAGGTAGCCGCCCAGGAAGGAGAGCACGCCGCCAACCGACAACAGCCGATAAGTGCTCTATACTGTTAGTAATGTTAGGATGTCGGATTGGAGCCGCGAAGCGGCGCAATGATCCAAAAAGATTATAGTTTCCATTGTTCTTCCTCATTCGAATCTAACCTAGGTTTGATACGACATTATAGCCGAGATCCGAAGGCCACTAGAGGGTTTGGACCTTAGTAAAGGGTAGAGGAAACCCTAGAGACCTAACTGTTAGCCGACAAGGAGGGGAGATCCGAGATCTCGCTCTCGGATCGAAACCGCGGGGTATACCGGATGGATTATAGGTCCAGCGGTATGGCCTTGCGGTATATACCGCAGGCACATACAGGTCTCACTCAGTGAGATCTGAGTGATACCGGTAAGTGCAACCGGTATATACCGGTCGCACATACCGGTTGCAGTATGTGTGCCACCAGTATACATACCGGTTGCACATACCGGTCTCAGCCTGCAACCGGTATGGGTTTTCGAGCCTGATTTGTTTGGCCAAACCTGGTTCCGACCCCTGAAACTTTAATAAATGAATTTTAACATAAATATGTGATTATGTAGGACCTGTAGACACTGTGAGTAAGCTCTCTAACGCAGAACGAGATCATTATCACGCGTCAGGTAAGGAACAAGACCCCAAACCTAAATAACTAATCAACAGTAAACCTCTATGAATATTTTTATGTTTATTTGGAAATATTGCTTGATGATTGTGCATCTCACATGCCATATAGTTGTTCTTTTATTTATTATATATTCATGCATTTCATATGCTAGGTCTGATGGAATGTTAGGCATGTGTATGTTTTAGTTAGTGTGTGGAATGTGAAGGGGATGTGCCCTGGATATATCCATAGCTAATACTTTTCTCGTATCGCCTTTTACCTTAGCAAACTCAGTGCGAATAGGGTATCAGGGGAAGGACGTGGGATTGTGGTTCTTCCTGCCCACCAGACTTGAGCCCTATCTCTATGTCATAGGGGGGTTGTGCTGGGGAAGAGTTATATAGTCTTTACCTTAGCAGACTTGGTGCCAATAGGGTATCAAGGGGAGGACGTGGGATTGTGGTTCTTCCTGCCCGCCAGACTCGAGCCCTATCTCTATGTCGCAGGGAGCCGTGCTGGGGTAGGGCCATTGATACTGTATTGACATCTAGGACTGGTTAGAAACGGAACCCACTTGCAAACCCTTACCAATAGGGGTTTAGGTATTGGTACGGTATGGGATATCAGGAGGAGGATGTGGGATTGTGGTTCTTCCTGCTCGCTAGACTCGAGTCCTATCTCCATATCAGAGTGAGTGATGTGGGGCAATAACAGTAGTGTGGTAGGCGCCTGACTGTTGGGTGCGTTCACACTCTCGTGCATGGAGGTGCGGTGGCCGTCAAACCTTATCATAACACATTTGCAAGTTATACCTAACCCAAATTGTAATGTTATCTCATGCATATTGTACTGTTGCATTGGTTTTGTACTTACTGAGCTATGTTGTGAGCTCACTAGATATATATATATATATCTTCTTTTTCAGATTTGGATGCAGGGTACACTGTTGACGACTTCGTGGCTGCTCCAGCATATGGTACTGTTGCTGCCATTGATGCTCAGGCAGAAGAGGACGAGCATGATGCGTCATGCGAGTGCTCGTTCTGTGTCTACTCTCAGTGACTTGGGTTATTTTCCGTTAAGCTTTGTAATAAATATTATTTAATTTTGATGGACGATGAAATAAATTGGGTATTTATTTAAATTACAATTTAGATCTCGGCTCATTTATTTATTTTCGCTGCTATGTATTATATCTCTGATTTTTGTTAGACTGCTTGGGAATGATTGGTTGACACGGTCTATTGAGATCTTGGTGTGAACCGTGATTTAGAGCTGGTTCACTCATACTTCTGGTTCATCCGAAATTGGGGTGTGATACTAGGGTTGCAGATTTGTGCGCCTTGGCAGGGCTAGAATGGGTTTGAGCTAACTTTAAGGCGCTCGGGTAAGGTTAAGGTTTTAAAAAACCCGACCCAACCCACCCTGTCGCAGCCGTATTTAGATACCGTTGTAACAGCCATCGGATTTACTGATAGAATCCAACTACAACCGTTGGATATAGGTCCTTGTCATTCGTAGCGTTCCTTTTCCCATAAATAGACGCCAGTTCGCATTTTCTCTTCTCATTCTGTGTTTGTAGGCTTTAGGGTTTTCAGAACCCTTACTCGATAGCAAGAGGAAAACAGTGAGGTTAAAGAGACGGCGCTTGCTGTCCGCCTTGACAGTTCCTTTGTCTTGGCCCTCTTGTGAGATCACTAATCTTTTCTTAGTTTGTTTCTGAAATTCGATATCTCCAGCAATGGCAGTGAAACCTTCCAAGAGCGATAAGAAGATTGCATACGACCAGAAGCTATGCGAGCTTCTTGACCAATTCACACAGATCCTAGTGGTCGCAGCCGATAACGTGGGGTCGAACCAGCTTCAAGGCATTCGAAAAGGTTTGCGTGGTGATTCAGTAGTTCTGATGGGGAAGAACACCATGATGAAGAGATCCGTGAGGCTTCATTCTGAGAGGACCGGAAACCAGGCCTATCTGAATCTCATTCCTCTCCTTGTGGTATGCGTCATATATACTTTCACCGCAGACTTCTGGTTTATGGGGCTGTTGCCTGTAGGGTTCCTTTTTCCATTTCCCTTTTTATGTATTAATATGATTTTAAATGTTATCAGGGAAATGTTGGGTTGATTTTCACAAAGGGTGACTTGAAGGAAGTAAGTGAAGAGGTTGCCAAATACAAGGTACGGCGTCGGTTGGATTCGATAAATATATTATAATTTTGAGAATGCATTTTGTGCTATTTTTTATTACGCTTTCCTGGTATTGTTTTTTTCTCGTGTTTTGCTGGATTGGGAGAATAATGTTTAAGATTGCATTGGTGTTTGCACTAACTGAATATTGTGAGTGATGGTAGATGCATCCAACGGGTACTGAACTGTTTTATGCTTAAACTGCGTTCTGAACTCTTATGTTAACCAAACTTTCCCCACAAAAGCTATAAACTTGTGCTTGTTTTGAAAGGACGAGGGATTACTTATTCAATTTTAAGAGGAGGGATTCGTGTTTGTGTATAAAACATAAAACGTTGTGATTTTTCTCTATCTGTAGGTATCCTTGGCATATTGTAATGGGTTTCATATGTTCATCATTCTGTCTTTTAACTTAGCTTGGTTTGGTACCTCCTGGATAAAGTTCATTCTTCTGGAAGCAGGTTGAGTAAATGCCTTGGCGTGTTGTCAGTTGGCTCAACCTGCCCTGTTTTTTATTTTAAATGGGCCAGTTGTGTGGAAATATTTCAGGCCATAATTCTTATGTTGTGAATCAACAACTTCAAGTACTGCTTGCTATGGTTTTTCATTTGTTTGATTCCTTAATATTTGCGCATGATAAAATT
This sequence comes from Protea cynaroides, assembly GCA_028583415.1. Taxonomy (NCBI): domain Eukaryota; kingdom Viridiplantae; phylum Streptophyta; class Magnoliopsida; order Proteales; family Proteaceae; genus Protea; species Protea cynaroides. Next base: position 10,350,640 of record CM053266.1, read on the forward strand.
ACTTTGCTGGGAGATGTTGCAAGTCTTTTACTTTGTTAGGAGGTGTTCTATTGAACTAATTAATTGTCTTTTAAGTCACATGAACTTCCAGCTGCTTCACCATTATCTGTCAAGTATGTATCAACTACTACTTCCTTTTGATGCTGATGTTGGGTCAGGGTACTCGAAATAAGTGACTCATGTAGACTCCTTTTGGGTTGTTTTTTGACGTAACAAAAGGAAAGGAAATTCCAGTTTCAAAATTCAAATCACGTTGTAATCCTTGTGATTTTTCCATTGCCACCAACAAGATAATTGATTAGAAAACAGGTTTTTTTTAATCACAATCAGCATGGGTTTTGGCACAACCTGTCAGAACTGGCCAAAGGGATCAATGGTAATCGAATCAACAAAGATAAGAACAAAAATCAGAATTAATAATAGGCATTTTTTGTCTTTTCCAACACTTATAAAAAACATACCAAAATAATAGAAAATGACTTCGGTATCCCACGTAAGCCTCTACCAGCATTCCACCAATCAACTCTAGCATCTCACTGGTTATTTCTTTCTCCCTCTCTATCTTTCACTCACACAGAAAATAGTATAAATTAATTTTACTTCAGATTCTTATTCTAAATACATACTTCTCTTTTTATAGAGGCTGAGGTGGTTCTAGACCTTCACTGGGACTTAGGCCCCCTTTGTTTCGATTTCTATATCGATTTCACTGGTTTATTTCAATTTCATCTTTCATTTGGTTGGATTTCTGCACTCAACTTAGTTGAAAGAAAAATGGATTTCATCTGAAATCCTGAAATAAATGAGACCTTCTTTCACAGTTTCACTCATGAGAGATTTTATTTTATTTTGTGCTTGCTTATAATGACCATGTGTTTACAAGGGCTCAACTATTAGGACAGCACTGTAATTTCCAATTGTAATATTAATAAAGGTTCTCACACAGCTGATCAAGGCAGAATCTCCCAAAGTCTCTCCTCTCATCTCTGAGCTCAATGGTAAGTTTTAGGGTTTCTCTTTTGATTCTTGTTCTCCTAATTCTTATTCTTCTTCTTCTCCTTCTCTCCACCTGCAACCTCTCCCAACAGTTATCTAGTTTTTTTAAGCTATTTTTATGAGCAACACGATAGCATAATACGTCTTCTTTTTTCCACCTGCAACCTCACGGCACAGGTTTCTTGTTTTTAAGCTATTTTTCATGAGAGACAGTAACATAATACGTTGATTTCATTGTACGATGTATTCACTTTCTTGTATTGGCCCAATCGTTTAATTGGTCACCCAAGGTATTATGAGTGCAGGACCCCTCACTGGTTCATGCAGTCTGGTTCTTCTCTTTTCATATTTCCCTTTAGGGAATGAGAAGTCTCTCATGCCAATTCTCTCTCTTTCTTGTTCCTAGTTGTGAAATTTGAATAAACCTGTTTTTTTTTATTACCATGGCATTTGGTTTTGTTCTGGGAAAATCTGCTAACAAGAAAGTTATGTGCCTACTGATATCTGATACCTGTTTGTTGTTTACTGCACCCAATTGTATGTTTGTGTAGAATTTCTGTTGGTTCAGATTTGAACTGGGTTTTGAGGACGGGCTGGTCCATTAGGGTAGGGGTGTTAATTTTGGGACTGCACCTGGTCCCCCGAGCCGAGTCGACCGGTTAAAAACCACACCAAGTCGGATCGTTTAATAAACGTGTCGGTTTTAGGACCGGACCGATTAATAATATATTGTTCACGGTGCAGGGGTGCAACCTGATGGTCACCTGACTGGATTGACCAATTAAAGCCCGAGTTGGTATACACCGACTAAAGACCGATTATAGATCGATTTAAGTTTCTTTTTTATTTTTTTATTTTTCCACCTACTTTTCCCACCCATTTTTTTTTAATTTTTTCCTTATCCTTCTCTTTTTTCTCAAGTCTGGAGCCTATAGAGATAGATTGTGGCTCAAGTCTCAGTAATAGTTGAGCAATCCGATGTGAGGTGAACAATCACCCGTGCACCATTTTGCTTGTGACCATGGAATTTGAAATTTAAGTTGTGATCAATCGGTTGGATCTACAACAAAATAGACCAATTATGATTGAGCATGAAACCCGAATATCATAATTGAACATAAGACCGAATAAGATAACTGATTATGGACGTTAATAGACCGATTAAATCAATTAACGTAAGACCTATTAGGGATTCAAACCGACTGGACCGAATATAAATGAGTCAATGTCTCACAAATCAAGAACGATTAGTTAAACATGTCGATCACGGTGCAAGGTGTTAAATAGGTGGGGACCGGTTAGGCCCGACTAAGACTTACCAATATCAACCGATTGATACCCCTACATTAGGGTTTGGTGAAACTATTTTCAGAAGTGAACTACCAAACTTATTCTTGTTTACAAAATTGTTTTCAGTTGATCCAACCAAACAAACTTCAATTTCTTGACTTCTTTCATGGAATCAATGTGCAATTGAAATAGAAATCGAACCAAAGGGAATCTTAATGGTACAAACATTTCCAAGGAACATTGGGACTGATTTCAAGATATTCAATGAGCTTTATACATTTCAAGGTCTTTCTCCCCTAACAGTGAAACTAACTCTACTAACCTATTGACATCTCCAAGACTCGACAACTTTGGAGTACTAGATACAACTAATCAGTAAAACTTGTATGGGCCACTTATTCCACATGAGGTTATAAAATATGCACATTATACTAAAAAAAAAATCCCCTGCCCATGACCCATATATCTCATTAGACTACTTTTGGGCTTGTTTGGCATTAATTTTGTGTTGGAATCTCTTTGAACTACATCAAGGGGGGAGAGAGAGAGAGAGAGTTGGGGAGAAAAACAGAGAGAGAGACAAAGGAGTGGAGAAAGCAGAGCTGGGGGAGGCTAAGGAAGAGGGAAGAGAACCTTGATCGGTACTTCACTGCAAGCCGTGAATCATAGTGGCATCCCTAGCTGTGAGTTACTGCAGCATAATAATGTTGTCGCCGACAATTCCCTGTACACAAGAGGTTCAACTTCTATTTCTATCTCATAGGCTTATTTCATGAAATTATACTGTTTGGTATGATTTCGCACCCAATTTCAATTGAATATTGAAATTGTGAAATAAGTGGTACCTTGTTTCAAGATTTTGTGCCCCCTCTGACACAGCCCCTATCCCCTGCACATTACAACACCCTGTCTGAACCTTTCCCGTATGCTGTATTCGCCTGCTCGTCCAACACAACATGTTTGCCTGTTCTGCAAGTCTCTGTCATCCCATACCCTTGCCTGTGCTTTATCCTTGAGAACCTCTGCTTGTGCACCCTTCTTCCACCTCCTTACTCAGTGGCTCTGCTCTTGAACCCACCCACATCATCAACCTTGAAAAGAGTAGGGGGGCTGAAGTCTCAAGCGCAAGAGTCTGCAGGAAGTGTCTCAGTTATCTATTTGAAATATCAGTCAAGCAGTTATTTGTAAACTGTAACTTCATTTAACCATGTTTCTTAGGATGAGGGTTAAGGATCTCAAAATTACGAGTAGTTAGTTGGTTTGTCATAGAACGGACTCCAAAATTTGGTGTTCAATAATGTGTGATTTCGTTCCTTGCTCCATTAACTTGTTCTGGTGTTGTAGCCCTTAGGATTGTAAGATGTAACTTGAAACCAAGAATCTTCGTAGCTGGCTCTCATGTAGATTGATTACTGTCTTTCCTCAAAATTCTCAAATGAATTTGGTTCAGTTCAAATAGGCACTAGAAATGGAGTTCATTTTGCTGGAGGTGTTTTTAATCGCTATGGAGGTCATATAGATGATTTCTGTTCACTCGATTTTGTAAGGATAAGTTGTAATTAAGATGTTTTCAGGTCAAGAAACCGTAATACTTAATAGTGAACTGGGTTTCAGTGATGGGTGAGTGGGACATGATAACCTCCAGAAACCCTCATCTATGTTTTCGACATTAGTTAAGGTTTTGTTTTTTCAGTGTAAGTTTCTTCTTCGGGGATGCTTCCATAGTCCCTTTCTGATCACTTACACACTAAATTCTCAAGATTTTAGACGAAGGCCCCGGATATTTGAAAAATAGAGGTTTTGAGCCCCGGATATTTGAAACGAAGGCTTGAATTTGAAGGATAAAGATATGTTGGCAAGGCATGGCTGCCATTGTTATTGGAGGATTTGCAAGAAGTTTGAGTTTCCAGAAGCACTTTGGAAATTGAATTACTAAATGACTTTCTCAATTTTGAAATTGTTTTTAATTGTTGAACCAAACAAATTTCAATTTCTTGACCAAAATCTATTTGTTGACTTCTTTCATGAAATCAATAGAAAATTGAAGTAGGAGTTGAACCGAAGGGAGCCTTAAACTCTGTTCTGTTGGTTCGAATACCACTGCTTGTTGAATAAAACAGGAGTGAGACTGTATTGAATAAAACAATTTCTCATTGTTTTCTCTTCCTCCCTCTCTCGGTTTCCACACCTTTTATCTGTTTTTTTTTTTTGGTATTGCAACCAAACAACCAGAGAACTTTTAATTTTTGTTTCTTTTCTTTTCTTCTCAAGATATGTCTTTTTTTTTATTTTTTATCCATTTATTGACAAACAAACCTTACTGACTTGTATGTTTACTGAGTTATCATTACCCCACAAAATACAGTCAGACTGTATAATGGGCATCAATGGATGATGTTTCATCCACTTTTAATATTTATGTAGAAATCTAAATGAACCTTTTTATTGAATGTAGATATTGGATCTGTGGGTTTCTTCTTATGAATATTTAGGATTGTTTTTGTGATTGCCTGATGCTAAGTTTTTGGTTAAATGTGGACAGGTTGGAGCTCCTGCCCGTGTTGGACTTGTTGCACCTATTGATGTCATTGTGCCTCCTGGCAACACCGGATTGGACCCTTCCCAGACTTCTTTCTTTCAGGTTGATATTTCTCTCAACTCAGCTATTCCTCACTTTTGACAGATATTTTGCACCAAGTATGGTGATTTTTTGTCCTCGCTTCTAATCATCCATATTACAGGTACTCAATATTCCAACAAAGATTAACAAGGGTACTGTTGAAATCATTACCCCTGTTGAGCTCATTAAAAAAGGTGAGAAAGTGGGGTCTTCTGAGGCTGCTCTGCTTGCCAAACTTGGAATTAGACCCTTTTCCTATGGTCTTGTTGTACTGTCTGTGTATGACAATGGCTCAGTCTTCAGCCCAGAGGTGCTTGATCTCACTGAGGATGACCTAATGGATAAATTTGCTCTTGGTGTATCCATGGTCACCTCTCTATCATTGGCAATCTCATACCCCACCCTGGCTGCTGCACCCCATATGTTCATCAATGCCTACAAGAATTTATTGGCTGTTGCAGTTGCAACTGAATACTCCTTCCCCCAGGCTGAGAAAGTGAAAGAGTACTTGAAGGTTTGTTCTGCACTCTGAATCTCGGCATATTTAATAAACTCTCCTGAAAGTACATTTTGTCCCGTTTCCTTTCGATGAATGATTAATTGTGAACAAACTAAACAAATCTTTGTATTTGTAGGATCCAAGCAAGTTTGCAGTTTCTGTGGCTCCGGTTGCTGCTGCTGCAGATTCGGGTGCTGCTCCTGCTGCTGATGCCAAGGTGGAAGAGAAGGAAGAGCCTGCAGAGGAGTCTGATGATGATATGGGTTTCAGTTTGTTCGACTAAGTAGTCTTGTAAGGTTCCAATTTCTACAATATAGGATTTTATTGACTTTTTCGGACATTTTTATTGCCTGAAGTTTTGAGTTTTAGCTGTGGTGTTATATGTTTTTTCATATCCACATACTTGGTTGGAGTTTTGTTTACAACCGAATTTTTTTTCTTTTGAATGTCAAGTACATTTTTAAGGTAAGGTCGTACTCGTGCATGGATGAAAATCAATTTCCAGCTTAGTTACAAGTTCACCTTCAAAATGAATTTTGGGATGTTTTAAGCAGGAATATCTCAAGTTGCTGAAATATATGCAAATCATACGTAGTGAAAGTTGGAAATTTGGCTATTTCATTACTCATTTTACGAGTTCATTTTTTTTTCGTACAAGCCCATGCAGGGCAAAATTGTATTCATTCTCGGAGGGTCATCCTGACCGGGGATAGGTCTACCTGGCAACACTGTGAGCAGCCGAGTTCTAGCATCTAGGACCAATGAGTTGTGTTGTAACCGTGTAATGCATTCATAGTCCATCGTAAGTGCTGAATATGATCCAAGACGGATTGCTAGTCTCACTGACAACCAAATAAGGGTGTAAATGTTTTGTTGCAACTTGCAACCCAGTTCCATTTAAAATCAGTGTCAACGCCAAGACACTCCCAACTCCATTGCTTGTTGAGCCCGACGAGAAAGCACATCCGTAAAAACAGAGGAACCATGTACAAGAGGATCCCTCATAAGGGGGCGCAAAAAAGACTGACATGTAACTGAATCAGAAAAACCAGCTGGATAAGAAGGCTTCCACAACAGGACAGGATCAGAATTCTCTTATGTTCTCGTGTTGACACGAGGAATATCCTATGGCTGTCATCCACTATGTGTGTATACTAATACATCGGTAACTGCACATAGTGGATACAACTACTGGATATTCTTCATGTCAACATGAGGACATGAGAGGATTCTGGTCCGGTTTACACAAATCCGAATTCATATCTGCAGTAAATTTCTGGGGAATGTGTTATAGAGCTTGTGCAAAGTTTATTGTTGCATCCGCTGAATACAGATTTCGAAAGGAGTGCAGAAGAAGTTCGTCATCAGTCTCAAATTCCTTCTCAATCCAGGACCCATCAGTAATTCTGAGCTTCACAATTCTGTTCCCTGTTTCTTCTCTGCGACATAGTAAAATGGAAAAACTTAGTGTTCCTGTCCCTGAATTAGAGCCAAAATAATCTGGATTTTTATTGCCAAAATCTTTCTTGCTGTGGGAGATCCTCTTGAAGCCGATTCTGAGCTTCAGCTTCTTGTTTCATCAAGAAGGAGACCGACCTAAATTCTGAATATGCTCCAGTTGGGAAGATGGTTTCTATATGGCAAGATCAACATCTTGCATATAATTTTTTGGGTAAATTACACCAGAGGTATCTAACGTTTTGAGAAATTATACATGAGGTACCTCACGTTTCAAAAATCATACTAGAGGTACCTGATGTTTTGAGAAATTATACTAGAGGTACCTGACGTTTCAAAAATAGTTTCAAAAATATTACACTTAGGGTACCTTTTATTTTTGTACTTTCAAATTTACCCCTCTTTAGCATAACTTTCTTGGTCCCCTTTGATTCACTCTCTCACCATCCCATTGTCGCAACGACTCACCACTCGGATTCTCATGTGCTCATCGCTGTCTCAATTGCCCACTCCCTCTCCTGTGATCCTTCTTCACCGGTGGTTGCTCATCACCAAGTCACAAATTTTGACTATGGTATGCACCTCCGGTGAAAACTCTGCACCCCAACTTACTTTTTTCCGGTAGGTGTACCAACGATCATACACAAAATAAGGGCAGTTCAACAAGAAACGATTAGTCCCTGAAAATTTGAGGTAGATCTAATGGTTAACTTAGAGGATGCCAATATTAAATAGGGTTAATGTTGGAAATATGAGAAGAGGTGCCTCTGGTATGATTTCTTAAAACGTCAGGTACCTCTGGTGTAAATTACTCTAATTTTTTTCCACGTTGCAAGAGCAATTCTTATTGCTTTTATCTTACTTTGAACTATGAACCAGGGAGGGAGATCCTGCCACAAGTATCGTACCCCAATTCTCCTTAATGGTTTCTGTTAGGGCTGCTCTGAATGAAACCAACCAGAGACCGACGCATGGTACCAAATGGATCGGCTAGCTAAGCTAACATGTGTTATTATCTGAAAGGCGCTGGCAGGTGTTATTATCCGAAAGGTTTGGGTGTACACACGATCCTGTGCCTGTTATTGACACCCCACGTCTGAGATATCAGTTCGAGGAGGAAATGTTGGGTTATCCACTTTGTAGCGGTTTTTGCCACATATCGTATTTCCTAAGGAAGACAAAACGTGTCCTATCACATTATTAAAGCACCTTGAGACGGTTATTTGTGATCTAGCCGTTGGATGCTCATCAGACAACAGTGTTCATCTACTACATCATCAATGCTCCTATCTCTAAGGAGAATGAGTACACAAGGACTCCCAAATCACAATTGGGGTTACCCTATGGTCTCGGATGGAGTCTCGGGAACGCTACAATTGCAAGGGAATATCCTCTGGTCACTCTATGCTCTATAAATACCCTCACTCCGAAGGTAAATACACCTAATTTTGGATACAATTAAGCTCTCAAACTTATTCTGCTACCAAATTGCCCTCTCTACTTTGAACTCGGATACATTCTTCCTGAGTTCATCTGCTTATCACCCTTGAGCTAACTTAAGGAGTGGCCCCAGGGTTATCCAACCCCCCCAACTCGATTGTCTTTCCTCTTGTGTGATAGGTGTTCCAATTGGAGGATCGACCAAAACCCGGCGATAACAGTTTCAAAGCAACAAGGCAAAGCTCTCCATCTGTCTTTAAAACGGAATAGATTTTGCAACCACCACAAGTGGATTATGGTACGATCCACACGCTGGTTCAAGAAGAGAACAATCTTGAAGAAGGACCTTCTGTTGGCATTCATATTGTAATTGTTGGCAAATTGGGCTAACTGGGTCAAGTTTGATGAGAGAGAGTGTCTGCGGACCGTACATGTGATATGGTAGTGAAACAGGCATTGCGGCTTTGTTACAGGTGCTGTGAAGCATGACGCATGAAAGAGGAGAGAGAATCAAAAGAGAGAGAAAGAGGAGAGAGAAAGAGGAGAGAGAAAGTGGGACCCAGCAAGGTGGCATGCCACCAAGGCAGCCAGCCTGGCCGAGCACCAAGGCAGCCAGCCAGTAGGCCAGCCGCATGGCGGCACAAAGAAGCCACCGGTATGGCACCAGCAAGGCAGGCCCAGTCGGGCCAGCCGCATGGCACCACAGCAAGGCACCACAGCAAGCAGGCCCGCATGGCACCATCGCAAGCCATGCCGTCACATGGCACAGCCCGTAAGGCCCAAGCGCGCGTGCTGGCCTTGTCTTTCCCGCATGCTGCGCCCTCCCCCAACTGTTCGACGATTTTCTAGGAGAGAGAAAACCTCTCTGGAAAATCGTCTCTGTAGACTTTTAATAAAAGTGTAAAAAGTTACAGAGGCCATTTTCTAAATTCTCAGGGGTATTTTGGGCAGTTTGCAAAAGTCAAAATACCATATCAACGGCCCAGATGAAGCCACGTTGTCTCTATTCCAATCTGATGGCCAGAAATAGTGCGCGCTATGGTGTTTCTCTGACGGAGTCGTCAGATACTCCCGCGCATGTGCTGATTGGCCAGACGCAATTTAAAGATATGCGCCGCATCACAAGGAAGCAGCGCAATGATCCAATGTGACGCGCCTACGGTGTCGCGGCGCTCTTGATCCAGATCCTGCGCTTGATATAAGATCCGAAGTTCGCTGACGCAATGTATTCGGATCTAACGGACATCAGAAGATCCCGCCTTTTCTACTCTGATCCGACGACTGATTGAGTTGATTCCCTCATCAGCCAATCAGAGCGCGACACCCAGGCGGTGCGGCGCGGCTACGGTTCTTCGCAGGCGCACCAAATGGAGTTTAAAGATTCCATTTAGAATTTTTTTAGTGGCTGAACTTGTTTTCATCAGAACCTGGCCATCCGGTGGCCAAATCCGACGATCCAAATTGCTCCAAGCTAGGTTTTTCATTCTCTATCAATTGAGAATGGTTGGAGAACCTGCTGGCCGCGAAAAATAGATCTGAAAGGGGGTTTATGAAGGAAGAAGGAAGAACTTGTTTTTCGGTTTTTCTGATTCTGGAAATTGAAGACAATCATTCATCATCCCTGTTCATGCTGATGTCGATACACTGATGTGTTTTTGAAGGCTGGTGGAGTTTGGTTGCATATGACGAGGGATAAACCGATTATCAGAAGAAGAGGAATGTCGTCAGTTGTCAGAAAAAATTGGTTGTGAGATTTTCTCAACTCCCTTATTGTTTATCGAATTAATACATTGTATGCTAAAGTAGGTTGATAATGTTGAATGCCTACGTTGTCTGGGAGTCTATTGTATGCTAGCATTAGGAAAAAATAAAAAGAAATATTGAATGCCTTGCTAGGTTGGGATTTAACTGTAGGGCATCATTATAAGCCCCATAAAAATTATTCTATTGGTGGTGTGTTCAGTGGGTGCTGGACACTGGCTTTATGCCTGAATTCTGGTGTTGTTACGCCCTCTCAGTTTTATGCTGGGAAAATTTAGGGTGAACATCCTTGTCCTATAAAGGGCTAAAAGTTGAGTATTGGGTAAATACGGAACCCATTGGGCATTACTCCGTGGATTAGCCATCACTCATTGTGGTGGTGAACCACGTAATCCTTATGTGTTGTGGTTTGTTTTAATTATGTACTTTGTGAAGTGCGTGGAATGAATTGCAGGATGGGTGTGCAAATCCGGTAGACCTGGCCACTGAGTGGTTGCGAGGTAGATTTGCATACGATTGTGTGTGAGGCAGTCTGGTTCATCATAAGCACTGAGGAGAAAAAAATATCAGGGAAAAAGTATTCACACTGATTCACCCCCCTCTCAGTGTCATTCAAGGTCCATCAATTGGTATCAGAGCACCAGGCTCAGTAATAGCTAAATCAGCATCTGAGAGATCAGAGGGTAACAATGGCACCAAGGGAAGGTTCACATAAACCCCCATTGTTCGATGGTACAGACTTTGTTTTTTGGAAAAGGAGAATGGAGATTTATGTGGGATCACTTGGGTTTGATGTTTGGGCTGCAGTTGAATTTGGCTACACTCCACATGATACAGTTGCTTCTAGTGCAACAGACAAAAATAATTTTGAAAATAACAGAAAGACACTCAATGCCATTCAAGGTAGTCTGACCAACAGTGAATTGTCCAAGGTCATAGATTGCAAGACTGCAAAGGAGGTCTGGGATAGACTAATAAACATCTATGAAGGAGACAAGAAGATCAAGAAAGTGAAATTGCAAACATTCATGGCTCAGTTCAAAAACCTAAAAATGAATGAAGATGAAACTGTTGATCAGTATATGAACAGAGTGAATGAAGTGGTTAACTTTATCAGAGGATTGGGTGAAGATTTAAAAGGTTCTGTTGTTTGTCAGAAAATATTGCGGTCTCTCACATCCAAGTATGAATCAAAGGTTTCTGCTCTTGAAGAAACTAAGGATTTGGATGAAGTCACTATAGATGAAATACATGGTGCATTAACAGATTTTGAGATGAGAATAGACCCTGGAACTACTGGAGACAAGCAAGTAGCTTTCAAGGCTATGAAGAAGCTGAAAATTTATGAAAAACAAAATGATGAAGAAAGTGAAGATGATGCCACAGCTCATTTCACTAGAAAATTAAAGAAGGGTACAGGTAAATACAAGAACAAGCTTCCTTTCAAATGTTTCAACTGTGGCAAGGTTGGACATTTTGTTGCAAAATGCCCCATGAAGAGTAAGTTTGACAGTGATGATGAAGAAGATAGAAAAAACAAGTTTAAAAGAAAGAAAAATTATAATTCAAGAAAAACAAATCCAACAACAAAAAGAGTTTTATCTCTAAAAGAAGCACTGAAACTTCAGATGATGACTCTGATGAAATCTCTGAAGATGAGCCTAGTAAGGCTTTGTTCATGGTTTATATTGAAGATCAAGAGAAGAACTCAAATGAAGAAAAAATTGTGAATTCTATCTCAAGTAGTGATGAAGAAAGAGACAATGAAGATAAATTTTCAAGCAGTGATGAAGAAGGTGAGATAAACTTTGAAGAAGAACTTGTGGCAGCCATGAAGGAGCTCAAGAAGGAAAGGAAGCATAACAAGCTTGCCTCTCAAGAAGCCAAAAAGAAAAAGCAAGTGATTCAAGAATTGAAAGCTCAATATGAAGAGTCCAAGAAAATTATAGAAAGTCTCAATACTCAGCTTAAACAGGCATCTGTAGACTACTCCATGGTGTTGAATGAGAATGCAAGTTTGAAAGTTCAACTTGAAGAACAACTTCCTATGGTTGATCGATTTGAAGAATTTGAGAATGATTTTGCTCTTCTAAAGACAAAAGTAGCAGAGTATGAAAAAGAAGAGGTTGAGAGACAACAAAAATTATCTCAACATGAGGATTTAAATATTTCTACTTCAGTGCACCCTAGTAGTAATAAGCTTGACAGGATTATCAATGCTCAAAGACCTTCCCACATCAAGTTTGGCCTTGGTTTTTATAAAGGAGAGACATCAAAAATTGCCAACTCAAAGGGAAAAGGGACCATATCTTTTGTAAAGGAAATGAAAAGGGTAAGGACCCTATAGTTCATTGTCAAGGTGGAACCAAAATTCCTCTTCCTAAGACTAACTATGCAAGGCCAAGACAAAATGCATGGCAAGGCAAGAGAATGGAGTATGATAATTTCTACAAAGAAAATTATCCCAGTGCACCACAGAGATAGATGAGATACATGGCAATTGCAAGGTCAAGACCTTATTTTCAGGGTTACTGCTACAGATGTAACAACTTTGGACATAAAATTGCTACCTGCAAATTCAACATGAGAGATATAAAATTTGAGAGTAGAAATCAATTTGCTCCCCTTGAAGAGAAGTTTGTTGAGTGTTACAACTGTCACAACTTTGGGCATGTAGCAAGGAATTGTAGAACCATCTTTTCCCCTATGCCACCTTTACAGAGACAGAATAGTAGAACAAGAAGAGAGGTTCCAAAGCAGAAACATGTTGAGAAGGCATCATCACAGAAAAGAGTTTGGGTTCAGAGGGACAGAACAGAAAGAGACAGCTCTTTGGTTGTGCAGACAACTTTTAAAGCACAAGACATCTCTACACCATGGATTCTTGACAGTGGGTGTTCTAGTCACATGACTGGAGACAGTAAAAGGCTTCAGAAGGTTCAGCATTATGAAGGAGGTTCAGTTAAATTTGGCAACAATGATGGTGCCAAGATAGTTGGAAAGGGAAGCATCAGCCTCATTAATGGAAATATAAAATCTCTTGATGTTCTCTATGTTTCAGGTTTGAAACATAACTTATTGAGTGTCAGCCAGATTTGTGATAGGGGTCACAAAGTGATTTTTAATGATCAAGGATGTGAGATCCAAAAGTCTGACAGTGGAAAGTTGATGGCATCAGGAAAAAGAACTTCTAGAAATCTCTATATTCTATCTGAATATTTTGAAGAGAATTGTATGATGAGTCAAGAAGAGGAAACATGGCTATGGCATAAAAGATTGGGACATATTGGCTTTGAAAATCTGTCCAAAATATCTAACAAAAATGCTGTGAGAGACATTCTTTCATTGAAAAAGCCTTCCAATGATATCTGTGCATCTTGTCAGAGGGGAAGCAGACAAGAACATCATTCAAGCCTAAGGAATACCACACTACTCAACCATTGGAGATAATTCATACATATTTATGTGGGCCAGTGAGAACACAAAGCATTGCAGGAGAAAGGTACTTCATTCTGTTTATAGATGACTACTCTAGAATGACTTGGATAATGTTTCTAAAACATAAGTCAGAAGCTCTGGCTAGATTCAAGATCTTCAAAACTCAAGTTGAGAATGAAACAGGGAAGAAAATCAAGTGTTTGAGATCTGACAGGGGAGGAGAGTACACCTGGATAGACTTTGCAGAGTATTGTTCTGAGAATGGCATCAAGAGACAGACTTTAGCTCCTAGAACACCACAGCAAAACGGTGTTGCAGAAAGAAAGAACAGAACTGTTCAAGAGATGGCTAGGACTATGTTGACTGAAAATGACATGGGGAATAAATTCTGGAGAGAAGCAGTGCATACAGCAATATATGTTCAGAATAGGTGTATGTTAAGGCCACATAAAGACAAGACTCCCTATGAACTATGGTTTAGTAAGAAGGCTAGAGCAAAGCACTTCAAGGTGTTTGGTAGTAAGTGTTATATCAAGAACACCAGTCATGGTCTAGGAAAGTTTGATGATAGGGCTGATGAAGGCATATTTCTTGGCTACTCTACCTCTAGCAAAGCTTACAAATGCTACAATAAAAAACTTGGTAAAATTGTTGAAAGTGCAGATGTGAGAGTTGATGAGCACAAGAATTCTCCTACAGGATCAAGTAATGAAGTTCCTATTTTTGAAGACCTGGACAGTGATCAGAATGACAATGAAACAGAAAAGGAGCAGGATGTTACAAATGTGTCAAGATAGAGAGCTATGGTTGAGACAGAAGAAAGAGAAGAGCAGTCTGATTCAGAGGCAGATAGGCAGAATATAAGTGGCTCAAGAAGGGTAAAAAAGAATCATCCTGAGCAATTAATTCTTGGTGATCCATGTGCTGGTATGCAAACAAGAAAGGTGAGACAACCAAAACAAATGTTTTCTTTACTATCTCATATTGAACCAAAATCAGTTGCAGAGGCATGTGAAGATGCTAGTTGGCTCAAGGCAATGAATGAAGAGTTGGATCAAATAGAGAAAAATAAAACTTGGGAATTGGTACAAAGGCCTACAGACAAGAATGTCATTGGCACTAAATGGGTCTACAAGAACAAGCTCAATGAAGATGGCAAAATTGTAAGGAACAAGGCCAGATTGGTTTGTAAAGGATATGCTCAGGTTGAGGGCATTGACTTTGAAGAAACATTTGCTCTTGTTGCTAGGTTGGAAGCAATCAGGATGTTTCTTGCATTTGCTGTACACAAAAATTTCAAAGTTTACCAGATGGATGTCAAGTCAGCTTTCTTGAATGGTGACTTGGAAGAAGAGGTGTATATAGAGCAACCAGAAGGATTTCAACTGAGTGAAGATCCTACACTTGTTTGTAGACTGAGAAAAGCCTTGTATGGGTTGAAGCAAGCACCAAGAGCTTGGTATTCAAGGCTGGACACTTATCTATGTCAGTTGGGTTCCAAGAAGGGACTGGTAGATAGCAACTTGTATGTCAAATCTGTTGATGGTAGTCAGACAGTTGTGGTTGTGTATGTAGACGACATCATTTTTGCAGGTCACAAAGATGAGTCAAGTAAGGATTTTGCTCAGAGAATGCAGAATGAATTTGAAATGTCCATGATTGGGGAACTTTTTTACTTTTTGGGTCTGCAGATCAGTCAGTTGAAAGATGGGTTCTTTTTATCTCAGACTAAGTATGTGAAAGAGATGTTGAAAAAGTTCACAATGGAGGATTGCACACCAGTGAGCACACCTATGATGACTAATTGTAAGTTGAGCAAAGATGATGACTCTCCATCAGTTGATAATACTATGTACAGGTCAATGATTGGATGTTTGCTCTACTTGACAGCTACTAGACCAGATATTCTTCAGTCTGTGTGCATGGTAGCTAGATTTCAAGATGGTCCAAAGGAGACACATGTGGTAGCTGTGAAGAGGATCTTCAGATATTTGAAGGGGACAATGGAGTATGGTCTCTGGTATGCAAAAAGCAAGGATCTGGTTCTGTCATCCTACTCAGATGCAGATTGGGCAGGTTGTGTTGATGATAGGAAGAGCACTAGTGGAGGTGCCTTCTATCTGGGTAGAAATTTGGTGGCTTGGCATAGTAAAAAGCAAGAGTCAGTCTCATTGTCTACAGCAGAGGCAGAATATATTGCAGCCACCTCTTGTTGTACACAGGTTTTGTGGATGAAACAAATGTTGAAGGATTTAGGCATTGAGTCAGACAAGCCTATTTCAATGTTCTGTGACAACACTAGTGCTATTAATATCTCTAAAAATTCAGTTATGCACTCCAGGATAAAGCACATAGCCATTCGGTATTACTTCTTGAGAGAAAAAGTTTTGGAAGGAGAAGTTCAGTTAGAGTTCATTCCTACAGCAGAGCAGATTGCAGATATCTTCACAAAGCCTCTTCCTAAAGAACAGTTTGGCTACTTGAGACAGAAGTTGGGAGTAGTTATCCTCCCCAAGCATTGAGGAGCTTGGAGTGAGGGGGAGCAGTGTATGGTTGTTGTTCTCTATTTTTTTTATATAGGACTCAGGGGGAGTCTATTGGTATTTTTTCTGTGTTGCTATGGTGATGAGTTTATGTTTTGGAGCGTCCATAGGATTGGAAAGATGCGGTGGGCACTCCTATGTGGCAAATCCCTTTGTTCTTGTTGTCAAAGGGGGAGAAATGTCTGTGGATTGAGTAGGGATTGAGTAGTTGCCAACAATTCCAAAGGGGGAGATTGTAGGCCTTCATATTGTATTTGTTGGCAAATTGGGCTAACTGGGTCAAGTTTGATGAGAGAGAGTGTCTGCGGACCCCACAGGCGATATAGAAATACAACAGGCATTACGGCTTTGTTACAGGTGCTGTGAAGCATGAAGCATGAAAGAGGAGAGAGAATCAAAAGAGAGAGAAAGAGGAGAGAGAAAGTGGGACCCACCAAGGTGGCATGCCACCAAGGCAGCCAGCCTGGCCGAGCACCAAGGCAGCCAGCCAGCAGGCCAGCCGCATGGCACCACAGCAAGGCAGGCCCAGCAGGCCAGCCGCATGGCACCACAGCAAGGCACCACAACAAGCAGGCCCGCATGGCTCCATCGCAAGCCATGCCGTCGCATGGCACAGCCCGCAAGGCCCAAGCGCGCGCGCTGGCCTTGTCTTTCCCGCATGCCGTGCCCTCCCCCAACTGTTCGACGATTTTCTAGGAGAGAGAAAACCTCTCTGGAAAATCGTCTCTGTAGACTTTTAATAAAAGTGTAAAAAGTTACAGAGGCCATTTTCTAAATTCTCAGGGGTATTTTGGGCAGTTTGCAAAAGTCAAAATACCATATCAATGGCCCAGATGAAGCCACGTTGTCTCTATTCCAATCTGATGGCTAGAAATAGTGCGCGCTATGGTGTTTCTCAGACGGAGTCGTCAGATACCCCCGCGCATGTGCTGATTGGCCAGACGCAATTTAAAGATATGCGTCGCATCACACGGAAGCAGCGCAATGATCCAATGTGATGCGCCTACGGTGTCGCGGCGCTCTTGATCCAGATCCTGCGCTTGATATAAGATCCGAAGTTCGCTGACGCAATGTATTCGGATCTAACGGACATCAGAAGATCCCGCCTTTTCTACTTTGATCCGAAGGCTGATTGAGTTGATTCCCTCCTCAGCCAATCAGAGCGCGACACCCAGGCGGCACGGCACGGCTACGGTGCGTCGTAGGCGCACCAAATGGAGTTTAAAGATTCCATTTAGAAATTTTTTAGTGGCTGAACTTGTTTTCCTCATAACTTGGCCATCTGGTGGCCAAATCCGACGATCCAAATTGCTCCGAGCTAGGTTTTTCATTCTCTATCAATTGAGAATGGTTGGAGAACCTGATGGCCGCGAAAAACAGATCTGAAAGGGGGTTTTTGAAGGAAGAAGGAAGAACTTCTTGTTTTTTGGTTTTTCTGGTTCTGGAAATTGAAGACAATCATTCATCATCCCTGTTCATGCTGATGTCGATACACTGATGTGTTTTTAAAGGCTGGTGGAGCTTGGTTGCATATGACGAGGGATAAACTGATTATCAGAAGAAGAGGAATGTCGTCAGTTGTCAGAAAAAATTGGTTGTGAGATTTTCTCAACTCCCTTATTGTTTATCGAATTAATGCATTGTATGCTAAAGTAGGTTGATAATGTTGAATGCCTACGTTGTCTGGGAGTCTATTGTATGCTAGCATTAGGCAAAAATAAAAAGAAATATTGAATGCCTTGCTAGGTTGGGATTTAATTGTAGGGCATCATTATAAGTCCCAAAAAAATTATTCTATTTGTGGTGTGTTCAGTGGGTGCTGGACACTGGCTTTATGCCTGAATTCTGGAATTGTTACGCCCTCTCAGTTTTATGCTGGGAAAATTTAGGGTGACCATCCTTGTCCTGTAAAGGGCTAAAAGTTGAGTATTGAGTAAATACGGAGCCCATTGGGCATTACTCCGTGGATTAGCCATCACTCACTGTGGTGGTGAACCACGTAATCCTTCTGTGTTGTGGTTTGTTTTAATTATGTACTTTGTGAAGTGCGTGGAATGAATTGCAGGATGGGTGTGCAAATCCGGTAGACATGGCCACTGAGTGGTTGCGAGGTAGATTTGCATACGATTATGTGTGAGGTAGTCTGGTTCATCATAAGCACTGAGCAGCAAAGAAATATCAGGGAAAAAGTATTCACACTGATTCACCCCCCCTTTCAATGTCATTCAAGGTCCATCACCTTCCAGCAGGGATCTAGCTTCTCCCTAAGGCTAGAAGACCATCTTCAAATCGATGCGGCCACAGCTATCCATGAAGTCCCTGAAATCCGCCATCTGAGATGCCTTCTTAAATCTATCTCCATGCTTGTCAAAATTAGTCTTGTTGAATTGCCCAACAGCCAGCGAAGGGTAAGTAGATCCTAGTCCAATGTCAGCAAGGTCTTTCAAATAACTTGGTCTTTTAGAAGCCTTCGGAGGGCCATAGACACAGGTAAGATGCCAATAGGTAGCAGAAACACCATCACAAACTTCACAATTAATTATTCCAGTTGAACATGAGAGAACTTTAATAGAAACAAGTGCACTCCACAAAATACAAAGGCCTCCACTAAGGCTCACAGGATCGACAGAGAGCATAAAGATCTTAACTTCAAAGCATTTAAATTTAGGAAAAAAAAAAAAAAAAAACCCCCAAAACCCCCCACAAAAAAAAAAAAAAAAAAAAAAAAAAAACTCTTCAAAATTCCCCCCTCCTCCCCCCCCCACCAACCACCCCCCCCCCACCAAACCCCCCCCCCCCCCCCCCCCCCCCCAACCCCCCCAAAAAAAACCCCCAAAAAAACACCCCCCCCCCCCCCCCCCCCCCCCCCCCCACCCCCCAAAAAAAACCCATAACCCCCCCCCCCCACCAAGACACTCTCTCTCTTGGAGAAGCTTCAATGGAGGGTTTCCTTCAAAATCACCATTAGAGGCCTTCAAATCGAGCTCAAACCACTGCCAAAGTGTTCTACTCGGAGAGAGAAGCTCGTGGGCTTTTGAATCACCTCGATCGGAGCTCGGACGGCCAAGATATGGCCATTTGAAGTTCGGCGATCGGATTATTCCAAATGGAATCTTCGGGATGATTCCGTGCGCCGCGACACACTCTAGCGCTGCTGCATCTGGCGCAACGTACAACGTTGTCGCCCTTTGATTGGCGGGGGGGAATCATCTCCTTCGGGCCGCTGGATCAAAGAGCAAGGGGCGGATCTTCTCTAGGCCCTCCGATCGGCCTCATCGCGTCGGGCGCGGTCGGGTCTCGGGGTCCATCGGATGCGCATCTTTGCGCATGTGCATCATGCATGCGCTCCACCGAATCACGGATCCGCTTCGTGCTTCGCAATTCACCGTTTTAAATTGCTCCCGACCAATGAGAGGTCGCGCGGTGGAATCCTAGCGCAAATCCGACGCTACACCGAATCCCGCCTTTTTGCAAGCCCTCCATTTGGAATCTCGTGTCGTGGCTTGATCCAAGCCTCCCATATGGTATGCTCTTTTCAAATGACCAAAATACCCCTGTGAATGAGTGGTAATGCCCTGTAAGTCGATTTTTTCCGGGGAGGTTCGGACATTTTTCTTCATTGCGGCATTTCGTCGGACACCTTGCGTGCATGCCGGCGCCTGCGCTGGCTTATGGCGTGCGCCGCGGGGCTCGCTGCTTGTGCTGCTGCGCGGCACCACTGCGTCTTGCTGCGTGCGGGGGCTCGCTGCGCGGCACTTGTTGTGCGCGGCTCCGCTTCGCGCCGGGTGTCTGGTGTGCTTCTTTGCTGCGGCATGGCATGGCTTGGCGGCATCTTTGCTGCGCTGCCATGAGGCATAGCCGTGCGCATGGTCTTCTTTGCTGCTGCGCCGCGACATGCGGCTGTGCTGCTGCTGGGCGTGGCTGTGCTAGCTTGCGCATGGCCCTGTTTGGGCTGTTGCTGGGCATGCTTGTGTGCATGGCCCCCTTGCCGTGCATCTCTTGGCATGGCCTGTTGGCTGGACCCGTGGGCATCCGCCTCTGCCTGGGCTGGCCGCCGTCTTGGCCTGGCCACCCAGGTGGGACCCACCTGGTCCCCACCCACTCTCTCTCCTCTTTCTCTCTCCTCCATTTTCTCTCTCTTATTTCTCTCTCTTCACCTGAGACTATCTCACCGGCTGAATTTTCTCATCAACTGGGCTTCATTCTCTTGGCTTTGCATCAACCCGGTCACCCTGTCTTGGCTGCCTGGTCACCTTGTCTGTCGGGAGGGTCCTGCGACACTCTCTCTCTTCTTTCTCTCTCGGATAAGAGCTGTCCACCGCTCGACCATGTTTGCTTGCCTGCTGACTGGCTGCTATGCTCGCTGAGCTGTCCACTCTGTCCCGTGCAATCTACTCGGTCTGGCTGTGCTGCGACATTCTCTCTCCTCCATGTCATCCCGCCAATTGTCTGGGGGTTGCCAACAATGACAACACATACATACAAAGATCCTGACAGATCACGCCGTTAGGGTTCCAACAATCTCCCCTTTGGATTGTTGGCAACCTACCTTCATGATATCTCCTCATGATATCAAGTACAACCCACAGACCTTCTCAGCCTTGCTCTCCCCTTTGACAACAAGTCCCAAGGGCATCATGTACAAACACCCTTTCTCCCAGCCTTGCCTTTTCTCTCCCTTTTTTACAACAAGTCCCAAAAGCATGCCTCACCGTATAGACTCCCCTAGAAATGCTCCCCCTTCATAGGTGCTCTTCCTTCATGGAACCTTTCTTACACAGCCTCACTGTGGGGGTGCCCACCGCATCTTCCAATCCTACGGATGAAAAAATGATCTTTGTGTAGACATCAACTCCCCTTCATCACTTTGCTCCCCCTATATCGAACTTCCTCTGCATGGACTCACCTATGGAGTGCCCACCGCATCTTTCCAATCCTATAGATGAACAATGATGTATTTCGGATACCAACTCCCTTACATATGTACCATCTCCAAAGTATGAAGAGTCACAACTCTTGACTTGACTTTAGGAGTCACTCAACCGAGTTCATTGAGATGATATTTCAAGTCATCCGCCACTTGATCACCCTGACTATTGCTACTACACTCGCTCCCGCTTTGCTAGGCCACAAAACTTTTCAAAGCATACACCGCCACCGTACCCTTTCGACATTAACATATTTGGCCAAGCCCATAGCTAGTAGACAATCGGTTTTACGAAGAACATACGTTGCCCGTGTTCTTTTCCCTTGTGCCACTACTCCCCTTTTTCAACATTTTTTATAATAAAACCAATTTTTGTAAAGGTTATCTCATTTCCTTGATCACACACTTGACTCACACTCAAGAGTTGTGTTTCGTGCCATTGACTAGTAGAACCTTCGGGATTTCAATTGTGCACTGCGGATGTTGATGTTCCTCTTCCTTTGATCCTTGCACCATCATTGTTTCCAAATCTAACCGAGCCACCTGCTCGTATTCGGACTTGAAAAATCTCTCTATCCCCCGACATGTGAGTGGAGCACCCACCGTCCAAGATCCATGGTGTAGGTCTATTTTTGGCTTTGAGTTGCTTGTACAATAAAGGATTTATTGCTCTTTTTCTTGCTTCTTCTCAACCCACACTTGCTTTTCTTTCACTGTGATGGGTTTTCTTACCTTTTCTATCACAACTCTCTCTTCTCTTTGAGTTGGTCTTTGGGAGTATCTCTTCTTTTTTTTCTTAGGTTGCCTTTGATATGGAAGGAGTGTTGATAATTTTTTAAGGCTTTATAACCATGTACTCGACACCTGAAGCAATTTTGCCTTGTCCTCTGCCAAAGGAGTAAATCTATTCCTGCTTGTGAACACCGGAGGTCTCTTTTATCTTCTGTACTCGCCACTCTATGCCCATATGCATTGTAGCCATAGTAGTACCCTCCGAAAGCTCTTCTCTTTGCCTTGAGATTTGTCATGCTTCCCCCCGCCTTTCGGTTGGTTGTCTTGGTGCCATCTCTGCCTGTTCTGTTCTCGCTTGTTTCTTAACATGTGACCTCATCTGTTTTGCTCTTAAAAAAACAAAGGGGTTTAACTTAACCCTTTACCTTGAAACCTTTTCTATCCTCTTGCTTCTCATAACCAAGTCCGGACTTGATGTGAGATGACCTCTGGTAGCTTATTTTTTTTTTTGAGTAATAAGAAGTGTCAATACAGTACACAGATAGATGGTAGAAGCTACTATGCACACACTTTAAATAGTAGATTATTGATCTCAATAAAGGAAAAATATGTCAAAGTAATTAGATGATTCTTCTTTTAAATCAATTGACTCTGAATAATTGATGAATTGGAATATCAACATTGTCTGACCATCTACAAAAGATGTGATGCCCCAAATAAAAACATGAATCAAGTAAATATACAACTATGTTCCAGAGAATCTTAGGTCATGATCGCACAAGGAAAGTAAAGGCAAGCAGATTTAGCCATCTTCAACAGAAAAGTTCAAACAAATCCTACTTAGGAAGTCAAGCAACATAAAATAAATAAAAAAATTGAAGGACAGAGCTGCCTTGAATATTTTCAAACTCCAGTTTCTAAAGCTGAATGAATCAAACTAAACTGTTCTTTTTATGGCTTCTCCAATTCTCACTATGAGGAAGGTGATTTTTTTAATGTTATCAAGAAGAAACTTCATTAAATCATCATAAAGGTTACTTGGCATGAGGGTGCTTCAACATTTTGTACAAACCTGAAGGAGTGAAGGTAATTATTTTCGCCTTTTAAGAGGGAGAGAGGTTAGACTAACAATCCCAAATCGTTAAGCATAGATTTCAGTGAGACACCCGAACCGCTAATTCCTTTGTTAAGATTGATTTCTTCAGCCTTGTTGCTCTCTATGGTCATCATTTGATCTTGATAAATAATTTTCATTTGTAGACAGGGAAGTATGACTACAATTTCTGCTATGGCTTTGGTTGCGAGGGGAATTGAATGGAAGGGAAGTGAAAATTTTAAACTTTAAATGGAAATTTCTGTGATGATTGCAGCACATGCTATCACATTACTATGTAACTAATTCCAAATTATTCCACATTTAGTTATTAACTTACATTTCACTTTGCATCCAAATCCCTCCCATTTGAAAAAGAAAATAAATTTTACATTTTATAAGTATCATTATTAAATATGTTAAGAAGTTTAGGTAATTTATACAGTCATGATGTGTTACAACAAAAAAGTTTCCATTTAAAGTTTAAAAATTTAACTTCGCTTACATTCAATTCCCCTTGCAACCAAACAAAGCCTATATGAATAAAGGAGAAAGAAAATTAACTTTCAGATTGATTTACCTATGAAGTATGATGTCTTTGCTATGGCAAAACATAGCCAAATTCACCACTTAAAACCTTATTTCATTATTCTCATATCGAACTGCAATTAGCAAGCATATGGAAGTAGGGGAAAAAAAATTAAGATTTCATTAAAATTAAAATGTAGCAGCCCCAAGAACTAGAGCACCATAGATTTCAACAATGTACGAAAGAGCTTAATTTATGTAGAGGACAAACTAATTTCAAAATTAATTTAGTGTTAGAGCTTAATTTATGTAGTAGACAAACTAATTTCAAAATTAATTTAGTGTCTCCCAAGTTATATTGAGCAAAAAATGTCAAAATATTACTTGCATAGTTCTGGTCAAGTAAGTAGTAGTTCTAAATAACTTATCTAAAATATATAAAAAAAATACTAGTTCTAAATCATAGCCAATTTTATAGGGTCTTGATCAGAAATTATGCATCATTCCAACCTTTAGAATAGCACTGCTATAAATTGATAGAATGGTCAAAAAATTGGTCCACCAACCATCTGTTTGACATGTTTATTACCCATAGTCCACTTAGTATTTGCTTTAAAGAATTTTGTTCTTTTTTGCATTAGGACTTCTTTACCATTGAATGTCAAAGGGATGCTAAGTTCTGTACCTCATAAATCAAAAGAAGAACCGTCGGCATTAAAAATGATCTTAAAGAAGGAAGTAATGAACTATACTCCCAAAATGTCATCTTTGGAGTCATCCAGCTCCCGCTTAAGTATGCCTGTTACGGTTGGAAATCATCCTGTCGATCTGTGATCTGGATAACCTGCAACCACAAAGATTAGACAAGGGAGTTAGGCAACTAAGCCTCGGGTACACTTCGATGCCTAAGTCAAATTCTCAATGTAAACAATCAAGAGATAGCCGAAAGCTATCTCCAGTTTAAAGAAAGAGGGGAACGATGAGAGAGTTTGAACATAAGAGAGAATTGATAGTGAATAGTGAGATTGTGAGTGAGTATTACCTTGGCGAGTTGTCCTCTATTTATAGGAGTAGACAAGAAGCATGGAGGTACCGGGACTCTAGAAGGTAGTTCGCCAATAGGACTGCTAGGTGTCGCTCTGAGGGACACCCAGGTCATAGACTCCGAGTAGGAGTATGAGATAGTAGCCAAATAAGCTAAGTCGGTCAGTAATAAGAGTGACACGTGTCACCATACGAGTGGTCGTATGATCGTGATGATTGGCATTGTATTGTACTAGGAGAAGGACTCCTATGATGTAACCTAGTGGCCTTAGGACTCTGGACTCCGATCGGAAAAAGTAACCCAATAGGATTATACTTCCGACCAGGCGCCGTGTCCTGATAGGACTATGCCTCCGCCCAAGAGACGTATCTGAATATAATTATGACTCTGAGCAGGAAAGGCCGAACGTCACTTTATCTGGCCTAGTCGGCCTAAGTGATTTTGAGTGCCACTTGTAAAATTTCCATTAGATGATGTTTTTCCCCCATAACAATGCCATAGCATGTTTCCTGCAG
Organism: Protea cynaroides; assembly: GCA_028583415.1. NCBI lineage: Eukaryota > Viridiplantae > Streptophyta > Magnoliopsida > Proteales > Proteaceae > Protea > Protea cynaroides. The sequence continues at coordinate 10,375,525 of CM053266.1, forward strand.
CACGAGAAAAAAGCTCAACACTTTGTCGTTTGTCAACATGAGACTTGTAGATATAAGTACGTACCAGGAGCTTCACAAATCCCCAAGATACTTAAAGAGGTTTACAATTGAGCATTCCATTTGAATTAAAAGCTAGGGTGCAAACTACTCCAAAATATCTACGTACCAGGAGCTTGACAAATCCCCAAGATGGTTAAAGAGGATTACAATTGAGCATTCCATTTGAATTAAAAGCCAAGGTGTAAACTACTCCAAAACGGAAGAATAAATAGAGAAGACAATGTGACGGAACCAATGGACATAGCGATTCCGTTGCTGCAGAAAAGAACCAAGAAATTTACAAATTCATGAAAGTGAATAAAGAGAGACGACAAAGTAGTAGAAATGATCCTCTATCGTAGTTGCAGTCTTGCTGAGACTACTGTCACGAGGAAGGAAAACTATTTAGCAAAATGTGCGATACATTTGCAAGTTACATTTTACTATAAAATCCGAGGTAAAATATATCGAGGTCTTTTCTAGGAATAACTTAATTGGGTATATGGAAAAATTTCCCTTATTCATATTTTACAGAGTTCAAAACAAACAATGGAAAAACTAATTTTACGATAAAATTTACATTTTCATCCATTTCACATTGAAACAAACAGAGCCTTAAGGAAAATCTTTTTCATTAATATGTTCCGTTTGTTTTTCATTTAAAATGGTGGAAAAGAAAAATCTTCCTATAAATTAGGATTTTATATTGTTTATTTTAATGTAAAATGCAAAAAAAAAAAAAAAAAAAAAGGTGTCTTGAAAGCATTGGAAAATTTACATGCAAAATATCATTTGCATGTAAAAATTTTAAAATGAAACAAACAAGGCCAAAAGGTTTAGGCCTTGTTTGCTTAGACGTAAAATTTTACATGGAATTATTTAAATGTGAAAAAGTTTTATGTAAAATTTTATATGCTGAAACTTTTTCCAATGTTTGTTTCAAGGAAGTAAAATATCATGTAAATGACTAAATGTCATTATAACAGTTTTAAATTAGCCGCCAATATTATATTGATGTTCAAGTTAAATGCCACAAATGCATGATAAGTTTATTTGGAGCAACACTAAGTCTTTTTTTTTTTTTTTTTGATGATAAGTCTAAGTCTGGTTCTTTCTTAATAGTTTTTAATTGTCTGCAAACTTCAGTACCTAGTCTAAACTAGTTAATTGTGGTAGCCTGACCAACCTATCTTTCTCCAGAGAATATAGCTTCCTCTATTGCTCAACCAAACAAAATATTTAAATATCATCTTCAATGAATTTTTTTTTGTGGGAATGAGAAAATTTATTGAAAATTAGATTGGATACAAGCCGAAGCTTCATCTGCATGAGACTCTTGAAGCGAAGGAGAGGAGGTGGGCCACAAAACCAGATCCAAAATTGTAGTGGCTTTCTTGGCAAGGGAGTGAACAACATTGTTTGCTCTCCTTGGGATAAAGTGAAAAGTACAAATCAAACAAAAGGAGGCCAGGTTTTGGATGTCATTGATGATATGTTGTATATGCAGCTCTCCATGAGATCTTTCATTGTTTATCAGTTGGCAATCTCCAAGCAATCAACTTCAACATGGTTAGACTGGAAGCTGTGTTCAATAGCAAAGAGGAATAGAAGCCGGATAGCCAAAGCCTTACCCTCTTTGGCCGAAGCATATCTGAGGGATAGGAAGCTGCCTTAATGATATGTCCGTTAGATCACGAAAAACAAAGCCCAGCCCACCACTAGAAGAGTATTCTATTAGATCGGCATTGGTATTGATCCTTATGAAGCCATTTGGAGGGGGCAACCATGAAGTAACATTTGAGGGAAGAACTGAGGAAGGGTTGGAAGGATACTTAGAAGACAAGGTTGCGGACGAGAATTCTTCATAGGCTGATTCAGCTCTCTTGGCCACTTCTAAGGGAGACTAGTCCCTTCGGTTGAACTGAAGGTCATTCCTATCTTTCCAAAGGTACCAGCAAACAAAGGAGGCCAAATTAAAAGCCTTAGCAGCTTCAGTCTTTGAAAGGAGAAAAAGGCTATTTCAAGTTTGAATCCATTGATACACTTTAAGGTCGCCGTTTTCCGAGGCTATATATGAAAGGGAAGATCTAAACCAAGCAGCCCTAGCAAAAGGGCATGAAATAAGGACATGATCAATATATTCAACTTCAACGCCACACTCTGACAAGGAGGGTCCAATTTAATATTACAATGCACCAAACCATCACCAGATGCAAGGCCTTGGCCGCAAACCCTCCAAAGAAAAGAACGAATTTTCAGTAATGTTTTGCAATGCCAAATCCGTTTCCACACCTCCTTGGAATAAGTTTCCATTAATGAACTCTGGATGAGGAAGGGAGGGAGAGGTCTTCCTCATCTTGCTTGTTTGAGAGAAAGTGATAGGCCGGCTTGACCGAGAACTACCCGAAACTAGTTTTATCCACTCTTGGAAAGAGGCTAAGGTGAATTTTCTTAATAGTTGCTGTGTTCTCAAGATGGAAAAACAAATCCAGAAGATCTCTTCTCCAAGTCTTGTTCTCATGATCAATAATATCTTGTACATACAAAGAGGACAACTATTGGGTTTAGGGTGCTTGAGTTTGAAGCCCTTTATAGATGTGACCCATTTGTCTTCCCAAATCTTACTATTTCCACCATTCTCAAATTGCCATAAAGACCATCTAATAATACTTGCCTTCCCTCAAGAATGCCTTTCCATGCCCAAGATGATTGGCTTCCCATGTTTGCCTCTAAGAATCCGATTAGGGATAATAAATGGATTTGAGAATTGGACTTCAATTTGAAAAAGGATTTTGCCAAATATGCCAAGCAAGTTTGGCTAAAAGGGCTTTGTTTTGAAGGGTAGGATCTCTTAAACCCAAAACACTATTCTCTTTAGACCGATATAGTCTCTTCCATGATACTCAATGTATGCCGTTTTTATTACTCCCATTGTTCCAAAGGAAATTTGTTGCGGCCTTTCGGATCGTGTCATGATGAGATTGTGGGAGCTTGAAGTGAGACATAGCAAAATTTGACATATGGAGAGCCACATATTTTAAAAGGATCTCCTTCCTTGCATGAGAAAGAAGACCAGCTTTCCATCCTTTCATTTTTTCAAGGATCAATCCAAACGTTTTTGAGGGCATGCTTTTTAACTTGACCAAACGCAGATGGCAGGCCCAAATACTTTGACGGTCCGTCACCATAAGAAATCTTAAGGATTCTTGAAAGCCATCTTTTAAAGCGAGATGGGGTGTTAGAGCTAAATGTAATGGATGATTTTTTGAAATTTATACTTTGTCCTGATGCAAAGGAGTATTTTTTAAGGCATTCTATAAGAGATAAAATTTACCGAACATTAACTTTGGAAAACATAAGATAGTCATCCACAAAAAGCATATGAGTTAATGGAAGAGAAAAGGTATGAAACTGAATTTCTTTAATAATACCACTGTCCATAGCCTCTTGAATAGGTAATGAAAGAGTTTGAGTGCATAAGATGAATATAGTTGGAAAGAGAGGATCTCCTTGATGGATACCCCTAGAAGGGATAAAGCTTCCTCACTTAACTCCATTAATCATGAGAGTATAAGAAACCAAACTAATAATTTGCATTACCAGATTAACCTAAGTGCAAAACCAAGTTTAAGAGGAATAAGTTTAATAATTCCATTTAAGCTTGTCATAAGCTTTTTGCATATTCCTTAATTTTTAAAGCCATGAATTGATCTTTCCCTTTTTTCCTCTTTTTGATGAAATTGAAAGCCTCATGGGCTATAAGAATATTGTCTGAAATTTGTCTATTTAGAATGAAAGTCAATTATGTGGAGGACACGATAAAATCAAGATAAGGTTTCAGCCTTGATGCCATAATCTTGGAAATAATTTTAATGCAAACTCCGAAAAGGTTGATGGGGCAAAAATCCTCCACCATTTATGCGTTAGGCTTCTTTGGAATCAACTATATATAAATCCGATTGAATTCCTTGGGCCAAAAAACTGATGAAAAGAATTCACTAATAAATTTGAAGATATCTTCCTTAATGGTATCGGAAGAAAGGGAAGATATGTGGGGGGATCCCATGGATTTAAGTGATGCCATGGAATTAAGCGTCCTTTTAAATCTCCTCGTAGTCAAGATTACATAAAATATTATTAAATAAAGAGGGACGAAAATATAAATTTTCTTTCTTAACATTTATTTGTTAAACTCGACATGAGTGGGAGGGGGGGGGGGGAATGCATAATAATCGACTATTATTTTCCCGCTCTCCTTCTATCTGCACTAATAAGCTTCATTGGAAATTTGGAAGCCTTCGCTTTGGAGAACCATAATCGTTTCTTGTTGAAGCATCAACAGGAAACTCGGCTAACTTGATTGGATGAAGGACATGTGTCCAACCTTTAATCTGATTGATGAACTTGATATGACACTGAGAGGGGGGGGGTGAATCAGTGTCTAAAACTTTTCTCTGATTATTTACTGCTGCCCAGAGCTGATGGAGATATATTCTTTTACATACACACAAGCGTATGCAAATCTACCTCGCTACCACTCAGTGGTCAGGTCTACCAGATTTGCACACCCATCCTGCAAACCATTCCACGCACTCCAAAATATAATAGAAAGTAAATACAAAGAACACAGAGATATTACGTGGTTCACCAACACAGTGTGTGATGGCTAGTCCACGGATTAATGCCCAACGGGCTTCGTATATACTCAATACACTTCTTTTTGCTGTCTACACAGCAGGGAGTACATACACCCAATTTACCCAGCATAAAACTAGGAGGGCACACATGTGCCAGGAATTAGGGTATCAAGTACCAGTGCTCAGCACACGCTGCACACCACGCTTAACCCGCACCCACGGGAAGCAAATAACAAATTTTTTAGGCTTATAAATTTGCCTTACAATTTTCCCCCACTAGCTAGGTATTCAATAATTTTCACCTACGCTAGCATACAATATATTGAAAGCATAAATAGATAAGGAATTGAGAATCTCACAAACAATGCTTTCGAATGACCAAAAATATCTTTGAAGCTTCACACTACTCTCAGGTACTCTCCAACAGTCTTCAATGTTGATAGAGATAGATTCATAGAGTACACCTTGCTCATAGGCTTCCAATCTCTTCCACACAACCCATAATCACCATGAATATGAAAATAAAAGCTCTACTGACCTCTCATAGGGATTTAGCACTCCATTAATGCACAGAGAAGAGACAGTTGGTGATTGATCACTCCCACAGGGCACGAAACCCTAGAAAACCTTCTCTCAGCCTTCAAAATGCTCTTTCAATTTTTCTCTAGGTTTATACGACTTCCAACGGTGCCCAATAGATAGGGCATCAAAAAATATGAATGCTGCAATTTGAACGGACCGATTTGGAGTTCGGATGAAGAAGTTATGGCGGTTTGAAGTTGGGCCAATCAGAAAATTCAAAATGGAATCTTTCGGAGGCATACCATGCACCTGCGCTACACGGAATCGCTGCCCGCTCCTGCGCGTGGGTAATGTGGAATCTCCACTACCAGCCGTCGGATAACCTTAAAAAGGCGGGATTCAACGTGAGCCGCTGGATCTGCATCAATCGCGTCAAGCGTGATCGGCTTCAATCTCAACCGCAAGATCTGGATCAACCGAGGCGTAGTACCGCGCGTGCGCCACACGGAATCAGGCTAGTACTCCATGCAACAGAGAGCATTATAATAAGCTGCATCCGACCAATCTGAAGGGTCGCGGGAGCATCAAGATGCGATCGTCGCACTACACCTTAGCCCGCCTCAATCTGGTCCATCAGATTAGAATCTGAGAAGCGTGGCTCTCTCTTGGCCACCGATATCGGATCTTCTTCTTTGTTACTTGCCGAAAATGCCCTTAAGCAACTTGTGAAATACCGAAATTGCCCCTAAACAACTTGTGAAATGACTTTTTCAAGTGATCCGACAGAAACTGCGATATCTCTCTCATCCGACGTCAGAATTGAGTAATTCAAGTTGTGTTGGAAAGATAACTCGACGCTCTACATCTTTCCACTGTCGGATTTCCATGGATCTACTGCGGGACCCACCAAAAATAGGCTCAAAGTTAAAACTCTGTCAAACCTTGGAATTTAAACCTGAAACTTTGCGTGCATGCATGCCAAGTGCCGTGGACTGCCGTGTTGGCATGTCACCTTGCCACCACCTGTGGGTCCCACTCACATTTTTTCTGTCTTCTCTTTCTCTCTCTACAGTCTCTCTCTTCAATCTCTCTTCAATTTCTCATGTCTCAATACAAGAAACACTGCAACACCACTAGAAACTCCGTCACACCATCAGAAACTCTATCACATCATCAGTTTCTATGCCACATCACCAGTGGGGTCCACAGATACTCTCTCTCATCAAACTTGATGTAGAATGACATTTAACTCGCTGCAAGCCATCTGAAACACATATAGAATACTGTAAAACACACATGCGAGGTTGCTCCATCTTTGCCATTGCACTGACACTCTTTCTCCTGCACTGACACTCTCTTTCCTCATTCTTCTGACTGAATGCTCACAAACACTGTCACATCAGCCAAGTTGCCAACCATGACAACACAAAGTCTAACAATCTCCCCCTTTGGAATTGTTGGCAACTCATTATGCACATGAGATCTTTCTCCCCCTTTGACAACAAATACAAAGGGGCATGCCACATAGGAGTGCCCACCGCATCTTTCCAATCCTATGGGCCTAAAAAAAATAATCAACAATTATATCAACACATAACAACATCACCAGGCTCCCCCTGAGTCCAACATAAGGAGATGAAGGATAACGAGCATATACCATTCAATATGTAAATACCAAAGGACTCCCCCTAAGTCCATCATAGGGAGCAAAAAAGGATATAACAATTACACATCGCTCCCCCTATCACTGGTGCAAAGAAGGCCACACTCTGACACTGTCATGGATGACTGTAGTAATTTTTTTTGATAACATATTAATGCAAAGAAGTATTTCTAGCTGCCATACTCTGATTGACATAACATTGCTCATCTGATGTCTGCTCCACTAAGATGCAATAACACAAGGAACTATACCATTTACCTGATGATTCCAAGCACTTACACTCTTCTGCAATCAACAAAGTCTGTCTGGGGGCAAGAATGAACATGTAGTAAGCTCCCCCTCTCCATGTGCACCTCAGTGCACCTAGTGCCTAGGAGGTGTGTTCCCTCTCACACCCAACTTGGGTAGTGTAGGGGTGGTAAGTATTTCTATGTGTCTTTCTCTCCATACTGCATGACCATTCACCTTGGCCCTTTGTTTGGGCTTCTCTACAGACGCTCTTTTCTGACAATGCCTGTCAATTATCTCATCCACAGTCCTCTGTCTCTGTCTAACCACACCAACTGAAGACCTATCTACTGTCTTCTTTCTCCATACACTGTACAAAGCCATATGAGACTGATCATTGAACTGAGACCACTCCTTGGCCTATTTTCTGAATTGGCTTCTTGAACCTCTTGTTTTTCTAGTTTTAGAAAGCTGATAATCTCTCTCTGCTTGAGCAAGCTGGGGGGTGAGCACTGCCTTGCATTGCTTGGCCCAATGCCCAAGTGTATGGCATCTAAGGCACTCAACTGGCCTCATCTGGGGTGACGTGGATGGCTTCCTCCCATAATTACTAACACAAAATCTGGATGTGCAATTTGCACTCCTATGCCCATACCCATTGCACCTGTGACAATATCCATAAAAATGTGACTGTTTCACAAGGGAATGTTTGTGCCAACTAGGTGTGGGTCCATGCCTCATGGTGTGTACTACCTGTCTCTGTTGAAAAACCTGCTGCCTGTGCCTTTGATGACTGGACCTACTAAATCTGCTCTTCTCAACTAGTCTCTGCTGATGAATTCTATCAATCCTGTTACTCTGCATACTGCCTGTCTTCCCTGTCTGAGATCTTTGCTGATAAACACCTCTACACTGTGCCTGGTGTGATGAAGGTCTTGCATTACTGTGCCTCTGCTCTCTCTACTGGGGAATACCTCTATATTGTGCCTGGCGTGCTGGAGGTATTACATCACTATGCCTCTGCACTCTCTTTCTCTGTCTCTTATTTTGGGTCTGCTTGAGCTTTGTCTCTGTGGCCTACTAGATGTCTCAACATGCTCTGTAATAGAATCAAAACTGATGGTGGATGGACTTTGACAATCTCCAGTCTGAGCTGTACATTTAATGATCTCCTCAACCACTGGTGGGATGCAACTCTGATTCATCTGCACCTGTATCAATTCAGTTCTCAATGTAGTAATCTCCCTCTCAAAGCTCCAACACATCTCATCTCTGCTAATGACTTGAGCCTCTAAGGCTATAATGATAAAGCTGGAGTCCTTCACTTGTGTCTTTAAAATTGAAATAGTTTCAATTGCATTATGAAGGTCACATGATGCCACTGTAAATCTCTCCCTCTCAAGTCTCAACTCATCCTGAGCTGCTCTTAGCTCTCCAGTCAAGTCAACTTGTGTAATAGGATCCTCTGATGCAATAGTAGAGCACTCATCTGAACTTCTGCAGTCTGTCTCTAAAGTAGAATCAATAACTGCTGATGTACTAGCCTTGAATGCCAACTCATCTTCATATAGGTTCTGTAGTCTGTCCCACAGTTCCATCGTTGTCTCGCATCCACTGACTTTGACTCTCACATTATCTGCTAATCCATCTAAGATTGCCCTTTTCGCTGTAAAGTCATACTGGGCATTTACTTTCCCAGTACTGACTGTCATCCATACATCAAAGCCAAGAGAACCCAAATACATTTCCATCCTTCTCTTCCAGAACACATATTCTGTTCCATCAAATAGTGGGGGCTTGTTAAAACCTTCACCTAGTGTCATAACTATCATCTGATCACTCAGCTGCTGATTAAGCTGTCACTGAGCCTGTGCTCTGATACCAATTGATGAACTTGATATGACACTGAGAGGGGGGGGGTGAATCAGTGTCTGAAACTTTTCTCTGATTATTTACTGCTGTCCAGAGCTGATGGAGATATATTCTTTTACATGCACATAAGCGTATGCAAATCTATCTCGCTACCACTCAGTGGTCAGGTCTACCAGATTTGCACACCCATCCTGCAAACCATTCCACGCACTCCAAAATATAATAGAAAGTAAACACAAAGAATACAGAGATATTACGTGGTTCACCAACACAGTGTGTGATGGCTAGTCCACGGAGTAATGCCCAATGGGCTCCGTATATACTCAATACACTTCTTTTTGCTGTCTACACAGCAGGGAGTACATACACCCAATTTACCCAGCATAAAACTAGGACGGCACACATGTGCCAGGAATTCAGGTATCAAGTATCAGTGCTCAGCACACGCTGCAAACCACACTTAACCCGCACCCACGGGAAGCAAATAACAAATTTTTTAGGCTTATAAATTTGCCTTACAATTTTCCCCCACTAGCTAGGTATTCAATAATTTTCACCTATGCTAGCATACAATATATTGAAAGCATAAATAGATAAGGAATTGAGAATCTCACAAACAATGCTTTCGCATGACCAAAAATCTCTCTGAAGCTTCACACTGCTCTCAGGTACTCTCCAACAGTCTTCAATGTTGATAGAGATAGATTCATAGAGCACACCTTGCTCATAGGCTTCCAATCTCTTCCACACAACCCATAATCACCATGAATATGAAAATAAAAGTTCTACTGATCTCTCATAGGGATTTATCACTCCATTAATGCACAAAGAAGAGGCAGTTGGTGATTGATCACTCCCACAGGGCACGAAACCCTAGAAAACCTTCTCTCTGCCTTCAAAATGCTCTTTTTAATTTTTTTCTAGGTTTTCACGACTCTCAACGGCGCCCAATAGATAGGGCATCGGAAAATATGAATGCTGTAATTTGAACGGACCGATTTGGAGCTCGGATGAAGAAGTTATGGTGGTTTGAAGTTGGGCCAATCAGAAAATTCAAAACGGAATCTTTCGGAGGCATACCATGCACCTACGCTACACGGAATCGCTGCCCGCTCCTGCGCGTTGTCGAACGCTGATTGGGTGATGTAGAATCTCCACTACCAGCCGTCGGATAACCTTAAAAAGGCGGGATTCAACGTGAGCCGCTGGATCTGCATCAATCGCGTCAAGCGAGATCGGCTTCAATCTCAACCGCAAGATCTGGATCAACCGAGGCGTAGTACCGCGCGTGCGCCACACGGAATCAGGCTAGTACTCCATGCAACAGAGAGCATTATAATAAGCTGCATCCAACCAATCCGAAGGGTCGCGGGAGCATCAAGATGCGTTCGTCACACTACACCTTAGCCCGCCTCAATCTGGTCCATCAGATTAGAATCTGAGAAGCGTGGCTCTCTCTTGGCCACTGATATCGGATCTTCTTCTTTGTTACTTACCGAAAATGCCCTTAAACAACTTGTGAAATACCGAAATTGCCCCTAAACAACTTGTGAAATGACTTTTTCAAGTGATCCAACAGAAACTGCGATATCTCTCTCATCCGATGTCAGAATTGAGTGATTCAAGTTGCGTTGGAAAGATAACTCGACGCTCTACATCTTTCCACTGTCGGATTTCCATGGATCTACTGTGGGACCCACCAAAAATAGGCTCAAAGTTAAAACTCTGTCAAACCTTGGAATTTGAACCTGAAACTTTGCGTGCATGCATGCCAAGTGCCGTGGACTGCCGTGTTGGCATGTCACCTTGCCACCACCTGTGGGTCCCACTCACATTTTTTCTCTCTTCTCTTTCTCTCTCTATAGTCTCTCTCTTCAATCTCTCTTCAATTTCTCATGTCTCAATACAAGAAACACTGCAACACCACTAGAAACTCTGTCACACCATCAGAAACTCTGTCACATCATCAGTTTCTATGCCACATCACCAGTGGGGTCCACAGATACTCTCTCTCATCAAACTTGATGTAGAATGCCATTTAACTCGCTGCAAGCCATCTGAAACACATATAGAATACTGTAAAACATACATGCGAGGTTGCTCCATCTTTGCCATTGCACTGACACTCTTTCTCCTGCACTGACACTCTCTCTCCTCATTCTTCTGACTGAATGCTCACAAACACTGTCACATCAGCCAAGTTGCCAACAATGACAACACAAAGTCCAACACTGATGTCGCTTCAAGACTCACCGCAGGAGACAGATGTGTGAGCCAATTTCAGGGGATCAATTGAAAACGATCAAACAGGTGAATTGTCACACCCTAAAACCCTGGCGTGTTTGTATGACCATGGTTTCCTTGCTATGCAAGTACTACCATACCAAGATCTATTCACAGTCCATAACATAACACAACTATTCCGTTAATCATACCACAGATCATGGAAAATTCAGAGTGCAAATCAAATAATAACAGATTCAATAACTAAGAACCATCAAACCAAGTCTTTTTGTATTAAATAACTGTAATAAAGGTTTATCTGTCCTTAAACCAAGACATAACTAACATAATACCAAGTACTGAGTAATTAAATAAAACTCATAGTAACGCCCGAAACAACCAAATAAACAAAACTGTAATTTGTCCTAAGTAAAAACTACTAATATAATCTTCTCTCTCAGACAGAGAAGTCTTTTATCCTTCAGAACAGTGTCTTCTAACCATAAAGCCAATCATCACATTTACATGAAAAATCATGCGAATCATCTTCAAGTTCTTCACCTTCAATCATATCATTATCAGCTAAATAATTTGCACAAGAATCTAAAAAAAAGCTGTACGTACAAGGGATGAGCAAAACCACACTCTCAGTGAGAAATTTGTATACTCGAACACATAATGCATGATAATTTATTAAGGTCCTAATGGTCTATGAATAAACATGTGTAAGTCACGTTACACCTAAATCCTGGTAATGAACATGCAAGCATGGGTGAGGCGAATGCAATACACTTGGCTCCTAATCTCATGTGATACATTACCCAAAGAATGAAGAATACAATCCAAGTATACCGACCTGACATTGTACCAGTATCCCCCCATCATAGGCTTCCTCTTGGCATCTTATTCTATGTCTCAACCACTTCATTGGGTACTCACTGCCCAATCCCTGATGGCTAAGCACATAGAATAGACTCATCCCTAGCTCTCACCTGAGACACTAGAGGCTGGCTCCCAACCCTGTCTTTTTTCTACTCCAGCTGCTAAAGGGGCGTACCTAAAGTTAGTTCACAACAAGCCTATGCCAATACCTAAACCCCTATTGGCAAGGGTTGCCTATCACGGGATATTGAAACCTAAACTAAGAAATATTACTAATGTAAGTACCCATATCCTAGCTTAATGGACTAAGATAAACCATCCCATTCCAGCTATCCAGATCTAATAAGACACAAACAAATGGCAAACAATCATGTTATCAAACATCTACTTGTTATCAATATTCTATGATCAACCAATCCAATATAGAGTTATAATATGCAAATGCATGAACAATTATCACAGTTATTGGATGACATATTATCATACAATAATCCAAATAAGTTGTAAACGCATATGCACAGAAATAAAAAAATAAAACATGTACTAATCCCTCACCTGAAAAGTCCTTTTTCTTGTTTTCCTACGTCGACTTACCTATTACAATCAATTGAAATAGAAAAATAGGAACATATTTCAGATCTGAAAAGAAAAATGATAACTACTAGGATTTATATCTGAAAATTGATCGATTAAAAGAGAAAGAAAAGTGCAATAGAAGATATGGAATCATCTCTCTCCCTGGAACCTTGTTGGAATACCACCAACTAACTTAGCTTCTTTGGTATCATTTTTGTTATTATTTTTTTTTACATATTTTTGTTTTTTAGGTGTTTGGTATTATTTTTGGGTGTTGTTTTTAAAAAGAAAAAATAAAAATTGCCAAAAACATTTTTTGGTAGTTTTTGTGCAAGAAGTTAATGAGCTTGTGTTTTAAGTGGGGGTAAAATGGTAAAACCAATATTTTTATAACATTAGCTTCTCTTCCATTCCTCTCCTTCTCATCAGCTCCTCTTTCTTTCTCCTTCTTTTTTTTCATGGATTTGGCCAACATAAAACACTTTTTCTGGTAGACCAACCTTTGATCCAATGAAATGGAAAAGGTTTCTAAATTTCAAGTTGATTGGAGAAGGTGATCACTAGATATCAATATTTGAGAAATTCTGCAACTTAAGAAAATCCAACTTGTTATTGATTTCAGCCACCTTAGTTATAATTTTCAGGCTGTTCAACCTCCTATTAGATCCATTGGATGTCAAGTGACTCAAGACTAGTAAAAAATAGGAAGGGTGTCCAAATTTTAGGTTATTCGGATATGAGGATCAAAATATCAATGCTTTGAAAATTTTGATACTTGAAGAAATCTAACTCTTGTTCTTGATTTTGGCTACCTTAGTTGTACTTTTTCAACCATTCAACCTCTGATCGGACCTGTTGTGTCGCTATCCATTCTGGGGAATCGGGCATGATAACCGGATCATCCACGAGACAACCTAAATCTTCCAGCGATCGACAACCAAAATGATCTACCAGAAAATCCCATTGTCTACACAAACAATATCCACAATAATCAACAATAGATAATAATAATATAGCAGAATCATAAGAGTGACAATGTAATCATACTAGAGAACATATGCTACTAATGTTATCCATACATAATTAGTCTGTTATGTCTTATAAACCGTTTCACAATATCTTTCATAATGCATACATCCCATACTAAATAATTAGAGTAAATCTGAGCACATCTTTGTATATAGACCAAACTTTCATCTATCTATAGGCAGTAAAATCATAGAGACAAGGCATTGACTCAGGTCCCATAGATGCAATCCTTATAGGTACAGCCCTTGACATGATCTCTTAGCGAACCCCCACCAAGATAATTACCCTCAATATCATCAGGATCTATATCTACAGCAGCAATAGAGGTACTTGCAATCAAAGCTAAAAAAAATTCAATATCGAGGGGTGAGCTTCTATCCTAGCTCAGTGAGAAGTCAGGTATCAATACAACCCTAATCAACACTTTAATGATGCAATACAGAAGTAAATAAATAAGCAATTGTGAGTGGTATTCAAGGGTGTATGTAAATCACGGTCAACCTGTACCTTAGCGAGGATCTGCCCCATACCCCACTACCTGAGCGAGTGCCTCGTACCCCATTGCTTGAGCAATTGCCCCGTCCCTCATCCCCTAAGCATATACCCGTACCCCATTGCCTGAGTTCTCTGTACCTCACTGCCTGGATTAAATTCCCCTCGTTAAAGCACAAGTCATTTGAACAAGTTGATGCATGATGATGATAACATAATAACAAAAGGACTACACCTTAGCAGAGATCCTCGTTTCACTCCCATGGACTGACCCTGCCCCCACTAAGGTGCAACACAGCATATGGCCATGTATTGTGCTCCTACACGCCACATGATCATATTCCCACAACACAATCACATCCATATCAACAATCACCCAACATGGCATGTGTTCACAATAAGTAAAACTATACTCTAGCAGAAATCCTCGGCTCCACTCCCATGGATCATCGTATCCCCACTAGAGCATAGAGTGCCAACATGGTCCGTGTATTGTGCTCCCACATGCCACATGCCCATCATACATGGTCTCAATAGGATTGCACCTCAGCAGAGATCCCCGACTCCCCACTCCCATGGTTCGTCGTGTCCCCGCTAAGGTTGAATTTCACAAAAAATAAGGCAAAGCTAGCTTTCATTCATCAAATTTGTGTCTAAGGTTGTAGCTTCTTATAAACTTATATAGATCATTAAAACAAGAATCAAACTAGTCCTAAAACTCCTTAAGTTCTCTTTGGTATAGTTTATATTTATGTTTATGAGTTATTTATGACAAATCATTTATGAGAATAAATTTTGAGTCTTAAATAATAACTGTTTAATACCACTAGACATAAATAACTAATAATATATTATCATAATAATGATAAACATATTCTAATCTATTTGTAGATTTTATATTATATCAATTTATTTTGAATATAAATAAGTACCATAAATCATACCAAACAATTACATATGTCATAATGTATATAATTAATTCTATAATACATACCAAAGAGAGCCTTAGACAATAACTTACTTGTTAGATAATAACTTACTTGGAGGTAATTTATTTCTATTAAAACTGAACTTAAAATAATAGAAAGTAACTTAAAACAAGTTTGGACTGTTAGAGACTTATTCCAGCCCAACTAAATAACAAATAAAATAAACAAATATAACACTAAGTAGACCTAACAACCTAAGTGATAATAAATCTGGTCTTATCAACTTCTACCCTATTTTAGGCCCATTAAAGTGGGCCATTACAATGAAAACCCATTGGACCAAATGCCTAATATGTATAAAACTCAACTCAATACTTATTTCTACTAAAAATAAGTATAATTTTGTGTCGTATCTGCATCAAATTTACTTCTAAAATACAAGTTTAACTTTTTAACACTGGCCTTAAAACCTACTAATATGTTAGAGTATATTATCTATTAAAGTAATAGACATGATATTTTATAGGCCCAAATATCTTTGGACCAAAAACATAGAACTCCTTGAAGGTTACCCATTTTTGCTATGTGCTACCACTACGTGGATGTTAAGCTGTGGAGAACAATGATGAAAATTAAAATCAAAAGAAGGATGTGATGAAACGATTCTGAGGTGTGTGTAACCTATGATTCAAATTAATTTTTACATTATGTGAATTATGGCATAAGAAATTATATGTGAATTAAGAATATGATTGAAGACAAACTAATACTGTGCACACTTTTGTGTGTTTTTTCAAATTTCAACGCAAGTGTCTGAAATAATTTTCCACTATATCTTTAGCTGTTGGAATGAATAATGCTATAACACCAAATAATTCCCAAATGTTGAATGCCAATGCTCGTTGTCGTGCAGATCCATAATGGATGCTCCTGCACAACATTAATATTTGGGATCATTTGGTTCATCTAGAAGTCAGCATGCAACGATGTAAAATCCATATGGGATTGGATTGGTAAATCCCAAACATTTACAATAAATCAGTAAATCCTGGCAAGGTTTCTCTTTGGTCTTCAAGAAATCTTGAACTTCGAAGAAGATGGAATCCCAAATTTTGTTAAGATGAAAAGGATTTCTAAACAAAATGATATCAGAGTCAGCGTTTGGTATGTAATTGAAATTCTATTTCTACATATTATTACGAAAATATTATTTTAATAAGGCTCTCTTTGGTATGTATTATAGAATTAATTATACAATATATTCTGACAAATGTAGTTGTTTAGTATGATTTATGGTACTTATTTATATTTAAAATAAATTGATATAATCTAAAATTTATAAATAAATTAGAAGTTATTTATCATTATTGTGATAATCTATTATTTCTTCTCTCTGTCTGCTCGAATTAAATGGTTATTATTTATGACTTGTAAATATAAATATAAACTATACCAAAGAGACCCCAAGTTAAAATGCTCTATTTTAGTCTCTGTCCCTTTCCTGCCCTCGCCCCTCTCCACGGTTGCACTCATCCACGTGACTACTTCTTTCCCTCTCCCCCTCTTTCTCCTCCCTTCTCACCCCTCTTCCCTTTTTTTTTTCTTCTCCCTTCCCCCATTTTCTCTCTCACTCCCCTTCCTGGCCCCAAACCCGGTAATACCCCTCGTCCCCTGTCTCCAATTTCTAGCCATTCTAGCATTTGTAATTTCCCCAACCAATTTCATAATCAAAACCTATTATCTGTGACCTAAAAAACAAGAAGAAAATCCATTATAAAAGGTAGAGGCCATCTAAACAGATCCATTCCATGAAATTTTACCGAACAACACTGAATTAGCCAACAAAAGCAAAGAAATTAAAGTAGCCAATTGATCTAAAGATCAACATCGGTTTTCTGACAACTTTGAATATTAAACAATTCTTCCAGAGTAGTTCTAAAATGGGTTGAATTCCACAGGATTAACAAGTGTTGGATTTGTGTGGCCCAACACAGATTGATTGTGTTATTTTTATGTATTCTCTTTGGGCATTTCTATCTCTATTGTGAGGTATATATATATGTGACATGTGGCTTACATGTTTTGTGGCTTATACATTTTTTATATGGTATCATTGTTTTTGGTCTATTGTATTAATAGACTGGTTTTCTAGATGATTATTCAAATGAACCACTTTGTAGTCCTTGGCTTGATCGCACCTATCATGATGCGCTATGTGCTTACATAGGCATTGATTGGACCATGATAGGTTTGAGGGGTGCAAGTCAAAATTGCTCAAACTATGGGAGACATGGGGATTAGTCTCTCGACGGTCAGTGCACATATGGTCTGTGAAGTCCTTCATGTTAAGACCACGTGTACGTTGAGTGGTGACCTTAGTGCCTAATGTTCATTGCTAGTGACTTAACAATTATAAGAGTGTACGCGGCCCTATAAACTGCCAATTTGAATAATGTTATCGTGTTTGATTTTGTATCAAATATTTTTTTATTTATAAATATAAAATATTATTTATTTTTATTTTTCTTTGCAAAATCTTTTGGTTTTATGAAAAATGGTAGTTTTGTATTTTGTGTCCCTATTTATTATTTAGGGGCACTTATGGTAATTATCAAGATATGCCAAAAGGCAATCCGGATATGGCATCAGGAGGCTAGCATCTCACTTAGGGTTAGACTTTATAGCTGGTCATCTCCACCCTAGAGATATAAAACATCTCAAGGTCACACAGGCAAGGGGAGAAAAAAGCTCAAAATACCAAGATATGGTATACCTGTCCAGCTGGGTGAGTACCCTGATTGCTTGTGAGATCCTTGGACATCAAGGGGCTTTGTTAGTATAATCATCAAAGGTTCTTCAACAAAAGAAAGAGTTCTTCATCAAAGGTAGAGTGCTTTAACAAAAGATATTTTCAAATCGTCAAAAAAAGGTATGCCACTCTTCTTAATTTCTTAGATTAAACAAATGACATGATATTCGTGATATGTTTTCATCTTTGGTATGAGGTTAACAGTAACATTGAGATTCATCTAGATGTTTTTTCTAATAACAAGGTGCAGAGACCCACTTAAACTTCTAGGGGCAAGAGAATGCAAACCCTTCACTGTAGGAGGCTAGGAGCTCCAACTGATAGTCACGAAGATCAAAGAAGGAAACGAGTGAAAGTGCAGATTATATGCTTCAAGATTTCAAAGAAGGAATTGAACGTCCAAACTATTGGCTAAGCCCAACAACATTGTCCCTGAGGTGAGACGTGAGAGTCGTCGAGGCAAGTGATATTTTGAAGAGTGAAAGTTGAGAAGTCCAACCTCATTTTGAACCTTATGGGTTTTGAAAAATGACTTGTCTTGGAAGCCGTTTTGCGACTTGGAACCTTTAGGGTACTGGGAAATGACCAATCTTGGAAGCCATTTTGCAACTTGAAACCTTGAAACCTTTAGAGTATTGAGAAATGACTCATTTTGGAAGCTGTTTTGCGATTTGGAACCTTCAGGTACTGAGATTGACCCATCTTGGAAGTTGTTTGTGACTCTGGGCATGGAGAATGTATGGAAATTTGCTTGTCGACAGATGCCTAGGTAGCCATTTTTGAGGCTTGGAACCTACATTTGTGACCATTTACTTGATGCCTCGAAAGCCATTGTGGGGCTTAGAACCTGCATCCATGATGATTTAAATTGTCAGTCATTGGGGGCCATTTGGCTTTGAACCTTACAATTTTCGAATTGCATCGATTGATAAATGCCTAGGAAAGCATTTTGGGCTTGGAACCTGCATTTGTTATTAAAACATTATTGATAATATTTAAATTGAACAAAAGTCAAGGACTCAACTAAATCATCCTTCTTGGAAGCCGTCTTCGTTTTGAGCCTTTAAGATGTCTTGATTTGAATCCGTGATATTGAAATAACCATCCATCTTGAAAGCCATCTGACTTTGAACAATCGAGATGCAAAAATAACCTTCCGTCTTGGAAGCCATCCGGCTTTGAACCTTCAAAATTCCAAAAGAAAATTGAAATGTCAAAATGGACAAATGCTTCGTAAGCCATTTTAGGCTTTGAACTTGCATTTGTGTTAGTACAAGTACAAAATATGAAATTGATAATATTTGAATTGAGAAAATCAAGGACATGGTTAGAATGTCACACGGAATTCCGAAACGACACCCGAGTGAAACAAAGGACACAGATTTGAAGAATCTAGTCAAACCAAGCACGAGATTAGAAAAGGATTTCCTTCTTAAGATAGGATTTGAGCTTTTTTCCAAGACAGGACTTGAGGAAAGTCATAGAATGTTCAGAATGATCGATAGGAATGTTCAAAATGATTGACAGAAATGTTCTATCAACAAATGGTATGGATTGTAAAGAAATGAGGAAAATGATCTGATTAATCTTTTAAATATATGATGCCAAAAATTTTGATGAATCAGGCCACACCAGGCGCAAAATCATAAATATGTTTCCTTCTTAAATAGGATTTAAGGAAAATTGAAAGACTGTAATAGATGATTGAAAGAAATGCTTTGACAAAATAAATGTTAATGACTCCTAAATTGGAAATTTTATAGCCTAAGAAAATTCATTGAATGCAAATAGAGGCGATGATCTGGATTGAGTTTGTGATTAACCCTTTTGGAGGGAATGTATTTGATGCCCCAGTGACTATATTCTTCAACATACCACGCTTTCAGTGCAGATTAGAAAGTAAATAGAAATACATGAATGCCATGCCCAAAATCTGAAAGCAAGTGCAACCTAGATTGCTCATATTTGGATGTTGATAAATCTAGCCAAATCAGGCGCTTTAGTACAAAAGGCTTTTCTTTCCTAAAGGAAAGTTTCAAATAGATCGAATAATGTATTCTGTTAAAAAGATGTTACTCTGGATTCTGAAAAAATAAGAAAAATGATTTGCTCAATCTCTCAAAGATGAGGACAATAATTTTGATGAATCTAGCTACACTAGACACGAGATCACCCAAAAAAAAAAAATTCTCTACTCAAATAAAAGAAAGTGACAAATGATTGAAGATAGCATTTTATTAACAACTGTTACTTTGTATTCCAAGAAAACAAGGGGAAATGATTTGATCAATTTCCTAGGTATGGTTTGCTCTAGGATGAGAGAAAATTTCTTCCCTATGGAGGGCAGACTAGGTATGCTTTGAATTTTTATAAGTATTGGACTTATCTCACCTTGAACATATGAACAACTGGGTCTTGTTGATGTGAAGCCACCAATGGATTTAGGCATAACCAAATGGTTGAGGAGAATGATTTATCAATAGATGCTTTGAATTTGAGGGAACAAGAGAAAATGACTTGATCAATCCCTTAACTAGAGGTTTTCTTGAGAGTGAGAGGATATCTCTTCCTTATGATATGAGGGTAAATAAGGACAACACCTCAAAAAAAAAAAAAAAAAAAAATCAAATTTACATTCCTTTTTGTGTCAGTTGATCTCAATGAAAGATCTGAACAAAGGGTCCCAATATAGCAAAGATGTTGCCAACGGATCTAGGTATAATTGTATGGTCTGGATCTCATGGAGAGCTTCTTATATCTAGGACAAATGAATAATCCTCCCTAGTTTCTAAGTTGACATATGCACTAAATTGATAGGCAGACGATTCTCTGAATAATCACCAAAAAACAGTCTCAAGGAGACGTGGCCTCACACCAAAATCAGGAATGACACCAAATACTGCCTTCCCTTCTTAGAGATGCTTAGATGGAAAATATATGTCCCAACAAATTATGTATAAAATGTTAAAGTAGATATAACCATGTCTGGGTCTAAAACCTCTAGGTTTATAAACAAGTATGATAGTAAAGGTCTAACAAAATTGATAAGAAATTGCTCATATGGGTTTACCATTGGGAGACTTTTTGGTTGTTTATGTAAAATGATTGATCTCGCTGAGGAGACCATTTTATTGGCTAATGAAAGAAAGATCTATTGGAATTCTTTAGACGTCGTTGAAGTAATGAACTACAGATAGAATCCAGTTAGAATATTAAGCAATTGTTATGCAAAAAGAGAATGACATGCTCAGAAGAGACGATGTCATAAAATATGGTTGATGATTGAAGGAAGAGCTTGTAACATAAACTCTTTGGAAGACCTTCGGATTGATGGACTAGAGAAAGATTCTATTGCCGATAAGAAATCATCTTTTAATTATGATGAAGTGATGAAACATTCTTAGAAAGATGAGATGCAATGACTAAAATTCAAAAAATCCAAACAACACACGTTGTTATGCTCCCGATTTTGGGTGTGACAATGTCACTCCTCTCCTTACCGATGGCTTGCAATCAAAGAGATTCGTATCTCTAATTTATAGAGATATGAAAATCACCCAACTTGTCCAGCAGCTAGACGTTGACTTTGATAGGAAAGGGAGTGATAAATTCTTTCCTCTCTTTAGTGAACCTAATAGGAAACAATCAAATAGAGAATAATATTTCAAGCACAATAAAATCCACATGTATAACACATAATTTTTACGTGAAAAACCTCCCCAATGTGAGGAGTAAAAACCATGGGACCATAGTTCACTCAAATCTCTTCATTATCACTAAAATATGGGAATACAAGAGTCTTCTCTAGTTAGAACTAAAGGTATACAATAACATCACTCCTCAAGAATACAATATTCTTGGCATATATCATCAAAAACATCTAGAACAATATGTTCTAGGAATACACCATCAACAACCCAAATACCAAGATGAAGATTGAAAGCGATCTCACTCAAATAGATTAAAATGTTGATTATCGAACTGATCTAGAAGACTCCAATCGTCAATCGCACCGTTCAGAATGAAGAACTCTCAGTTAAAAATCCGCTGTCCAAATTTCAGCTCTATCGGACCACAGATGACCTTTCGATCCTCACCTTGATTGAAACCTCACAGCTTTCTTTTCTTCTCTGTTTTGGGCGGCCAGCAATTCACCAAACCACTCTTTTTCTTCTTGTGTCATTTTAATAGAGTTAAAGAGATAAAACCCTAATTCAACTATACATGGAAAAGTTACTTAAGTTCATTTACTCCTTATGGACTTATAAGTAATGGCCATCCTCTACATAAGAGGAAAACTTAACCCAACAAATCTCTCCCTCTTGACTATGTGGAGGAATCCATCATACTAGCGATCAAACGACAAACCAAGCTTCTCCCTTGGTAAAGCTTTTGTCAACATATCTGATCCATTATGATTGGTATGAATTTTCTCAATCTCTAGCAACTTAGAATGCAAAACATCTCTACTCCAATGATATCTCACATCAATATGTTTTGATTTAGAGTGAAAAGTAGAATTCTTACCAAAGTGGATTGCACTCTTACTATCACAGAATAACACATACTTTTCTTGCTTAAAGCCAAGCTCCTCTTCATCCATAGCAACTCTTTGCAAGCTTCCGTTGCTGCAATGAACTCTACCTCAGTGGTAGAAAGAGCAACACATTTCTGTAATCTTGATTATAAGCCACAGCTTCTCCTGAGAAAGTGATCAAATAATGCGAAGTAGACTTACGAGTATCAACATCTCCAACTATATCTAAATCTATGTAGCCAACCAATAAAGATTTTTTACTTCCAAAATATAATTTCAAATCAGACGTTCCATGAAGATACCTCATAATCCACTTAACTGCATTCTAATGCTCTCTTCTTGGATTTGAGAGGAAACGATTAACAGTGCTAACTGTGTGGGCTATGTTTGGCCTTGTGTAAACCATTGCATACATCAGACTTCCCACTACTGAAGCATATGAAACTCTTTCCATGTTTTCCTTCTCTTCATCAGTAGACGGGTTCTGCTTGGTACTCAATCTGAAGTAAATAGCACGAGGAGAGCTAACCACTTTAGTTTTGTCCATCTTGAATCTTTGAAGCACTTTTTCTATGTACTTCTCTTGAGACAACCATAATTTCTTGGCATTCCTGTCTTGAATGATTCTGATGCCAAGAATTTATTTTTTGTTTCCCAAGTTTTTCATGGCAAAAGACTTACTCAACTGTTTCTTTAACCTGTCAATCCTTGATGCATTCTTGCCAAGAATTAATATGTCATCTACATAAATCAAAAGAATAACAAAATCATCATCAGAGAATTTTTAAACAAAAACACAATGGTCAGAAGTAGTTTTTCTGTAGCCTTGCTCCCCCATAATTGAGTTAAACTTCTTATACCATTGTTTCAGTGCTTGTTTCAAACCATAAAGATTTTTCTTCAGTTTACATACATGCTCTTCTTTTTCCTTTACCTCAAAACCCTCTGGCTGCTCCATATAGATCTCTTTTTTCAATTCACCATGAAGGAAAAGTATTTTTACATCCATTTTCTCAACCTCTAAGTCAAGACTAGCTACTTGATGTGGATTAAATATGTATGTAACCGCAAGTGCACGGTATCATGCAGTAACAGGCCGATCTCTGGGAGGAATCGCTATTATCCTAACTCAAATAAGGCAAAGTGTACCAAAGGGATTTGATTAAATTAACACCCTAATCACTTCAAATAAAAATTAATCAAGCAATAAAAACAATAATAACCATTCATAACGGTACAAAAATTTATGAAACCACTAACCATAAAGTAACACAGATCTATTGCAAGAAAGGAATGAAATTAAAAGTAAAGAATGTAAGAAAAACTTATCTCGATAAAAGATTTCTCTGTCGTTGCTCGTCGTCTTGTTGTCACTCCAAGGCGATGTGCAAACGATTACAAAGGGAGACTTCTCCCTAAATTAAATTAGTAATGGGGTACAAACTATATTTATCTACCCTACTACAGAGTTCTAAATCTGAAATTAAAACTTAAAAAAGAATAAATAAATAAAAATAAACTTAAGCAAAAAGAACACAACTTGAAAAGAAAAAAAACTAAGAATCTCAAACTCTCTCATAAATTCTCAAAACTAAGAAAAATCTCATAATAGAATTCTTGGATGGTTCTATTGCTGAGCATCACATATATATACAAGTGAGTAAAGATCACAATCAATCTTTACAATTGAATTACAAGAGATTTTGTGGAGATAATTTTGGTAACCAAATTCCAATCTTGTAGGTTCATTGTATATAGACGATTCTTGAGTAGAAAAAATCTTGCACCAACTCATCATATCTTTAGCATCATTATCTCTTCTTGAAAACTTTCATAATCTATTGGAGCTTTCCATTCTTTCATGCCATGCCAATCTTGTAAATTTGATTCCAAATAAGTAAGGAATATTTTCTCAAGAGAATGGAATCTTTCACATGAGATTGGGTTACTCTTTGACTTGGTCCAAGGCTGATCTTATACACAAAAATCATGGCTCTCCTCATAAAATTCATCTTATGCCTGGCTGCTGAGTTGACTGGGTGAGTTAACTGGATAGGATTATCAAAAATTTATAAAATGATATTTTCAAGCTCAAATTTCTCCATTCTTTCACCTACACCCAACAAACATAAAATCAACATTAAATACCCAAAAAGCATCATAAATAGAATAAGAGATGTATATTTTTTGTCCTAAATTCACACATAAAATGTGTTCATCAGATTCCCCCACACTTGAGCTTTGCTAGTCTCTAGCAAAGAAAAATATAAAAATAAAATAAAATCCTAACTCACTTTCATAGGAATCACGATTGCACTTAGCACGTGCAACAAACCTTTAAAGCCCTAGGTTACCCCTAATGGACGAGTTGTGTCTCGTGAGTATTTTCAGAGAATAAACATATAAAATTCATATAGAAATTTCAAACTTTAATTTTGGTATTAAGGAAAGAGAGCACATACACATCTTATTAGTCAAGACACTTAACTTGGGATCAAGAAAACATAGAAACTCCCACACTTGAACTTTGCTACCTCATATGATTCAAATACTAAGGTTGCATCTCAATTAGAAAATCTTGTTATATCTTCCAAACATATCTCTCCTTAGGGTGAACCCTTTGTAACATGCTGGTAACCAAGACCCAAGAATAGCTTTCAACACTTGTATTATTTTTTTTTCTTTCTTCCTCTTTAAGCTACTACACTACAATTGGCTTGAGAAGTGCAGGTGGTTATGCATTCCCATGTTACTATGTA
Source organism: Protea cynaroides (assembly GCA_028583415.1). Classification (NCBI taxonomy): domain Eukaryota; kingdom Viridiplantae; phylum Streptophyta; class Magnoliopsida; order Proteales; family Proteaceae; genus Protea; species Protea cynaroides. The sequence continues at coordinate 10,400,722 of CM053266.1, forward strand.
GCTTCATTTTTAGCATATATCTTTAAAGACATTGATGCTAAAGAGTATTTTTTTTAACAAGAGCTGTATCCAAGGAATTTCAATCAGGATACCTCGCTTCCCTAGGCAGAATGTCCTGTATAGTTTCAAGAACAAAAAAATATTATATTATTATTTTCTTATTATGATTTTTTTATAGTACAAGGAAGTCTCAGCTTTATTCAAAGGTTGAAATTACCATCTATAACCATAAAATATTCATCCCTTCAGGAGAGGTAAAATGTATTTTTTAACTTAATTCCCATATTAAAATACAGCCTAAGTACTATCCTCACATAGGATTTCATTACTTCGTATGTGATAGTTTCCTAGGTCTCTTTTTCCTTCCTCTTTTGTGTCAAAACCATAGAAATAGTGATTGATTTTCTCAAAAACCAAAGTTAAAAAGTTAAAATTTACAATGAAAGCTCAAAATTCATTTTTTTAATGAAATCTCAATGAAATCTCAATCCTTCCCCCATACTTAAATCATGCATTGTCCTCAATGTATATAGAAAAATAAAAGACAAGGACAAGGGGAAGAAAAAACTCCCCGAATCAAGGATCAGTGTAAAAATGCTCATGGAGATCCATGACCTCTTTAGTGGAGTCGTGTGGAAGCTCCAAAAATGGCTTCAAACATTGGCCATTCACTTTGTTGGTTGCACCTGTACCTGGATTTAAAATCTCAATTGCACCCGATGAGAACATTTTGAAATATATAAGGGCCCTCCCAACGAGCTCTAAGTTTACCAGGAAAAATATGCAAACGAGAATTATAAAGCAAAACCTTGTTGCCAGGGGTGAAAGACTTCCGAAGGATATGTCTGTCATGATAAGCCTTGGTCTTGTCTTTATAGATGCGGGCACTGTCATAGGCATCATTTCTCAATTCATCCAACTCAGAGAGCTAGAGTCCTCTATGAGTGCTAGCATCTGACAAATCAAAATTTAATTTCTTAATTGCCCAAAATGCCCGATGTTCCAATTCGACTGGTAGATGGCAGGCTTTTCCATACACCAGACGGTAAGGGGATTGACCAAGAATGGTCTTGAAAGCAGTTTTATAAGCCCACAAAGCATCTATGAGGTAAATGGACCAATCCTTACGAGTAGGATTGACAGTTTTTTTCAAAATTTGGTTGATTTGTCGATTGGACACTTCAACCTGTCCACTGGTCTGAGGGTGGTAAGGGGTTGCCAATTTATGGGTAATACCATATTTTCGAACAAGGACCTCAAATGGTTTGTTACAGAAGTGTTTTCCCCTATCGCTAATGATAGCTCGAGGGGTACCAAATCGGGAGAATATATTCTCCTTTAAAATTTTAATGACTACCTTGTGGTCATTGGTGTTAGTAGTAACAGCTTCTATCCATTTGGACACGAAGTGTCACACATCAATTATGTACTATTCGTAATGATGTGATGAACCGCTAATAAACCAATGGTTCAACCAGGATCTCGAATAGGCTGTGTCCGTTTGCTTAAACCATACACTCTCCCACAACCATAATCAGAGTAAATAAACAATAACGATACTAAGACATAAATAAAATATTTAATCAAATAAAAAAAAAAAAAAAAAAAAAAAAAAAAAAAAAAAAAAAAAACACAAAAAACACCCAAAAACAACACCAAACCCCATTTAAAATAATAACAAATTTATTTTTTTTATATTTTTAAATATTTTTATTATTTTTAAAATAAAAAATTAAAATAAAAAAAATGAGAAAAAAAAAAAAAACAAAAAAAAAAAAAAAAAAAAAAAAAAAAAAAAAATAATTTATTTTTTTTTTTTTTTTTTTTTTTTTTTTATTTTTAAAACCACAAAAAAAAAATATCCTCTATTTTTTATAAACACCTTCAACAATATCAATAAAGAAAAAAATAAAAAAAAAAAAAAAAAAAAAAAAAAAAAAAAAAAAAAAAAAATAAAAATCCCAAATTAAAATTATTTTTTTTGGAGGAGGCCGAATAAAGAGAGGGCCCCCAAATAAAAAAAAAATAGAAAAACATTTTTAAAAGAAGGGGGAAAAAAAAAAAAAAACAAAGGGAAAAGAAAAAAAAACCCTCCTCTCAACATTTATTTTAATAAAAAAAAAAATAAAATTATTATTTTTTTTTTTTTTTTTTTTATATTAAATTAATTTTTTATTTTACCTAAAACCATTTTCTTTTAAAAAAAAAATAAAAAAAAAAAAAAAAAAAAAAAAAAAAAAAAAAAAAAAAAAAAAAAAAGAAGACTTATCAAAAAGGAGAAGAATTTGCAGAGAAAAGTAATCTTCTCAGGTATGGATACTAATTCCATGAGTTTCTACAGACCTTAGGTTAGATATGGTTGAGTGTAGGCATCCATGGTTAGGTTTTCATGGAAAACCATAGGAGGATGCACGAAAACTATTTAGATGGATTATACATGGTTCTAGACCATGGAATGACTGTTGAATGAATGTAGGAAGCAAGCCATAGGACCCCAAACACGAAGAATGGATTAAAAGTGGAAATTAGACCCGGAGTGCATCGAGGAGTCGCACCCCCCTAGCATCGACCCTCAGTTAACAGAATGGTTTTAAATTCTGAATTAATTCTAATTAAATTCTATCGACTTTGTTAGGTTTGCTAGCAATCTAATAACGTTATAACGGTGATTCTAAAGCTTGAAAAAAATATCTTTTAGCAAGCTAAGGTGAGGAACCTTAACCCCAAACTAAATTGGTTAATAATAAACTGTTTTCTATTTCTTGAGTCCTATGCCATGTTTGATTCTATGCGAATATGTTTGTAATGTGCATACAGCATGCCATCCAATATTTCTATTACTTGTTCATGCATATTTATTTTATTGTTTATAACATGATGATGATGATGATGATAGGAATAGGCATGTGCTTGTATGTGTGTGGTTGATGTGCTTGATGCGGCGAGTATCGGGGAGGTGTGATGAGAACGTCAATAAACGTTAACCTTTGGCGGGTCTCGGCACTTTAGCTCTTTCTCTAACTCAAGTCTTGTGCATTGGCATCGTCGTATCGCCATTACCTTAGCGGAACTATTATGTCGTAGAGTATCGGGGGAGGTGGTCTCGGTCCTTGTAGTCTCGACTCTACAGGGGGGCCTTAGCTCTATCTCTATGGATGTTCGGGGGATCTTGGGGTGAGGCCTTGGATACACTTGTTTGGCATTAGGATTGGTTAGCGTGAGCCCGGTTTGCAAGCCCTCGCTAACAGGGGCTTACGTGTTGGTATAGCATTATATAGCAATAAACGTTAACCTTTGTTGTATAATGTTATGGTAGGGTGGATGGGGACGACGATAAACGTTAACCTTCGGGCGGGCTTCCACACCCTGTGTATAGAGGCGGTGTCAATAAACGTTAACCTTTGACCACCCAACCTTTCTATTGCACATTGCAAACTATAAACCAAGACCAAAGATATGAATTGACTTTTTGCATGCATATGTAATGTTGCATTGTTTTGGCTACTCACTAAGCCGTGTTGTGTGCTCATCCCTCGACGTCGAATATTTTTAGTTGATGATGCAGGTTATACAGTTGAAGATTTTGTGAGCAGCGTCGTCAGTATGGGAATGTAGCAGCTATGGAAGTTGGAGCTGAAGACGATACACACGACTCCTCTTGCGAGTGCAACTCGTGTGTATTCGATTAGATATTTTTATAGGTTTCTTTATTGGATTTATAAGACATGTATTTGGTACTTAATTAATTATGTCATAGTTAAACACAGAATAATTTGCTATTATTTATGAATATCATTTTAGTTCTCAGTTCATTTATTTATAAGACTTCCGCTATTGTGTATTTACTCTGATTATGATGGTGAGTATATGAAGGTTCAGGTAACGCGGGGATAACCTATTTGAGATCCTGGTTGAACCGTTGGTTATTTAGCGGTTCATCACACCATTCTGAAATGCACGGAATTGGGGTGTGACAACTTGGTATCAGAGCATCTCAGGCCTTGCCCGCTGAACTATCATACATTCACAGCAATAGTGAACTGAGATAGGATAAAATAAAAACAGTAATATTAACACATTATAAGCACAAGTGACGTTGAGACCAAATTTAAAAAGAGAATAATACATCTATAAAAAGGAGAAACAAGTTGACATACAATGAGAGCGAAACAAAGAGTAAATATATATCTAAAACAGAGTACAGTCCACAACCCGGACAGTTACTCTGTAGTACAAGGAAATGTAAAGTACAATCAGGAAGCTGGAGGCGAAGGAGGAGGTGGAGCCTCACGATCTCTGTCGTAGTCCTCAGCATAGACTCTAGTCAACTAGGCTATTTGAGTCTGGATCGTCTGTAGACTAGCTGTGAGATCGACTACTCTCCTGTCAGTCGCACGCTGATCTCCATGAGCTCACCTATCTGCGCGTCAGATGTGTGCTGAGCAGCCAACAACTCATCCACTCTCATGCGCTGAGCATCTAGCAACTCCTCCATCCTCAGGTCCGATCTGCGCTGAGCCTCTCTGATCTCGCGTAATATCTCCATCATATCAGAAGGTGGGCGTGAAGGACCAGCATCATGAGAAGGACTGGTCTCGGGTACCGAAGCCGCCGCAGCGAACAAAAGCGAAGTGGATCACGCAATCTTGGCACTTTAGTACGGGCCATAGTATCTGCAAAAATAAGAAGGAGAAAAGAAATAAGGAGTTAATAGGATAAAAATCCGAAAAATTTAAAATAGAAGCCCATTCCACACTATACAAGTGGGCATAAGAACTTACGTAGGTTAAAACATATCCTACAATCTACATGCAGTAGAAAATTTTAACGGATAAGGTCCAATTTGGAGAAATTCAAGAAAAATAAAAAATTTTGATAAATTAGGGCAAAAAGAGAAAAATTTAAGTTTCTCGATAACCAACCGATGAAACTCAAAAAATTTTGAGGGCTTTCGTTCCTCAAGACCCCAACAACAAAAGCCCCCAATAAAAATCGAATTTTTACGGTTGGAAAAAGTTTAATTTGGAAAATACGAGCTAAATGAGCAAAAACCTAGAAATAAAAACCTAAAAAACAGGGAAAGTTCGGAAATTATACTTGTAGAGGTGATGTGGATGTCGAAACTCGGACTAAGAACGATCCACAATAGCGAAGTAGCACTGTAGCAACTCGGAGAGTAGAGACGAGTCGAAACGGAGGAGGAATAGTGAGAATTGACCCAAAATTGGATCTTAAAAATCTGATTTTTGGTCCGAGGGTCGGACAATTTGGCCGACACCATCGACCCTCGGATCGACCCTCCAATCGACCCTCGGCTCTTGGGAATCGACGAAAATCGAGGGTCGGGGAAGGTCGGACACCCATCGACCCTCGCATCGACCCTCAGCTCTCGGGAAGAACAGGTCATTCCCAGGGTCGGATACCAAGGGTCGGACACACCAGCGACCCTCACCATCGACCCTACATAGAAAAAGCAGTGATTTATTTCGGATGAATTGGAGATTTTGAATTTTATATCGGTTAGCGTGCCTACATGAAGTATAAATGATTTCTCACTGATTTTGATGATTTTCAGGCACCACCCATCTCAAAAGTAAATATGTCTGGACGTAGAGTTACCCGAAATATAGTCCCACCACCACCACCAGTGGAGGAGACTAGCCAAGAGAATAACCATGCACAGGGTAATCCAGGAACCAGCGGGCCCCTACAAATTTGCCACCTCTACCACCGGGCTAGAAACGTGGTTATGAACCTAGCTCAGGCGGCTACGACAGATGCAACACGCACAAGCTCAAATGCAGGTTGCGATGGGAGTTATGTTTCAAGCCACTCGGGCTGCAACCATGCACCACCGGGCAAGCTAGTGCAGCACCAGGTGGGTAATCACCCAGCCCAACGGACACCTCAACAACCGGCTGCACCAATTCCAGTGCAAGTCAGAAGCAGCCCAAGGGAACTATCAGTATCCACCCCCTATGTTTGGGGCATACCAAAACCAACTGGATCACTCCCGACTAGTGGAGAGATTTTTAAAGATAAAACCTAAGGAATTCAACGGCAAGCCGTCTGATCCACTGTGGCCAGCACACTGGATAGACGAAATGGAAATGAACTTCCTTATGATGACTATCACTGAGGAAGAAAAAGTGTTATGCGCCACCTTCATGCTCAAAGGCGACGCACACCATTGGTGGAAATCTACAAAGACATACTTATTGACCAAGCACGCCCTACTAACATGGGCTATATATAAAGAAGCATTCTTCGAGAAGTATTTCCCAAGGAGCTTTAGAGATTCAATGGAGAAAAATTTCTTGAGTCTGTACCAGGGGTAGATGTCCGTAGACTCATATCAACAGCGTTACGAAGAACTGTTTTTCTTCGCACCGGCTAGCATGCAAGAGGAAGATACAAAAACCCGTAGGTTTATCGTGGGACTAAGAGGAAGCATAAGAGAAAATGTTACGGGTTTGGAAAGAAGATTTACACCGAAGCTGTCCAAATTGCTCGAATAATTGAATTGAGCGGGAAGGAGGCTATTTCTCCCGAGCGGAGGAATCAAGAGACCAGGTCGGAAACTCCTACACCGGAGGCAATAATAGGACGTATAAACCTTTTTGTCCTCGAATTTTGCAAACTGCACCAAAGTCTACCCGCAGCAGCTCAACCCGACCAAAGTCAATTTACGAAGCCCGAAGTGTTATAAGCGCAACCAACCGGGGCATATGGCAAGAGAGTGCCCAAAACCCAAGAAGCAACTACATCAAGGAAGGGTATATCTTTTACATCGGAGGATGCAGCCGCATGTCCCGATGTGGTCACAGGTATGACCTAAACTTTTAAGATGTTAATTAGAATTGATTGAGCATGTAGACTAAGTAAAAAGCGAATCACGGGTATCGTACCTATCAATGGCATACCCGCCGAGTACTCTTTGATTTAGGAACCCGCTCATTCATTTATATTTGTGTCGTTTGGAAAGAAGACCAATCTGCCCATCAAAACATTAGATTACAAGTTACTTGTACGGTCACCGATGGGATTAGAAGTGGAATTAGAGAAAGGTTATGGACCATGTCCAATCCTCATTGGAAAGCAAACCTTGGATGCAACCTTAATACAACTTGAGATGGCAGACTTTGACGTCATCTTGGGAATGGACTGGTTAGCTCGGCATTCTGCAAATCAGTTATGCGTCGAGAAGAAGCTAACGTTCAAAGACAAAGGGAGCGGAATTCGGTTTCTCGGGAACCAAACTTCCCGGGAGGCCTTAAGCTCATACTCTCCGCATTAAAGGCTAAGAAGTGCCTTGAGAAAGGGGCGGTCGGATATCTAGTATCAGTGGTCGACCTAACCAAGGACGTGCCACAAATGGAAGATATTGATGTCGTGCGAGATTTTCCTGATGTATTTTCGGAGGAACTACCCGGATTACCGCCCGACCGTGCCACGGAGTTTGTAATAGACCTAATACCTGGAGCCGCACCAGTATCAAAAGCACCGTATAGAATGGCTCCTACTGAATTGAAGGAATTAAAAGTGCAATTACAAGAACTGCTGGATAAGGGTTATATTAGACCCAGTATATCTCCATAGGGAGCACCGGTGTTGTTCGTAAAGAAGAAGGATGGTAGTGTTCGGTTATGTATCGACTATAGAGAGTTGAATAAGCTGACAATCAAGAATCGATATCCACTACCCAGGATCGATGACTTGTTCGATCAGTTACAAGGAGCGAAGGTATTCTCAAAGATCGATCTTCGATCAGGCTATCATCAACTGAAGATTAAAGAAGGTGACATCCCGAAGACAGCTTTCAGGACAAGATATGGACATTATGAATTCCTAGTGATGTCCTTCGGATTAACTAATGCACCGACAACATTCATGGAACTTATGAACCGGGTTTTCCATGATATGTTGGATACGTCGGTTATAGTATTTATTGATGACATATTGGTGTACTCCAAAGACAAGGAAACCCATGTTAAGAACCTAAACGCAGCCCTACAGCGTTTAAGGAAAGAGAAGTTATACGCCAAATTTTCGAAGTGTGAGTTTTGGCTAAGTGAAGTCGCCTTTTTAGGCCATGTAGTATCCAGTTTGAAGGAATCAAAGTGGACCCCGGAAGATCGAGGCTATTGTGAAGTGGGAAGCACCAAAGAGTGTTTGCGAAATTAGAAGTTTTACGGGTCTAGCTGGATATTATCGGAGATTCGTAGAAGACTATTCTCGGATTGCCGTACCTCTCACCAGTTTGACCAAGAAAGGCGAAAAGTTTGTATGGACGGATAAGTGTGAAAAGAGTTTTCAAACACTGAAGACCAGATTGATATCCGTCCCAATTTTGACCATTCCCGTTCCAAGATAGACATTTACCTTATACACTGATGCATCGGGATTGGGATTAGGATGTGTGCTTATGCAAGGAGAGAAAGTAGTTGCGTATGCCTCGAGACAGTTGAAGGTACATGAGAAAAATTACCCCACTCATGATTTGGAGTTAGCGGCGTGAGTACATCTTTGTCAAGATATGGAGACACTACCTATACGGAGAGAAAATTCAGATTAAGTCGGACCATAAAAGTCTTACTTATCTACTTAATCAGAAGGAGTTGAATATGAGACAAAGGAGATGACTGGAACTATTGAAAGACTATGATTGTGATATCGGTATCATCCGGGAAAGCGAACGTGGTAGCGGATGCATTGAGCGAAAAGCAATGATAAAATCTCACGGAGAAGATAGCACGACTAGAACAATGTATACCAACGGAATGGTGTTTAATCACGGCAACGAACAATATGTGATAGATACAACGGATGAATCAGCAAAAGTCTTATTCATATTCAAACAAAAAAAAAAAAAAAAAAAAAAAAACAAACCATTAAATTATCAATAATAAAAAAAAAAAAAAAAAAAAATTAAAAAAAAAAATATAAAAAAAATAAATAAAAATTTTAAAAAAAAACCAAAAAAATTAAAAAAAACCCCCCCCCCCCCATATTAACCACCCCCCCACACACAAATTTTTTTTTTTTTTTATTTTATTTTTTTTTTTTTTATTTTTTTTTTTTATGTTTTTTTTTCCCCTTTTCCTAATTTTTATTCAACACACACCGGAGCCCATCAGCCCCATGACAACCATCATCCCCCCTTCTGCCGCCCCCATTAATGCCCCCCCCCCCCTTTTCCCGCCCCCCCCCCTCCCCCCCTTTCCCCCCCTTTTTTTTTTTCCTTTCTTTTTTTTTGTCCCCCCGCTTCTCCCCCCCTTCCCCCCCCTCCACCCCCCAATTTTTTTCACTTTTATTTTTTTTTTTTTTTTTTTTTTTTTTTTTTTTTTTTTTTTATTTTTTTTTTTTTTAATATTTATTTCCTTTTTTTTTTTTTTTATTAATTTTAAAAAAAACCCCCCCTTTTTATTTTTTTTTTTTTTTTCCTTTTTCCCCCCCCCCCAAAAAAAAAAACAGGACGACCAAAAAAAAAAATAATAAAAATATTTATTTTAAAAAAAATTTTATTATTAAATCATGGGATGAAAAGTTACCATTGATCGAGTTAGGCACAATATAACGGCTATTAGGCTACTATACGTTTTTTAGAGTCTAAAGATGATAACATAAATTAAGTATTCAATTATCTCCAAAAGATACTAAGACATAAATAAAATATTTAGATCAATTACATTGTGACCCCAAACACGAAGAATGGTTAAAAGTGGAATGGGCCGCCCCGCGGGCCCCCCCCGGGGCCCCCCCCCCCCCCCCCCCCCGCCCCCCCCCGACCCCCCCCCCCCCGCGCCCCGGAAGTCGGGGCGGGGGGGGGGGAGGAAAGCCCACCCAACACCAACCCCCACCACAACACCAATAAAAAAAGTATTAAATTGAATAAAATCTAATCGAAAATACAAGAATTGCACTCGCTTTGAGTTTGCTAGCAATCTAATAATGAAAAAAACTGGACTCCATCATAAATTATAAACCTTTCACTTGGTGCCTATCGCCCCGCATGTCCATACATCGTGAGCATTTTATTTATTCTTAAATGAGGTGGTGGTGATGATGGAAATAGGAGTGTCTTGTTTTTTGTGTGTTTTTTTTTTGCGGGGGGGGACTGTGGGGGGGGGGGGGGGACGTCAATAAGCGTTACTTTGGGTCCCCGGCACTTTGTCTATCTTCTAACTAAAAATATTGTACATTGAAAGGGTCGAGCACACATTACGGTATTTTCTTTTTCTTCCTCTTTTTTTTTTTTTTTTTTTTTTTCCCTTAACCCCCCTTTAGTTAACCTTGTTTATAATGTTTTATGGTGCGGCGAAGGCCCCCCCCACCCCCCCCCCAAAACACAAAAGAAAAAAAAAAAACAAAACCACCAACCAAGCAAACAAAACAATGCAACAAACATATGCATGCATTCAATTCATATCTTTGTTCTGGTTCTAAGTTTGTAATGTGCTATAGAAAGGTTCGGTGGCCGCCTCGCCTCTATACATAGGGTGTGTAAGCCCACCCAATGGATCAAACACCATTGTCATACACATCCACCCCACCATGGAATAAAGATAGAGCTAAAGTGCTTAGGACCGCACCGCATCACACTTCCCCTAATGCTCTACCCATACCAACACGTAAGCCCCTATTGGTGAGGGCTTGCAAACTGGGCTCGCAACTAACCAATCCTAATGTCAAATAGTGTATCCAAGGCCTCACCCCAACATCCCTCAATACGTCCATAGAGATAGAGCTAAGCCTCCCCGACAGAGTCAGAGACTACACGGTCCGAGACCACCTCCCCTGATGCCCTACGACGTAATAGTTCTGCTAAGGTAATGGTGATACGACGATGTTAGTGGATAAGACTTGAGTAGAGATAGAGCTAGAGTCTGGTGACCAGGATGAAGCACAGTGTCACGTCCTCCCCCTGATGCTCCACTCGCATCAAGCACACTAACCACATACATACATTCACATGCCTACTCCTAGCATCATAATCATCATCATGTTATAAATAAACTGAATTAAATATGCATGAACAGTAATAACAGGAATAGTAGATGACATGTAATATACACATTACAATCATATAATCATAGAATCATACATGGTATTGGTCTCAATAAACGAAACCAGTTTATTATTAGCCAATTAGTTTAGGTCTTGTTCCCTCACCTTTGATTGAGTGTAGATCGTCGTTCAAGCTTTATGAATCACCTTTAAATCAGTAGAAAGGCCTAACAAGTCGATAGATTTTAATTAGAATTAATTCCAACAAATTTAGACTAGCTGAAATCGTAGGGTCGCAGGTAGGGTAGCACCTAGGGTAGCAGTTTTCTGCGACCCTAGGGTGTAGGGTCGGACGTGGGGTCAGATACTAATCGACCCTACGAGCGACCATATCTTCCCTAGGACGTCCCGATGGCATGTGATCGATCCTGTGGTCTTGTAGGTCCATTCTAAGATTATTCTATGGCTCATAACTATGATTTTTACACACTTTCCATTGTCTATGATGATTACTTCCATGCATTCCTTTGGAACTTGTCCATGGATGGATGATTTGAGTTTCTCTTAATCCTAACTTCCTCATAATTTATTCTAGGCTCTTACTTTATGAAGGGAATTAGGTTCATACCTGAGGTTGGCTGAGATTCAGAGGTTTCTTTGATCTTCCTCCTCTTCCTTAGTATTTTCTTCAATTTTCCTTCTCTTCTTCTTTTCCTTCTCTTTCTCTTTCTCTCACTTTCAATTAGGGTTCTAAAAGGAGTGAAAGAGGCTAAGGGACGTCCTATTTATAGAGAAAAACTCTCCAAAATAAGTCCCATCGAGTTTAGGAAAGAACCCCTTGGAATTAGGAATGTTTCCTAATTTACAGTTTCTGTCTGTCATCGTAGGGTCGGACGTAGGGTCGCAGGATCCGTCGACCCTATAACTTCTTAGTCATGCGACCCTACGACTAAAAAGTCATGGGTTGGACTTCTATTGAGATGGGGTCGACCCTACCTGTTTAGGCATGCGACCCTACCCTCACATTTACTATTTTTGGGTTAGACTCATACCTGGTCTTGTAATTGGACTTGGTCCACTTGGCTCGACCATGATAGGTAAACCTGGTACAAGGTGGTAAGACCTATTAGTTTGATATGGGTCTTACAACTCCCCCCCTCTTAATAAAAATTTCATCCTCAAAATTTGTACATACCTTTCGAGTCGAAAATGTGAGGATATTGCTTTCGCATAGCATTCTATTCTTCCCATGTGATCTCTTCTACATCTTGGCTCCTCCAGGTGACTTTAACATAGTATATGTCACGGTTGCATAGATGTTGAACCTTTCAACTAGTGATTTCAGTTGGTGCTACTTCGATTGTCAAATCATCAGTTAGACCTGGTGGATCTGCTGTCAAAACATGCGTTGGGTCTCTGACGTACTTCTCCAGCAACGAGACATGAAATACATCATGCACACTTGACATAGATGGTGGTAGTGCTAACTGATAACCCACATTTCCACGTTTGGCTAAAATCTCATATGGCCCAACATATCTCAGACTTAGCTTCCCTTTCTGTCCGAATCGTTTTAAACCCCGCATAGGTGATACCTTCAGAAATACCTTATCACCTACAACAAATTCAAGGTCTCGGCGTCAAGTATCTGCATACTGTTTCTGATTATTCTGAGCCGTTCTAACTCTTTCCTTGATGATGTCGACTACTTGACAAGTTTCTTCAACAAATTCCGGTCCAACGATGCTACATTCTCCAACTTCATTCCAAAATAAAGGAGTTCGACACTTTCTATCATACAGTGCTTCGTAGGGTGACATCTGTATAGTAGCTTGACAGCTGTTGTTATAGGTGAACTCGATCAATGATAGTTTCTCATCCCATGATCCTTTAAAATCAATTACACAGGCTCGAAGCATGTCTTCTAAAATCTGAATGGTACGCTCTGACTGTCCGTCTGTCTGAGGATGGAATGCAGTACTGAACTTCAACGTTGTACCCACAGCCTTTTGCAATCCTTCCCAAAACTTTGAAGTAAAGCGTGGGTCTCTATCAGACACAATGCTTTCAGGTACACCATGTAATCTGACAATGTTATCCACATATAGCTTGGCTAACCTCTCCAGGGTATACTATGGTCGTATTGCTATAAAGTGAACTGTCTTAGTCAAACAATCTACAATCACCCAGACCGCGTTAACTACTCGAGGAGTCAATGGTAACCCGGTGACGAAGTCCATAGTGATGCAGTCCCATTTCCATGCTGGTTCTGGCAGCAGCTGCAACAGTCCTGCAGGTCTTTGTCATTCAACCTTTACCCTCTGACAATTTAGGCATTGAGACACGAATTTAGCTACATCTGCTTTCATTCCTCTCCACCAATATAATTTCTTCAAATCATGATACATCTTTGTACTTCCAGGATGTACCGAATAGGCGGTAATATGAGCTTCCTTCATTAGTCGGTGTCTAATGTCCAAATTTTCTGTTTCAGGAACACATATTCTTCCTTTGTACTTCAGTACCTTTTCATCATCTAAGGTGAACTCAGGAATATTGTAAGACCCGTATCGAACTAACCGGTCTTACCATCTTGTACTAGGTCTACCTATCATGGTCGAGCCAAATAGACCAAGTGCGTGAAGGAAATAGCGAGACCAGGTATTAAACTGATCCAAAAATAGTAAAATAGGGGGCAGGGTCGCATACCCAAATAGGCAGGGTCGAACCTCCCTCATTAGGGAGTCAGACCCCTGAATTTTAGACCAAGGGTCAGACAATTTAGACCCGAGGGTCGATGGGATCTCCGACCCCCTCATCGCCCCCCTCATTGCCGACAGAAATCGTAAATAGGAAACTTTCCAAATTTCAAGGGGATTCTTTCCTAATCTCAATGTGACTTATTTTGGGAGGTTCTCCTCTATAAATAGGACGTCCCTTAGCCTCTTTCACTCTTTTTGAAACCCTAATTGAAAGTGAGAGAAAGAGAAGAGAAGGAGAAGAGAAGGAAAGTTGGAGAAGAAGATTAAAGAGAAGAATTCAGAGAAACCTCTGAATCTCAGCAAACCTAAGGTATGGGTATGTTTCCATTATTAATTTAGGACCTTAGAATAGTTCATGAAGAGGGTATGATCTAGGAGAAACCCAAAACATCCATCCATGGAAGGATTTCAATGAAATCCATGGAGGAAATCATGGTAGGCAAAGTAAGGAAGAAACCTAGAGTTTTAAGCTATAGAACAAGCATAGAATGGATTGTGGAAGTAAGCCGTAGAACCCAAACAAGAAATATTGGACTGTAGAATGAAATTCTCGACTCAAACCACGAGGGGTCGCACGTGCAGTCGATTGAGAATCTACCATACCAGACCACAGGATCGACCCCCAGCATTCGGGAAGTCCAGGGGTGCGGTGGTCGCACCCAGGGTCGATGGAACATCCGACCCTGGCATCAACCCTACCCTGGGGGTCGCAATAAACTGCTACCTTACCTGCGACCCACCCTGTGACCCTCGCTTAACAACAAGCCTAAAATTGTTGGAATGACTTCTAACTAACCATGGGTGGATGATTTGGGTTTCTCCTAGATCATTTCCTCTTCTCTATCTATTCTAAGGTCTGTAGAATTACATGGAGATAGTATCCATACCTGAGAATTAGGCTTGTTTCTTTGAAGCCTTCTCTTTGATCTTCTTCTTCATTTTCTTTCTCTTCTCTTTCTCTCAATCCAATTAGGGTTCTAAAAGGAGTGAAAGAGGCTTAGGGATGTCCTATTTATAGAGTAGAAACTCCAAAATTAAGCCCCATTGAGATTAGGAAAGAATCCCATTGAAATTTATAAAGTTTCCAAATCACGGTTTCTGTCGGTAGACTGGGGGTCGATGAGGGGGTCGGAGATCCCGTCGACCCCTGGTTCTTAAAATGTCCGACCCCCGGTATAAAACTCAAGGTCTGACTTTTATACTGGGGGGGTCCGACCCTTCCTTGCTGGGTATGCGACCTATTTTTAGTATTTTTGGGTCAGTTTAATACCTGGGATCGTGATCTCCCTCACGCACTTGATCCATTGGCTCGACCATGATGGGTAGACCTGGTTCAAGGTGGTAAGACTGGGTTAGTTCGATACGGGTCTTACATTACCTGCGACCCGTCCTGCGACCCTCGCTTAACAGCAAGCCTAAAATTATCGAAATGACTTCTAATTAAAATCTATCGACTTGTTAGGTTTTCCTATTGATATAAAAGTGATTCTTAAAACTTGAAAGATAATCTACACTCAAGCAAAGGTGAGGGAACAAGACCTAAACTAATTGACTACTAATAAACTGTTTTTATTTCTTCAGTCCAATGCCATGACTGATTCTATGCGTGTATGCTTATAATGTGCATTCAACATGTCATATAATATTCTTGCTATTAATGTTCATGCATATTTAATTATATTTTATTTATGACATGATGATGATGATGATGCTAGGAATAGATATGTGAATGTATGTGTGTGGTTAGTGTGCTTGATGAGAGTGGAGCATCAGGGGGAAGACGTGACATTATGATTTATCCTGGTCACTAGACTCTAGCTCTATCTCTACTCAAGTCTTGTTCACTGACATCGTCATATCGCCAATACCTTAGCATAACTATTACGTCGTAGGGTAACAGGGGAGGTGGTCTCGAACCGTGTAGTCTTCGACTCTATCGGGGGGCCTTAGCTCTATCTCTATGGACGTATTGAGGGATGCTGGGGTGAGGCCTTGGGTACACTGTTTGACATTAAGATTGGTTAGTTGCGAGCCCAGTTTGCAAGCCCTCGCCAGCAGGGGCTTACGTGTTGGTATGGGTAGAGTATCAGGGGAAGTGTGATGCGGTGTGGTCCTAAGCACTTTAACTTTATCTCTATTCCATAGTGGGTGCATGTGGGACGACAATAAACATTAACCTTTGGGCGGCTTCACACACTCGTGTATAGAGGTGAGGCGGCCACTGAATCTTTCTATAGCACATTACAAAGTTATAAACCAGACCACAGATATGAATTGAATGCATGCATATGTTTGTTGCATTGTTTTGTTTGCTCACTGAGCCGTGATGTGTGCTCACCCTTTTGACATCGAATATTTTTAGTTGATGATGCAGGTACCATTGTAGAAGATTATATGAATGCTTCTGTGTACGGGTACGTGGCTTCAATGGAGGCTGAAGATATAGTGGAGACACATGACTCCTCATGCGAGTGCAACTGATATGTTTTCTATTAGATTCTTATTTGAACTATTAAGGAAATGTAATTTGATATTTTATTTACTTATGTCTCGGTTGATACAACATAATTTGATATCTTATTTATGATTATCACAGTTAGATTCTTCAGTTCATTTAATATTAAGACTTCCGTTATTGTGTATTTATTCTGATTATGATTCTAGATGTGTATGATTTAATTTAAAAGGACACAGCCTATTAGAGATCTTGGTTGAACCGTTGGTTTATTATCGGTACAATACACCGTTTGGAATGGTGTGGAATTGGGGTGTGACAAATAGTCCTACCTTTTTCGATGTCTTCTTGTACCGTTCTCAGATTAGGGTCTGATCTAATAGCTACTTTCACTTCATTAATTATATCAGGTACAATCTTCAACGTTGCGAACATATTTGAAAATCAATGAATAAATCCTTGGTTGGTTGATTCACCCGGTGCATCTATAACGAACTGCTTATTACTGTAATTGAACACTTTTCCTGTAGTACACATTGCTGCAGTTGTGTTAACCTCTCCTTGAGATTTTATCATTGTTTTTTTGCTTAGCGCATCAACAACTACATTAGCCTTTCCTGGATGATACTGGATATCATAATCATAATCCTTTAATAATTCTAGCCATCTTCTTTGTCGCATGTTCAACTCCTTCTGATTAAAAAGATAAGTGAAACTCTTATGGTCTGAATTAATCTGAAATTTCTCTCCGTACAAGTAATGTCTCCATATCTTGACAGCATGTACTACTGTTGCTAATTCCAAGTCATGAGTGGGATAGTTCTCCTCATGTGTTTTCAGTTGTCGTGAGGCATATGCAATTACTTGTTCTCCTTGCATAAGTACACATCCTAAACCCAATCCCGACGCATCAGTGTACAAGATAAATGGCTGTCCTGGAATAGGAATAGTCAAGATCAGAGCAGATATCAATCTAGCCTTCAATGTTTGGAAACTTTTCTCACATTTATCAGTCCAAACAAACTTTTCTCCTTTCTTAGTCAAACTGGTGAGAGGTATGGCAATTCTGGAATAGTCTTCCACGAATCATCGATAATACCCAGCTAGACCTAGGAAACTTCTAATTTATGCAACGCTCTTCGGTGCTTCCCACTTCACAATGGCTTCAATCTTGCTAGGATCCACTTTAATTCCTTCAGCGGATACAACATGGCCTAAGAAAGCGAACTCATTTAACCAAAACTCACACTTTGTAAATTTGGCGTAGAGCTTCTCTTTCCTTAATCGTTGCAGAGCGGCTCTTAAATTCATGACCTGAGTTTCCTTGTCCTTGGAGTAGACCAATATATCCTCAATAAAGACAATGACCGACGTAACCAACATATCATGGAATACCCGATTTATGAGTTCCATAAAAGTTACGGGTGTGTTAGTCAATCCAAAAGACATGACTAAAAATTCATAATGTCCATATCTTGTTCTAAATGCTGTCTTTGGAATATCACCGTCCTTAATCTTCAACTGATGGTATCCTGATCGAAGATCGATCTTGGAGAACACCTTGGCACCTTGGAACTGATTGAACAAGTCATCGATCCGAGGCAATGGGTACCAATTCTTGATTGTCAGCTTATTTAGTTCCCGGTAGTCTATATACAATCGAACACTATCGTCCTTCTTCTTTACGAATAATACTAGCGCTCCCCATGGTGATATGCTAGGTCTGATGTAACCCTTGTCTAGTAGTTCCTGTAACTGTACTTTTAATTCCTTTAATTCAGTAGGAGCCATTCTATAAGGTGCTTTAGATACTGGTACGGCTCTGGGTATCAGATCAATAACGAACTCTGTCGCTCGGTCGGGTGGTAGTCCTGGTAGTTCTTCAGGAAATACATTTGGAAAGTCACGCACCACATCAATATCCTCCATTCGTGGTGCTTCCTTGGTGAGGTCGACCACTGATACTAGATACCCAACTCTTCCTTTCTCGAGGCATTTCCTAGCCTTTAATGCAGAGAGGATGAGTTTTCATTTACGGAGAAGTTTGGTTCCCATAAAACTAAACTCTGCTCTTTCCTTGTCTTTAAATGTCAGCTTCTTTTCTGCACATAATAGGTTTGCAGAATACCGAGATAACCAGTCTATTCCCAAGATGACGTCAAAGTCTGCCATCTCTTGAATCAAGGTTGCATCCAAAGTCTTCTCGTCAATAAGAACTGGACATGGTCCATAACCCTTTTCTAATTCTACTTCTAATCCCATAGGCGATCGTACAAGCAGTTTATAGTCTAAAGATTTGAGGGGTAGATTCAGCTTCTTTTCAAATGACACAGATATAAAAGAATGAGTAGCTCCAGAATCAAAGAGTACTCTAGCGGGTATGCCATTAATAGGTACGATACCTGTGATTTGTTTTAATTTAGTCTACATGCTCACACAATGTAACATAAAATGAAAGGTTCAGGTCATACCTGTGACCACATCAGGCGATGCGGTAGCATCCTCAGATGTAATAGTATAAACCCTTCCTTGCTGTAATTGCTTCCTGGGCTTAGGACATTCTCTGGAATAATGTTCCACTTGATTGCAGTTATGCATTTTACTCCATCATTATTTTGCTTTTGTTGTGGTTGAGTTGCTGGAGTAGTCTTGGCTGCAGCATTAAAGCCTTGAGTACGAAAGGGTTTGAATGTCCTTGTATTCCCTCCATTGTATGAATTTCCATTTGGCCTTTTAATACCCCTATTTTGAGCAAAGTAGCTCTCCTTCTGGCTCGACTCTATTACTCGAGCAATCTGTATTGCTTCATTGTAAACTTTCTTTTTCAAGCCCAGAACATGCTCACGGATGCTCCCCCTGAGTCCCATGATGATCCTTTGGGTCTTAGTATTTTTCTCTTGCATGCTAGCGGGTGTAAAGAAAAACAGCTCCTCATAACGCTGTTGGTATGCATCCACGGTCATTTGCCCCTGATATAAACTCAGGAACTCTCTCTCCATAGAATCTCTAAAATTTCTATGGAAATACTTCTCAAAGAATGCCTCTTTATATATAACCCAGGTCAATTGGGCGTGCTTTGTTAATAGATAAGTCCGTGTGGACTTCCACCAGTGGTGTGCATCGCCTTTCAGCATGATGGTTGCACACAACACCTTTTCCTCTTCATTTACTGTCATCATCATAAAATTTCTTTCTATTTCATCAATCAAGTGTGCTGGCCACAAAGGATCTGCTGGCTTACCATTATATTCTTTGGGCTTCATCTTCAGAAAATGATCGATCAGTCGGGAGTAGTCTAGCTGATATGGAGCATAGACCCCATACATAGGTGGTTGATACTGGTAACTGCCTTGAGCTACCTCAAGATTTTATACTTGATCCGGCATGACTGGTGTTTATGGTGCGTGGGGTACCGTGTTGCTTCCCCTTGGTACTGTGCTAGCCTGCCCTGCTGGCATAGGTGTCGTATGTGCAGTTGGAAAAGCCATGCCTATAGCAGCCTGCATATTGGCTTAGACCTGTTGTATTTGCTGCAGCTGTTGTGCCAAGTTCATTACTGCTGTAGCCAGATCTGTAGGTGGGACTTGCAAGTTTGTAGGATTTGCCTAGCCACTAGTCACTGGCGGTACCGTATTCAGATTCTCCTGTGCTTCATGATTTACATGGCTATCTTCCTCCACAGGTGGTGGTGGTGGAATTGGGTTACGGCCTCGTCTGGTCACCCTTCGCCCAGCTATTTCCTGTTCTGGTGGTGGTATTGTCTGAAAACAATCATAGCACATGTAAGACAATTAATATAAGTTGTTCTCAAGTTCAAATCCAACTAATCAATATAAATTTCAAATTTTTTAGATCATTCTGACAAAATACTGTGTTTTTCATCGTAGGGTCGATGGTAGGGTTGGTCCTTATGCAACCCTAGGGTATGCGACCCTAAGAAACCCCGTCAGCTTATCAAGAGCCTAGGGTCGATTGTGGGGTCGGTATATGTCCGACCCTAGGTCCGACCCATGGTTCTTTGTCAGATCACCGAGAGCCTAGGGTCGATGGTAGGGTCGGTAATTGTCTGACCCTAGGTCCGACCAATGGTTCTCTGTCAGATCACCGAGAGCCTAGGGTCGATGGTAGGGTCTGACGTAGGGTCGCATATTTTGGTCGAATTATGCGACCTTACGATCCAGAATTGAGTTTTTAAACCCGATTTTGAATTCATTTCCCATTGTTTCTCCTTCCTTCTAACTCAACCCGGTTCCTTGAGTTGCTACAGTATCGACCCCTAGTGTTTGGTGATCATATCTTTCGTTCGTGACTTCCGCTCCTTCTCTTCAGGTATGCTCTCTACTGTTTCACATTTTTAAAGCTTTCTAAACTAGGTTTTTGTCCATTTACATCGTTTTCTTCAAATTAAACTTTTTTTAATCGTAAAAATTTAATTTTTATTGGGGGATTTTGCTATTGGTCACCCAATGGACGAAAGCCCTAAAAAATATTCGAGTTTCATCGGTTGGTTTTTGAGAAACTTGAAATTTTCAATTTTTGACATAATTTTTGAGATTTTTTGAATTTATTGAAATTTCTTCAAATTTGATCTTTTTAAATTAAATTTCCAACTGTATGAGCCTTGCAGGATGGTTTAGAACCTATGTAAGTCCTCATGTCCAAGTGTTTGGGTGGAAAGTGAGGCTTTTGACCCATTTATGCAGTTATAATGCCAAAATTTTTGGGTTTTTCATCATTACTGATATATTATTTGTTTTTCTTTGTTTTGGCAGATAATATGGCTCGTACTAAGGTGCTTAGGGCTCATGACCCAGTTCGTTTCCGCTCCAACGAGGCCAAAGCTCAGTATGCTCGCTATGAGCGTGAGAAAATAGAGGGGGGTCGCTGTGTGGACTTGGCTAGTCTAGCCTTGTTCAACATGGAGGGGGAATTTGGTGACATGGGCTGGCTCCCTATGATCCCTATGATGCTTGTACCCTCCGAATTTGGTGAGACAGTTCTATTACAATCTTCAGGTAATGGGGGATCGTAATGACACAGAAAGGGGTAGGGAGCTCAGGATCACGAGCTACGTCAAAGGGGTAGAGGTTTCATTTGACTGCCAACAGTTGACTGATCTTTTGGGCTTATCAAATGACGGCCCTTTGGTGTACTGTGCTCCCAGGGAGCCCCTGTTCCTATCCTTGGAGATGCGTGCTGAGATTGACAGTCAACTTATTAGAGATGATCGCTGGGAGATGAAAGCGATCAACCTACGTCCAGAGCCTCGGGTGTACTGCAAGATCATCCAACACAACTTGATACCCCAGAGTGGACACTATGAGACGATCTCCCAGTTGACCCAGTATGTCCTCTACTGCATTTGCACTAGGCAGCCTGTCTGCCTACCTTACATAATCCTATGGACGATGATCTGTGCTACGCTGCCTGGTCAGCTGGGCAACCTACCCTACGGACGTCTGATCACTACACTGCTCACCCGCCTAGGCGTTGATTTAGTGGATAAGAGGATTCAGGAGAAGACCTTCTCATCAGTTCTGGACTGGAAGGCCATCTAAAGGATGGGTATGCGAGATGCTCAGGTCAGTGATGATGAGAGGAATGCTCTGGTGCGTCCTCGTACTCGGGTAGAGGTAGCAGACGTTGAGGCAACAGCAACAGTAGCAGTCGGAGAAGGGGTCCATGGGGGTGATGCTGAGGATGAGGATTGCATGTATATGGATGTAGACGCTATACCTCTTCCATCACCTCCACATTCTACTGGAGCTGGTCCATCTCAGGCTCCTTCACACATGGCTGGTCCTTCACACCCACCATCTGACGATATGATGGGATTACTGCGTGAGATCAGAGAGGCTCAGCGCGTGACGAACTTGAGAGTGGGAGAGCTTTTAGATGCCCATCGCACGATAGATAGGAGAGTAAGAGAGCTCCTAGATGCTCAGCACACGACTGATGGGAGAGTGGGCGAGCTTCTAGATGCTCAGCGTGCGTCGGATCAGTCGATGGCCGAGTGGACAGCTAGTCTCCAGACGACCCAGACTCAGGTAGCCTAGTTGACTAGAGTGTATGCCAAGGACTACGATAGAGATTGCGAGGCACCTCCTCCTCCATCACCTCCAGCTCCATGATGTATATTTTTTTTTGTTTTTCTTTGTACTATAGAGTAACTGTCCGAATTGTGGACTGTACTCTGCTTTGGATATGTATAAACATGCTTTTTATTTGATGTATATAAAACTTGTTTCTCCTTTTTATATATACATTATTTCCTTTCTTAATTTTTGTCTCAAGCAACACAGGTGCTTACAGTGTGTTCTTATTAAAGCTTTTAAATTTTATCCTAACTCAGTTCATGAACTTTTGTGGAAATATACTGGTTTAATAGATATGGCCTGAGAGCTTTGATACCAACTTGTCACACCTCAATTCCGCACTATTCAGAATGGTGTGATAAACCACTAATAAACCAACGGTTCAACCAGGATCTCGAATAGGCTGTGTCTATTTGCTTAAACCATACACTCCCACAACCATAATCAGAGTAAATAAACAATAGCAAAAATCTTATATATTAAATGAACTGAGAGTCTAAAGATGATAACATAAATTAAGTATTCAATTATCTCCAAAAAGATACTAAGACATAAATAAAATATTTAATCAATTACATCGTCTGTATAAATTGAATAAAACCTAATCGAAAACACAAGAGTTGCACTCGCATGACGAATCATGCGACTCCATCATAACTTCAGTGTCCATTGCTGCCGCATGTCCATACATCGAAGCATTTATATATTCTTCTACTATGGTACCAGCATCATCAATTAAAAATATTCGACGTCGAAAGGGTGAGCACACATCACGGCTCAATGAGCAAACAAAACAATGCAACAGACATATGCATGCATTCAATTCATATCTTTGGTTTGGTTCATAAGTTTGCAATGTGCTATAGAAAGGTTCGGTGGCCGCCTCGCCTCTATACACAGGGTGTGTAAGCCCACCCAATGGATCAAACACCATTGTCGTTCACATCCACCCCACCATGGAATAGAGATAGAGCTAAAGTGCTTAGGACCGCACCGCATCACACTTCCCCTGATGCTCTACCCATACCAACACGTAAGCCCCTGTTGGTGAGGGCTTGCTGTAAGACCCGCACTCCATGAACCCGATCTAAACCTTGAATTCATGTCATAACAGGTCTTCCAATCATCATCGGGCCAGATGGGATGAGCAGATGACAAACAGGTACGAAACAGACTATTTAAGTATGAATTTTATTCATACCGATCGATGGTACCAGTTGATCGGTATAGCCTGTGTGGTAGACTACTAAGATCTGGAATTGGATCTCTGTGGGTCCCACTTTCCAAATTGTGAACCCTAGGACTTTCCTAATCCTAGAAGGCTTTCTAAACCTAAACCTAGCCTATATAAACCCCTCTAAACCTCCTAGAATCCCTTCCATTGATCCTCACAAACCCTAGAAAGGAGAAGGAGATTGAAGAAGGAGAAGGAGCTAGGAAGGAGAAGGAAGAGCCGCCATTGCCATTCGACGAAGAACACCTTACGCAAGTCGACGGTAAGTGCTTAAACCCTCTCTCACATTATGACTCTAGGATGGTTAGGTTGCTTTGATCAATACCATGCAAAGCAGGTATTCATCTAAAACCCTATTTTGCCGATAAACCTTATTTTGCCATCAAATCCTAATCTAGTCGGTAAATTCTAGATTCGAGTTCTAGGATGAAGACCGTCAAAACTAGGACTTGAATGGAGTTGGAAACAATTCTAACTCAATGCTCAGACCTAGAATGTGTAGGAGAAACCCTGGAATCAATAGGGGATGACCAAGGGGAGTCGAGAAACCGGATGTATGGTCTTCCAGAGACATACCGATCGCACCTTATGCGACCGGTACTACGACCGGTACCTTTTGGGGACTGGTCTATGGGGACCGGCTGACCATACCGGTCACAGGTTTCCCCACAGTGCTACGACCTGTACCTGTGACCGGTCAGCCTTGTGAGAAGTTTTGTAATCTCGTTGGTTTTCCGACCAACGTAAAACCTAAGAAAAACTATTCTAACTAAATCCTAATATCGTGTAGGACTTTGTGATAGCACGTTTGGACCTTGCAATGTGGAGCAAGCTATCAAACGAGCGTCAGGTAAGGGAATCGGACCTAAACCCTAATAATTAATGAACAGTAAAACATTGTTAATAATCTTGATTCAGTGGTGTGATGTTTGTGCATACTCGCATGTCATCTTTTATTTCCAATTATTATTATTGTTCATGCACACTTGCTATGCTAGGTTGTAACTATTAGGCATGTGATTGTTTTCGTTGGTGTTTGGAATGGGAAGGGCCTCGGGTCTGGGATCATTCCTCACACTAGCACCTTTCTTATCGTTCTGTCTTAGCATGCTTGGTACGGGTAGGGTATCAGGGGGAGGACATGGTACTATGGTCTCCGGCCTGGCCACCAGACTCTAGATCTATCTCTATGCCGTAGGGAGCTGTGCTAGGATTGGGCCTACTGTGATGACATATAGGATTGGTTAGTTGCGAGCCCAGTTAGCAAGCCCTCGCCAATAGGGGCTTATGTGTTGGTATGGATAGAGTATCAGGGGAGGTGTTGACGGTGTTTGATCCGGACGCCTTAGCTCTATCTCTATTCCATGATAGGGTGCATGTGGGACGGCAGTGGTGTTTGAACCACTGGGCGGCTTCACACACTTGTGTATAGAGGTGCGGTGGCCGCCAATCCTTTCTATAGCACATTGCAAACTTAAAATTAGACCATGAAGTGAATGTTACTCATGTATATGTTTGTTGCATTGTCTGATTGTCTTACTAAGCTAAGTTGTGAGCTCACCCTTGTGTACACACTATTTTTAGATGTTCATGCAGGTTACACAGTGGAGGATTACGTGGATGCTCCAGTGTATAGAGGCATGACTGCCCTGGACGTGTAAGCAGGAGAGGACGAGCATGACGCTTCATGCGAGTGGCCTTTCTGCGTGTACCTTTAGGATTTGATTTTATTTATTTTTATTATTTTAGGTTGAACATACAAGTGATGTAAAGATATTTAATTAAGATTTGGTATTTGAATAATTGGATATTTATTTAAATTTATCAATAGATTACTCAGTTCATTTTATTTAAAACTTTCGCTGTATTTATTATTATTCTAATTGTGGTTATGTGCAATGATTTGTATGAGTGGACACGATCTTATTGAGATCCTGGTGTGAACTGTTGGTTTAGTGACGGTTCATTCACACTTCTGGTTCGGCCAGAATTGGGGTATGACAACTTGGTATCAGAGCCCTTAGGCTCTATACAACATACCATATTTGCACTTAACTAAGTCAATGAACTGAGATAAGAAAAATTTAAAAATCTTAATAAAAACACACCCTAAGCACTTATTTGATGCCTGAGACTAAATACAAAAGAGCATAATGTACTATACTAAAGGTAAAATTAATAAACAGTCATGCTCTAGATAGGAACCATAATGACAAGTGAGAAAAATCATAAACTTTCACCAAATTGAAAAGGAAACTGTATCAAGAGTATAATATAGAACATTCAAAGAGCTAGATAGGTTTATATAGGATGCGGTGCATTATTGACTTACTCTTATGATTATAGAGGATGTACATACCTGATTCTAATTTTCGTACCTTGACAGAATACCTTCCTGATTCAACCTGTCAATTGGAGTTATAGATGTTATTTCCTTAGAATTAGTCCTGATTATACCAATCTAAGCTACTCCTATGATCGACACCATGATAGAGATATGTACCGAATGAACATTTAAATGTTTAATCATTCCGAATATACATCTTTTTGATTTTATACCTGATTTACTGATTTACCAAAACTTATCTAGATTTACTCATGTAGTGCCTTAACCAATGGCACTATATACTCGATAGAACCTGTAACCATGAGGTTAAGAATTGTAAAACCTTTATTTCCATCTATTTGGACCACCGTGTAACTTAACGACCTTTGAATGTCGGTTGGATTACCATAGATTTACTTCTGATCCTTTAAACGTAAGTTCACTAGATAAAACAAGCGTTCTTCATCATACTGAATTTGAAAGATGGAAATGAATCACTTGTGGATAAACATTCTGATTCTTACATTCCTTGACATCTGTTGATAGAGATACTTAGTTAATAAGGGAATTATTGGAAGGGAGATGATTAAATTCAGATTAGATTCTATAGCCAAGAAAAATCAGATTAAGTAATGGAGGATCTGTTTCGAGATTGTTGAATGGATGGATTTGTGTCATGATCTGTAAAAGAGTGCATAAGCAGGAAGTGAGAACTATCAAGAGTAGCCAGTAAAGAAATAGATAGCACTCAAGTAGAGTTAAAGATGACTATATCGGTATGAATTTTGACAAGACAGAAATTTCTGAAGGCAAATCTAAGAGTAGATACAAGGATGAAGTCAAAAATTGTGGCATTGACAGTATTCGGATTAGTTCAAGTAATACTGAGTTATGCCCAATGTTGAGTGAGATGATAAGTAAAGACCAAAAGAGTTTGGCTGAATTAATGAAATTATAAGCATATACCCTAATGCTTATAGATAGACTTGGGATATATAATGAGTAAATAGTCAGAAGATGCTTTTCAAGATATACGAAAGAGAGATCAGGGTAGAACATCAGTGATAAAAGAGATGTAAGCTACTGAGTACAATATGAGATTTTTGACGATAGTCTTTGAAAAATCATAAAAGATGAAGGAACTAGACAAGCTCTTAAGACCTTTATACCAGATTTTGTTAGTTCAAGCTCTTTTGGACAAGATGTTGTAGTGGGTAAGTGTTATGAACATTGTCTAAATCATATGGATGGACAAAATTTGGATGCAACCTAAATCAACTTGAGATGACAGACTTTGACGTCATCTTGGGAATAGACTGGTTGTCTCAACACTCTACAAGTGATTATGTCTATAGAAGAGGTTATCATTTAAGAACAAAGATGACACATAATTTGGTTTTATTAGAACTAAGTTACCTAGGAAGCGAAAGCTGATCCTCTCTGCTCTAAAAGCTAAGAGATGCTTAGAGAAGGGAGGAGTGGGGTACTTAGTGTCTTTGGTCAACATCACTATAGAGGTGCCAAAGATGAAAGATCTAGATGTGGTACGAGAGTTTTCAGATGTATTTCTAGAAGATCTCCCAGGCTACCTCCAGACAGGGCTATGGAGTTCGTGATAGACCTTATGCCAAGGTCGGCGCCAATGTCTTAGGCACCGTACAGGATGGCCCTTACCAAATTAAAGGAGTTGAAGACCCAATTACAAGAACTATTAGATAAGGGCTTCATACGACCAAGCATATCACCATGGGGAGCACCTGTATTGTTCGTTAAGAAGAAGGATGGTAGTGTACGGCTATGTATCGACTACTGAGAGTTGAACAAGTTAACCATCAAGAACCGATATCCTTTGCCTAGGATCGATGATTTGTTCGATCAGTTGCAGGGTGCAAAGATTTTCTCGAAGATTGATCTTAGATCAGGGTATAACCAATTGAAGATCAAGGCCGCAGATATTCCAAAGAATGCTTTCAAGACAAGGTATGGACACTATGAGTTCCTTGTAATGTCATTCAGGTTGACTAACGCTCCAGCGTCGTTCTTGGAACTGATGAACCGAGTGTTTCATGACATGTTGGACACTTCGGTCATCGTATTCATAGACGACATATTGGTCTACTCACAAGACAGGGAGACTCATGCAACACATTTGAGAGCAGCCCTACAATGGCTGAGAAGAGAGAAGCTTTACACCAAGTTCAAGAAGTATGAATTTTGGCTGAAGGAAGTGGCCTTTTTGGGTCACATAGTATCTGCAGATGGTATCAAGGTAGATCTAAGTAAGATCGCAACAATAGTAGGATGGGATGCACCGAAATCAGTTGTGGAGATTCGTAGTTTCCTTGGATTGGCTGGTTACTATAGAAGATTTTTGAAAGACTACTCAAGGATCTTCGTGCCACTTACCAGACTAACCAAGAAGGGAGAAAAATTCATATGGACAGATGAGTGCGAGAAGTGCTTTCAGACTTTGAAGTCAAGACTAGTCTCTGCACCTATCTTGACCATCCCAGCACTAGGCCTGCCGTTCACCTTATATACGGATGCCTCAGGATTAGGTCTTGGATGTGTGTTGATGCAAGGAGAACAGGTGATTGCCTACGCATCAAGATAGTTAAAAGAGCATGAGAAGAATTATCCTACACATGATTTGGAGTTAGCAGCGGTTATACATGCAATCAAGACTGGGAGACACTACCTTTATGGTGAAAAGTTTCAAATTAAGTTGGATCACAAGAGTTTAACTTACCTTTTTTACTCAGAAGGACCTGAATATGAGACAGAGGAGATGGCTGGAATTATTAAAAGATTATGATTGTGACATCCAGTACCATCCGGGTAAGGCAAATGTCGATGCGAAAGTGGGCATTGACCGGCGGGCCAAGTATAAATGCGCATCCCGACCACCGGGCCTGAGGCACCCCAGGGATGTTTTCTTTTCTTCCGTGTCTTGAAAGAGCCTTTAACGTCGGACAAGTGCGGTAGCTCGAACGACCTCATTGAAACACGGCGGGACCGTATCGGCCTATATCCCCCCATTGTGTCCCCATTACGGATGGACAAATCTGTTCGGAAACGAGCTCTTTTATCGTGGATTAGCCTGCTATTAACGCGGCTGCCGCTCAGTTGAAAGCTATGAAACAAGTCCGCGGTAGTTCAAAACTGGAATTGACACAATATCGCGAAGTGACCGGAAGATCTTTTGTTTCATGGTAGCCTGCTCCAGTCCCCTTACGAAACTTTCGTTATTGGGTTAGCCATACACTTCCATCTTTTGCGTTTACTGGCATCATCAAATGATACAAGTCTTGGATAGAATCTACAACGCACTAGAACGCCCTTGTTGACGATCCTTTACTTCGACATTGCAGCCTCAAGTTCAATAGAAAATGATGAAGAGTATATAATAGAGACTGCAAGAGATCCAGTGGAACATAGCTTAATTCATAAGTTCACCTTGATGTTCGCAGCTCTGAAGATCTCATCGGATCTAATAGATGAGGTCAAAGTAGCAATCCTACAGGATCTAGCGAAGGGTAAAAGAAATCCTGACTTTACCTTGGATTCAGACAAGGTACTCAGGTATCGTGGACGATTATGTATACTTGAGAGTGAGAACTCAAATATCAGAGATCGAGTTATGACAGAAGCTCATTACACTCCGTATTCGGTACATCCAGGAAGCACTAAGATGTACCATGATTTAAAAGATTATATTGGTGGAGAGGTATGAAAGCGGATGTAGCTTGATTCGTATTCCAATGTCTGAATTGCCAGCAAGTTAAAGCTGAAAGGCAGAGACCCGTAGGTTTGCTACAACTACTACCGGAGCCAGCATGGAAGTGGGATTATATCACAATAGATTTCGTTACTGGCCTACCCTTGACACCAAGGTCAGTGGATGCAGTTTGGGTTATAGTCGATCGACTTACCAAGACAGCTCGATTCATCGCTATCAGACCTCAGTATACCATGGAGAAGCTGGCCAAGCTATATGTGGATAATATAGTCAGACTTCATGGCATCCCAGAAAGTATAGTAACTGATAGAGATCCCCGTTTTACATCAAAGTTCTGGGAAGGATTACAGAAAGCAATGGGAACCAAGCTGAAGTTTAGCACAGCTTTTCATCCTCAGACAGACGGGCAGTCAGAAAGAACTATTCAAATCTTAGAAGATATGCTCAGAGCGTGTGTTCTAGATTTCAAAGGAGCTTGGGACGAGAAGCTATCACTCATCGAGTTTGCTTATAACAACAGTTACCAGGCTATGATCCAGATGGCTCCATACGAGGCAATCTATGGGAAGAAATGTCGTACACCTCTGTTATGGAATGAGATGGGAGAGAGAAGAATTATAGGGCCAGAGTTCATCGAAGAAACTTGTCGAGTGATCGATCAAATCAAGGAAAGAGTGAAGACAGCACTAGTTCGACAAAAGCACTATGCAGATAATCGACGTCGAGATCTGGAGTTTGCAGTGGGTGATAAAGTATTCCTGAAGATATCACCTGTGCGAGGTCTGAAACGGTTTGGTAAGAAGGGGAAGCTATGCCCCAGGTATGTGGGATCATACAAGATTTTGACCAGACGTGGCAATGTGGCATATCAACTGGCTCTACCACCATCCATGTCAAGCGTCCATGATGTGTTCCATGTTTCGTAATTGAAGAAGTACGTCAGGATCGCACATCTTGACTGTAGACCCACCAGACTTGACAGAGGACTTGACGTTTGAAGTTGTACTGATGCTCACAAGCCAAAAAGTACAACACCTTCAAAGCAAGGTTATCCACTACGTCAAAGTGCATTGGAAAAGCCAAGATGTGGACGAAATTACTTGGGAGGAAGAGAACGCAATGAGAAAGGAATACCCTAACCTTTTCGATGACCAAGGTACGTTTAAATTTTGAGGCCAAAATTTATTTAAAGGGTGGGGGAGTTGTGAAACCTACATACAAATTTCGGGGATGAAATTTCTTCTAAGGGTGGGGGAGTTGTAAGACCCGCACTCCATGAACCCGATCTAAACCTTGAATTCATGTCGTAACAGGTCTTCCAATCATCACCGGGCCAGATGGGACGAGCGGGTGAGAAATAGGTACAAAATGGACCATTTAAGTATGAATTTTATTCATACCGATCGATGGTACCGGTCGACCGGTATAGCCTGTGCGGCAGACTACTAAGATCTGGAATCGGATCTCTGCGGGTCCCACATTCCAAATTCCGAATCCAAGGACTTTCCTAATCCTAGGAGGCTTCCTAAACCTAAACCTAGCTTATATAAATCCCTCTAAACCTCCTAGAATCCCTTCCATTGATCCTTACAAACCCTAGAAAGGAGAAGGAGATTGAAGAAGGAG
Source organism: Protea cynaroides (assembly GCA_028583415.1). Classification (NCBI taxonomy): domain Eukaryota; kingdom Viridiplantae; phylum Streptophyta; class Magnoliopsida; order Proteales; family Proteaceae; genus Protea; species Protea cynaroides. The sequence goes on from CM053266.1 coordinate 10,431,966, forward strand.
AAGGAGCTAGGAAGAAGATGGAAGAGCCGCCATTGCCGTTCGACGAAGAACACCTTACGCAAGTCGACAGTAAGTGCTTAAACCCTCTCTCACATTATGACTCTAGGGTGGTTAGGTGGCTTTGATCAATACCATGCAAAGCAGGTATTGATCTAAAACCCTATTTTGCCGATAAACCCTATTTTGTCATCAAACCCTAATCTAGTCGGTAAACCCTAGATTCGAGTTCTAGGATGAAGACCATCAAAACTAGGACTTGAATGGAGTTGAAAACAATTCTAACTCAATGCTCAGACCTAGAATGTGTAGGAGAAACCCTGGAATCAATAGGGGATGACCGACGGGAGTCGAGAAACCAGACGTATGGTCTTCCAGAGATATACCGGTCGACCATACCGGTCACACCTTATGCGATCGGTACTGTGACCGGTACCTTCCGGGGACTGGTCTGTGGGGACCAGCTGACCATACCGGTCGTAGGTTTCCGCACAGTGCTGCGATCGGTACATGTGATCGGTCAGCCTTGTGAAAAGTTTTGTAATCTCGTTGGTTTTTCGACCAACATAAAACCTAAGAAAAACTATTCTAACTAAACCCTAATATCGTGTAGGACTTTGTGATAGCACATTTGGACCTTGTGACGCGGACCAAGCTATCAAACGAGCGTCAAGTGAGGGAATCAGACCTAAACCCTAATAATGAACAATAAACGTTGTTAATAATCCTGATTCAGTGGTGTGATGTTTGTGCATACTCGCATGTCATCTTTTATTTCCAGTTATTATTATTGTTCATGAATACTTGCTATGCTAGGTTGTGACGGTTAGGTATGTGATTGTTTTTGTTGGTGTGTGAAATGGGAAGGGCCTGGGGTCTGGGATCATTCCTCACACTAGCACCTTTCGTATCATTCTGTCTTAGCATGCTTGGTGCGGGTAGGGTATCAGGGGGAGGACGTGGCACTATGGTCTCTGGCCTAGCCACCAAACTCTAGCTCTATCTCTATGTCGTAGGGAGTTGTGCTGGGATAGGGCCTACTGTGATGACATATAGGATTGGTTAGTTGCGAGTCCAGTTTGCAAGCCCTCGCCAATAGGGTCTTACGTATTGGTATGGGTAGAGTATCAGGGGAGGTGTTGGCGGTGTTTGATCCGGACGCCTTAGCTCTATCTCTATTCCATGATAGGGTGCATGTGGGATGGCAGTGGTATTTGATCCACTGGACGACTTCACACACTCGTGTATAGAGGTGCGGTGGCCGCCAATCCTTTCTATAGCACAGTGCAAACTTAAACTAGACTATAAAGTGAATGTTACTCATGCATATGGTTGTTGCATTGTCTGATTGTCTTACTGAGCTAAGTTGTGAGCTCACCCTTGTGTACACACTTTTTTTAGATGTTGATGCAGGTTACACAGTGGAGGATTACGTGGACGCTCCAGTGTATGGAGGCATGGCTGCCCTGGACGTGCAAGCAGGAGAGGACGAGCATGACGCTTCATGCAAGTGCCCTTTCTGTGTGTACCTTTAGGATTTGATTTTATTTATTTTTATTATTTTTGGTTGAAGATACAAGTGATGTAAAGATATTTAATTAAGTTTCAGTATTTGAGTAATTAAAAATTTATTTAATTTATCAATAGATTACTCAGTTTATTTTATTTAAGACTTCCACTGTATTTATTATTATTCTGATTGTGGTTATGTGCAATGGTTTGTATGAGTGGACACGGTCTTATTGAGATCCTGGTGTGAACCGTTGGTTCAGTGACGGTTCACTCACACTTCTGGTTCGGTCGGAATCGGGGTGTGACACTTGCAAACTGGGCTCGCAACTAACCAATCCTAATGTCAAACAGTGTATCCAAGGTCTCACCCTAGCATCCCTCAATACGTCAATAGAGATAGAGCTAAGGCCCCCCGATAGAGTCAGAGACTACATGGTCTGAGACCACCTCCCCTGTTGCCCTACGACGTAATAGTTATGCTAAGGTAATGGCGATACGATGATGTTAGTGGACAATACTTGAGTAGAGATAGAGCTAGAGTCTGGTGACCGGGATGAACCACAGTGTCACGTCCTCCCCCTGATGCTCTACTCGCATCAAGCACACCAACACTTGCTTAGTGGACATGACTTGAATAGACCATGGCACAATATAACCCGATGAGAACGGCATCGAAGTACCGGTTGATACCATCATTACCTGCACCATGTACACCAGCCAAACACAAACATTCACATGCCTATTCCTACCTATTGACTCCGAAGTACATTCAAATTTTGAGGACAAAATTTATTTTAAGGATGGGGGAGTTGTAAGATCCGTACTTTCAAATTTTGAGGACGAAATTTCTTTTAAGGGTGGTGGAGTTGTAAGACCCGCACGCCACGAACCCGGCCTAACCTTATATTTTGTGTTGGGACCCGTCTACATATCATGGTCGAGCCAAGTGGTCCAAGTGTGTGAAGAAAAACCAAGACCCAATATGAAAATTTACTCAAAAACAATCAAAATGAGGGTAGGGTCGCAGGTTTTAACAGGCAGGTCCGACCCCCCCATTGACCTCCCCATCGACCCATGACCAGGGGTCGCAGGGGGTCTATGAATTGTCCGACCCCCCCATCGACCTCCCCATCGACCCCCGATAATCGAGAAAAACAGCACGAACCGAAAATTAGGAAACTTTCCTAATTTTAATTGGAACCTTTCCTAAAATCAATGGGACTTATTTTGGGAGGTTTTACTCTATAAATAGGACGTCCCTAAGCCTCTTTCACTCCTTTTACAACCCTAATTGGATTGAGAGAAAGAGAAGAGAAGGAAGAGAAGGAGAAGAGAAAGAGAATTGAAGAAGAAGACCAAGGAGGAGGAAATTCAAAGGAAACTCTGAATCTCAGTAAACCTAAGGTATGAATACATTCCCCCATGATTTATTTAAGACCTTAGAATGGTTTATGAAGAGGGTATGACTTAGAAAAAACCCAAATCACCCATCCATGGTTAGGTTTCAATGGAAACCATGGAGGAGATCATTGAAACCATATAGGTGAATAAAGAATAGTTCTAAACCATAGAACATGTATGGAATGGACTATAGAAGCAAGCCATAGGACCCCAAACATGAATGAATGGACAAAATTTGATATTTTTGACTCAAACCATGGGGGGTCGCACCTAGGGTCGATGGAACCTCCGACCCTAGCATCGACCCCCAGCATTCGGGAAGTTCAGGAAAGGAGGGGTAGCACCTAGGGTCGATGGAACATCCGACCCTAGGCATCGACCCCCAGTTAACAACAAGCTGTAAAAATTAGAATAAATTTTAATTAAATTCTATCGACTTTGTTAGGTCTTCTAGCAATATAATATTGATATAAAAATGATTCTTAAGGCTTGAAAGAGGATCTACAAACAAGAAAATGTGAGGGAACAAGACCTAAACTAATTGGTTAATAACAAACTGTTTTTATTTCTTGAGTTCAATACCATAATTGAGATATGCGTGTATGCTTGTAATGTGCATTCAACATGTCATCCAATATTTCAATTATTACTATTCATGCATATTTTAATTTATTGATTATAACATGATGATGTTGATGATGGTAGGAATAGGCATGTGAATGTTTGTGTTTGGCTGGTGTACATGGTGCGAGTAGGGATGGTATCAACCGGTACTTTGATGCCGTTCTCATCGGGGTATATGGTGCCATGGTCTATTCAAGTCATGTCCACTAAGCAAGTGTTGGTGTGCTTGATGCGAGTGGAGCATCAGGGGAAGGACATGACATTGTGGTTCAGCCTGGTCATCAGACTCTAGCTCTATCTCTACTCAAGTCTTGTCCCCTAACATCGTCGTATCGCCATTACCTTAGCGGAACTAATATGTCGTAGGGCATCACGGGGGGACGTGGCATTATGGTTCAGCCTGGTCACCAGACCCTAGCTCTATCTCTATGGATGTATAGAGGGATGCTGGGGTGAGGCCTTGGATACATTGTTTGACATTAGGGTTGGTTAGTTGCGAGCCCAGTTTGTAAGCCCTCGCCAACAGGGGCTTAAGTGTTGGTATGGGCAACCGGTACAGCCATGCCGTTTTCATGGGGTGTATATTATCCATGGTGGGTGCATGTGGGGCGACAGTGCCATTTTCATTGGGCGTTTCCACACACTCGTGTATAGAGGTGCGACGGCCACCTATCCTTTCTATAGCACATTGCAAACTTATATACCAGACCAAAGATATGAATGAATGCATGCATATGTTTGTTGCATTGTTTTGTTTTCTCACTGAGCTCAAGTTGGAGAGCTGACCCTCGTGCGCACAATTCTTTTAGTTTCTGATGTTGCAGGTATTATGATTGAAAATTATGTCAACATGCCAATATATGAACATGTGGCGGCCATGGTGAGCAAGCTGTGGAGGACGAAGATGGTTCGTTAAGCGAGCGTTTCAGCGGTGGATACGTTTAGTGTTTAGTTTTCATATTTGGATATTGTAATATGTATTCATTATGTTTTGGTTACAAGGAAATAAATAGAATATTAATTATTTATCATGATTAGACCTCAGTTCATTATCTGTAAGACTTCCGCTATTTACTTTATTACCTCTGATTAATGTGGAATATATTTTGGTTTATCAAATGTGGGATAGCCTATTCGAGATCCTGGTTGAACTGTTGGTTTATTGACGGTTCATCACACCATTCTGGTTGGTGTAGAATTGGGGTGTGACAGCTCAGACATGAAATGTATAGGAGAAACCCTAGGATCATTAGGGGGTGACCAACGGAAGTCGAGAAACCGGACGTATGGTCTTCCAGAGACATACCGGTCAACCATACCAGTCGCACCATATGCGACCGGAACCGTGACCGGTACCTTCCGGGGACTGATCTGTGGGGACCGGCTGACCATACTCATCGTAGGTTTTCCCCACAGTGTTGCGACCGGTACCTGTGATCGGTCAGCCTTGTGAGAAGTTTTGTAATCTCATTGGTTTTCCGACCAACGTAAAACCTAAGAAAAACTATTCTAACTAAACCCTAATATCGTGTAGGACTTTGTGATAGCACGTTTGGACCTTGCGACGTGGAGTAAGCTATCAAACGAGCGTCAGGTAAGGGAATCGGACCTAAACCCTAATAATTAATGAACAGTAAAATGTTGTTAATAAATCCTGATTCAGTGGTGTGATGTTTGTGCATACTCACATGTCATCTTTTATTTCCAATTATTTTTATTGTTCGTGCATACTTGCTATGCTAGGTTGTGACTGTTAGGCATGTGATTGTTTTCGTTGGTGTATGGAATGGGAAGGGCCTGGGGTCTAGGATCATTCCTCATACTAGCACCTTTCGTATCGTGCTGTCTTAGCATGCTTGGTGCGGGTAGGGTATCAGGGGGAGGGCGTGGCACTGTGGTCTCCTGCCTGGCCACCAGACTCTAGCTCTATCTCTATGTCGTAGGGAGCTGTGCTGGGATAGGGCCTACTGTGATGACATATAGGATTGGTTAGTTGCGAGCCCAGTTTGCAAGCCCTCGCCAATAGGGGCTTACGTGTTGGTATGGGTAGAGTACCAGGGGAGGTGTTGGTGGTGTTTGATCCGAACACCTTAGCTCTATCTCTATTCCATGATAGGGTGCATGTGGGATGGCAGTGGTGTTTGATCCATTGGGCGGCTTCACACACTCGTGTATAGAGGTGCGGTGGCCGCCAATACTTTCTATAATACATTGCAAACTTAAACCAGACCATGAAGTGAATGTTACTCATGCATATGTTTGTTGCATTGTCTGATTGTCTTACTGAGCTAAGTTGTGAGCTCACCCTTGTGTACACACTATTTTTAGTTGTTGATGCAAGTTACACAGTGGAGGATTACGTGGACGCTCCAGTGTATGGAGGCATGGCTGCCCTGGACGTTCAAGCAGGAGAGGACGAGCATGACGCTTCATGCGAGTGCCCTTTTAGCGTGTACCTTTAGGATTTGATTTTATTTATTCTATTTATTTTTTATTGAAGATGCAATTGATGTAAAGATACTTACTTAAGTTTTGGGAATTTGAATAACTTGCTATTTATTTAAATTTATCAATAGATTACTCAGTTCATTCTATTTAAGACTTCCGCTGTATTTATTATTATTCTGATTGTGGTTATGTGCAATGGTTTGTATGAGTGGACACAGTCTTATTGAGATCCTGGTGTGAACCATTGGTTCAGTGATGGTTCACTCACACTTCTGGTTCAGCCGGAATTGGGGTGTGACACGACGGGTCTTGCGACCCTACGATCGACCCTATGATGACAGACTGAAACCGTAAATTAGGAAAGTTTCCTAATTTCAAGGAGTCCTTTCCTAATCTCGATGGGACATATTTTGGAGGATTTTCCTCTATAAATAGAACGTCCCTTAGCCTCTTTCACTCCTTTTAGAACCCTAATTGAAAGTGAGAGAAAGAGAAAGAGAAGGAAGGGAAGAAAAGAAGGAAAATTGGAGAAAAGACTAAGGAAGAGGAGGAACTTCAGAGAAACCTCTAAATCTCAGTCAACTTCAATTATGAGTCTAATTCCCTTCATAAATTAAGAGCCTAGAATGGAATATGAAGAAGTTAGGATTAGGAGAAACCCAAATCATCTATCCATGGATGAGTTTTAAATGAATTCATGGAAGTAATCATCATAGCCAATTGAAAGTGTGTAAAAATAATAGTTATGAGCCATAGAACAATCTTAGAATGGACCTACGAGACCACAGGATCGATCACATACCCTCGGGAAGTCCCAGGGAGGGTGTGATCGCACATAGGGTCGATTGGTAACCGACCCCATGTTCGACCCTACCTCTAGGGTTGATTGGGTAACCGACCCTAGGTGCTACCCTACCTACGACCCTATGATTTCAGCTAGTCTAAATTTATTGGAATTAATTCTAATTAAAATCTATCGACTTGTTAGGTTTTTCCTAGTGATTTAAAAGTGATTCTTAAAGCTTGAACGATGATCTACACTCAATCAAAGGTGAGGGAACAAGACCTAAACTAATTGGATAATAAAAAGCTATTTTTGTTTATTGAGTTCAATACCATGATTGATTGATTCTATGCATGTATGTGTGTATTGTGCATTTAACATGTCATCCAATATTCCTACTATTACTGTTCATGCATTTTTAATTTCATTTATTATAACTTGATGATTATGGTGATGTTAGGAATAGGCATGTGAATGTTTGTGTATGGTTAGTGTATTTGATGCGAGTGGGGCATCAGGGGGAGGACTTGACACTGTGGTTTATCCTGATCATCAGACTCTAGCTCTATCTCTACTCAAGTCTTGTCCACCAACATCGTCGTATCGCCATTACCTTAGCAGAGCTATTACGTCGTAGGGCATCAGGGGAGGTGGTCTCCGACCGTATAGTCTCTGACTTTGCTGGGGGCCTTAGCTCTATCTCTATGGACGTATTGAGGGTTACTGGGGTGAGGCCTTGGATAGACTGTTTGACATTAGGATTGGTTAGTTGTGAGCCCAGTTTGCAAGCCCTCGCCAATAGGGGCTTACGTGTTGGTATGGGAGCATGTGGTATAGCAATGCCGATACCCATTGGGTACACTATTTCCATGGTGGATGCATGTGGGACGACAATGCCGATATTCATTGGGCAGCTTCACACACTCATGTATAGAGGTGAGGCGGCCTCCGAACCTTTCTATAGCACATTGCAAACTTATAAACCAGACCACAGATATGAATTGAATGCATGCATATGTTTGTTGCATTGTTTTGTTTACTCACTGAGCCGTGATGTGTACTCACCCTTTTGACGTCGAATATTTTAGTTGATGATGCAGGTACCACTGTTGAAGACTACACGAATGCTATGTATGGACAAGGTGCGGTGATGGACGCTGAAGTGATGATGGAGTCGCATGATTCAACTTGCGAGTGCAACTCCTGTGTTTTTTATTAGACTTTTATTTGGATTATATAGACAATGTATTTGAATTAATTATTTAAGTTTATGTCTTAGTCCTTTTGGAAATAATTGGTTAAATTATTTATTTTATCACATTTATATTCCCAGTTCATTTAATATTAAGACTTCCGCTATTGTGTATTTACTCTGATCATTGTTGTGGATGTGTACGGTTTAAGCAAACAGACGCAACCTATTTGAGATCCTGATTGAACCATTGGTTTATTAGCGGTTCATCACACCATTCTGAACAGTACGGAATTGGGGTGTGACAACTTGGTATCAGAGCTCTCAGGCCCTGTCTATTAAATCAGTATATTTCCACAAAGTTCGTGAACTGAGTTAGGATAAAATTTAAAAGCTTTAATAAGAACACACTGTAAGCACCTGTGCTGTTTGAGACAAAGATTAAGAAAGAGAATAATGCACATATAAAAGGAGAAACAAGTTTTATATACATCAAGTCAAAAGCACGTTTATATACATATCCCAAGCAGAGTACAGTCCATAACCCAGACAATTACTCTGTAGTACAAAAAGAAAAAGAAAAAAAGAAAATAGACATCATGGAGCTGGAGGTGATGGAGGAGGAGGTGCCTCGCGATCTCTGTCGTAGTCCTCAGCATACACTCTAGTCAACCAGGCTACCTGAGTCTGGGTCGTTTGGAGACTAGCTGTCAACTCAGCCATCCGCTGATCAGACGCACGCTAAGCATCTAGAAGCTCCCCCACTCTCAAGTCCATCACGCGCTGAGCCTTTTTGATCTCACGCAGTAACCCCATCATATCATCAGATGGTGGGTGTGAAGGACCAGCCATGTGTGAAGAAGCCCGAGAGGGACCAGCTCCAATAGAATGTAGAGGTGATGGAGGAAGTATAGCGTCTACATCCATATACATGCGATCCTCATCCTCAGCATCGCCCCCATGGACCCCTGCTCCGGCTGCTGCTGGTGCTGCCGCCTCAGCGTCTGCTATCTCTATCCGAGTACGAGGATGCACCAGAGCGTTCCTCTCATCATTATTGACCTAAGCATCCCGCATGCCCATCCTACAGATGGCCTCTCAGTCCAGCACCGATGAGAAGGTCTTCTCCTGAATCCTCTCATCCACTAAATCAACACCTAGGCGGGAGAGCAGAGTAGTGATCAGACGCCCGTAGGGCAGGTTGCCTATCTGACTAGGCAGTGTAGCACAGATCATCGTCCTCAGGATAATATAAGGGAGGCAGACAGGCTGCCTAGTGCAGATATAGTAGAGGACGTACTGAGTCAACTGGGAGATCCTCTCATAGTGTCCACTCTGGGATATCAAGTTGTGCTAGATGATCTTGCAGTACACCCGAGGCTCTGGACATAGGTTGATCGCTTTCATCTCCCAACGATCATCTCTGATAAGCTGACTATCAATCTCAGCACGCATCTCCAAGAAAGAAACTGGGGCTCCCTGGAAGCACAGTACACCAAAGGGCCGTCATTTGATATGCCTAGAAGATCAGCCGACTGCTGGCAGTCAAAGAAAACCTCTACCCCTTTGACGTACCTCATGATCCTGAGCTCCCTACCCCTCTCTGTGTCATTGCGATCCCCCACTACCTGGAGATTGCAATAGAACTGTCTCACCAAATCTGGATGGGTACACGTGTCATAGGTGATCACAGGGAGCCAGCCCATGTCACCAAATGCCCCCTCCACGTTGAACAAGGCTAGACTAGCCAAGTCCACACAGCGACCCCCCTCTACCTTCTTACGCTCATAGTGAGCATACTGAGCTTCAGCCTCGTTGGAGTGGAAACGAACTGGGTCATGAGCTCTAGGCACTTTGTTACGAGCCATATTACCTGCCAAAATAAAGAAAAACAGATAATAGATCAGTAAGGATGAAAAATCCAAAAATTTCGGCATTATAACGGCATAAATTGGTCAAAAGCCTCACTTTTCACCCATACACTTGGGCAGGAGGACTTACATAGGTTCTAAATCATCCTGCAAGTCTCATACAGTTGGAAATTTAATTTTGAAAGATCGAATTTAAAGAAATTTCAATAAATTCGAAAAATCTCAAAAATTAGGTCAAAAATGGAAAATTTCAAGTTTCTCGATAACCAACCGATGAAACTCTAATATTTTTGAGGGTTTTCGTCCATTGGGTAACCAATAGCAAAAGCCCCCAATAAAAATTAATTTTTTACGATTAGAAAAAGTTTAATTTGAAGAAAACGATATAAATGGGCACAAACCTAGTTAGAAAGCTTTAAAAACGTGAAACAGTAAGAGAGCATACGTAAAGAGAAGGAGTGGGAGTCATGAACAGAAGATATGATCACTAAACAGGTAGGGGTCGATACTGTAGCAACTCAGAGGAATGGGTTGAGTTGGAAGAGAGGAGAAAGAATGGGAAATGAATCCAAAATCGGATTTAAAAACCTGATTCTGGGTCGTAGGGTCGCAGAATTCAACCAAAACATGCGACCCTACGTCAGACCCCACCATCGACCCTAGGCTCTCGGTGATCTGACTGAAACTAGGGGTCGGACCTAGGGTCGGACATATACTGACCCTACCATCGACCCTAGGCTCTCGGTAAGCTGACAGTGATTCTCAGGGTCGCATACCCTGGGGTCGCATAGGGACCTACCCTACCATCGACCCTACGATGGAAAATACAGTATTTTGTCAGAAAGATCTGAAAAATTTGAAATTTATATTGATTAGTTGGATGTTTGACTGAAGAACAACTTATATTGATTGCCTCACATGTGCTATGACTGACTGCAGACATTACCACCACTAGAACAGGAAATGGCTGGGCGAAGAGTGACCAGACAAAGCCGTAACTCTATTCCACCACCACCACCACCTATGGAGGAAGACATCCATATACATCCTAAGACATAGGAGAATCTGAATACGGCACCGCCCGTGGCCAATGGCCAGACAAATCCTACTAACTTTCCAGCTCCACCTACAGATCTGGTTATGGCGGTAATGAACTTGGCACAACAGCTGCAACAAATACAACAGGTACAATCTAATATGGAAGCTGCCATAGGCATGGCTTTTCCAGCTGCACATACGACACCGATGCCAACAGGACAGGCAAGCACAGTACCAGGGGGAAGTAACACGGTACCCCATGCACCTCAAACACCAGTCATGCAGGCTCAAGTGCAGAACCCTAAAGTAACTCAAGGTGGTTATCAGTACTAACCACCTATGTATGGGGCCTATGCTCTGTATCAGCTGGACCACTCCAGACTGGTCGAGTGTTTTCTGAAGATGAAGCCCAAAGAATTTAATGGTAGTAGATCCTTTGTGGCCAGCACACTGGGTTGATGATATGGAAAGAAATTTTATGATGATGATAGTGAATGAGGAGGAGAAAGTGTTGTGCGCCACATTTATGCTAAAGGGCGATGCATACCATTGGTGGAAGTCTACCAGGACATATCTGTTAACCAAGCACGCCTTATTGACCTGGGCTATATATAAAGAAGCATTCTTTGAAAAGTACTTTCCCAGGAGCTTCAGAGATTCTATGGAGAGAGAGTTCCTGAGTTTATATCAGGGACAGATGACTGTTGACGCATATCAACAGCGTTATGAGGACCTGTTTTTCTTTGCACCAGTCAGTATGCAAGAGGAGGATACGAAGACCCGGAAGGTTCGTCATGGGACTTAGGGGAAGCATACGTGAACATGTTCTGGGACTTGAGAAGAAAGTCTACAATGAAGCTGTACAAATTGCTCGAGTGATAGAGTCGAGCCAGAAAGAGAGCTACTTTGCTCAAAATAGGGGTATCAAAAGGCCTAATGGGAATTCTTATAACGGAGGGAACACCAAGACATTCAGACCCTTCCGTACTCAAGGCTTTAATGCTGCAGCCAAGACTACTTCAGCAGCCCCATCGCAACCAAAGCAAAGTAATGAAGGAATAAGATGTTTTAACTACAATCAAGTGGGACATATTTTAAGGGAGTGCGCTAAGCCCAGAAAGCAGCTACAACAAGGAAGAGTTTACGCTGTTACATCCGAGGATGCTGCCGCATCGCCTGATGTGGTCACAGGTATGACCTTAACCTTTTTAATTGTGTTACATTGTATGAGCATGTAGACTAAATTAAAACAAATCACAGGTATCGTATCTATTAATGGCATTCCTGCCAGAGTGCTCTTTGATTCTAGAGCTACTTATTCTTTTATATCTGTGTCATTTGGAAAGAAGCTAAATCTACACCTCAAATCTTTAGACTACAAACTGCTTGTACGATCGCCTATGGGATTAGAAGTGACATTAGAAAAAGGTTATGGGCCATGTCCAGTTCTTATTGACGAAAAGTCTTTGGATGCAACCTTAACTTGAGATGACAGACTTTGACATCATCTTGGGAATGGACTGGTTAGCTCGGCATTTTACAAATCTATTATGTGCGAAAAAGAAGCTGACATTTAAAGACAAGGAAGGAGCAGAGTTTAGCTTTGCGGGAACCAAACTTTCCCGTAAACGAAAACTCATCCTCTCTGCATTAAAGGCTAGGAAATGCCTCGAGAAAGGAGGAGTTGGGTATCTAGTCTCAGTGGTCGACCTCACCAAGGAAGCACCACGAATGGAGGATATTGATGTGGTGTATGACTTTCCAGATGTATTTCCTGAAGAACTACCAGGACTACCACCCGACCGAGCTACAAAGTTTGTTATAAATCTGATACCCAGAGCCGTACCAGTATCTAAAGCACCCTATCGAATGGCTCCTACTGAACTGAAGGAATTAAAAGTACAGTTACAGGAACTACTGGACAAGGGTTACATCAGACCTAGCATATCACCATGGGGAGCGCCAGTATTATTCATAAAGAAGAAGGACGGTAGTGTTCGACTGTGTATAGACTATCGGGAACTGAATAAGCTAACAATCAAGAATCGGTACCCATTGCCTCGGATCGATGACTTGTTCGATCAGTTGCAAGGTGCCAAGGTGTTCTCCAAGATCGATCTTCGGTCAGGAAATCATCAGTTGAAGATTAAGGATGATGATATTCCCAAGACAACATTTAGGACGAGATATGGACATTATGAATTTTTGGTCATGTCTTTTGGATTGACTAACGCACCAGCAATTTTTATGGAACTTATGAATCGGGTATTCCATGATATGTTGGATACGTTGGTCATTGTATTTATTGATGATATATTGGTCTACTCCAAGGACAAGGAAACTCATATTGTGAATCTAAGAGCCGCTCTGCAGCGATTACGGAAAGAGAAGCTTTACACCAAATTTACAAAGTGTGAGTTTTGGCTAAATGAAGTCACTTTCTTAGGCCATGTTGTATCCGCTGAAGAAATTAAAGTGGACCCTAGCAAGATTGAAACCATTGTGAAGTGGGAAGCACCGAAGAGTGTTACATAAATTAAAAGTTTTCTAGGTCTAGCTGGGTATTACCGATGATTCGTGGAAGACTACTCCAGGATCACCGTACCGCTCATCAGTTTGACTAAGAAAGGAGAGAAGTTTGTTTGGACTGACAAATGTGAGAACAATTTCCAAACATTGAAGGCAAGATTGATATCTGCTCCCATCTTGACTATTCCTATCCCAGAACAACCATTTGTTTTATACACTGATGCATCTGGATTGGGTTTAGGATGTGTACTTATGCAAGGAGAACAAGTAGTTGCATATGCTTCAAGACAACTAAAAACACATGAAAAGAACTATCCCATTCATGACTTGGAGTTAGCGGCAGTAGTACATGCTGTAAAAATATGGAGACATTATTTGTATGGAAATTTTTTTTCAGATTAAATCAGATCATAAGAGTCTCACTTATCTCTTTAATCAGAAGGAGTTGAATATGAGACAAAGAAGATGGCTGGAACTATTGAAAGATTATGATTGTGATATCCAGTATCATCCAGGGAAAGCTAATGTAGTTGCTGATGCGCTGAGTAGAAAAGCAATGATAAAATCCCAAGAGGGGGTTAACACGACTACAACAATGTGTGCTACAAGAAAAGTATTCAATCTTGGTAATGAGCAATTTGTGATAGATGCACCAGGTAAATCAACCAACCAAGGGTTTGTTCATCGGATTTCAAATATGTTTGCAACACTGAAGATTGTACCTGATATAATAAATGAAGTGAAAGCCGCTATAAAATCAGACACTTATCTAAGAACGGTACAAGAGGATATTGAAAAAGGTAGGACTATCCCTGAGTTCGCCTTGGACGATGAAAAGGCACTGAAGTACAAAGGAAGAATATGTGTTCCTGGAATAGAAAATTTGGACATTAGACACCAACTAATGAAAGAAGCTCACACCACCGTCTATTCGATACATCCTGGAAGTACAAAAATGTATCATGATTTAAAGAAATTATATTGGTGGAGAGGAATGAAAATAAATGTAGCTAAATTTGTATCTTAATGCCTAAACTGTTAGAGAGTAAAGGCTAAAAGGCAAAGACCTGCAGGACTGTTACAGCCGCTACCAGAACCAGCATGAAAATGGGACTGCATCACTATGAACTTCGTCACCGGGTTACCATTGACTCCCCGAGTAGTTGATGCGGTTTGGGTGATTGTAGACCGTTTGACTAAAACAACTCGATTTATAGCTATACGACCTCAATATACATTGGAGAGGTTAGCTAAGTTGTATGTGGATAATATTGTCAGACTACACGGTGTACTTGAAAGCATTGTGTCCGACAGAGATCCAAGATTTAATTCAAAGTTTTGGGAAGGATTGCAAAAGGCTATGGGTACAACATTAAAGTTTAGTACTACATTCCATCCTCGGACAGACGGACAGTCGGAGCGTACCATTCAGATTTTAGAAGACATGCTTCGAGCCTGTGTAATTGATTTTAAAAGATCATGGGATGAAAAACCATTGATCGAGTTCGCTTATAACAATAGCTATCAGGCTACTATACAGATGTCACCCTATGAAGCACTGTATGGTAGGAAGTGTTGAACTCCGCTGTTTTGGAATAAAATTGGGGAACATAGTATTGTTGGACCAGAATTTGTTGAAGAGACATGTCAAGTAGTCGACATTATAAAGGAAAGAGTAAGAACGGCTTAGAATCGTCAGAAACAGTATGCAGATACTCGACGTCGAGACCTTGAATTTGTCGTAGGTGATAAGGTGTTCTTGAAAGTATCATCTATGCGAGGTTTAAAGCGGTTCGAACAGAAAGGGAAGCTTAGTCCGAGATATGTCAGACCATATGAGATTTTAGCTAAACATGGAAAGGTGGCTTATCAGCTAACACTACCACCGTTTATGTCAAACGTGTATGATGTATTCCATGTTTCATTATTAAAGAAGTACGTCAGGGACCCAACACACATTTTGACAGTGGATCCACCTGATTTGACTGATGATTTGACATTTAAAGTAGCACCAACTAAAATCACCAGTCGAAAGGTTCAACGACTATGCAACCGTGATAGCTACTATGTTAAGGTCACCTGGAGAAGCCGAGATATAGAAGAAATCACATGGGAAGAAGAGAATGTTATGCGAAAGCAATACCCTCATCTTTTCAACTCGGAAGGTATGTACCAATTTCGAGGACAAAATTTTAATAAGAAGGGGGGAGTTGTAAGACCCGTATTAAACTAACCGGTCTTACCACCTTGTACCAGGTCTACCTATCATGGTCGAGCCAAGTGGACCAAGTGCGTAAAGGAAATCACAAAACCAGGTATGAATTTGACCCAAAAATAGTAAATATGAGGGTAGGGTCGCATGCCTAAATAGGTAGGGTCGACCCCACCTCAATAGAAGTCCAACCCATGACTTTTCAGTCGTAGGGTCGGATGACTTGATAACCATAGGGTCGATGGGTTCTGCGACCCTACGATCGATCCTATGATGACAGACTGAAACCGTAAATTAGGAAACTTTCTTAATTTCAAGGAGTCCTTTCCTAATCTCGATGGGACTTATTTTGGAGGGTTTTCCTCTATAAATAGGACGTCCTTAGCCTCTTTCACTCTTTTTAGAACCCTAATTGAAAGTGAGAGAAAGAGAAAGAGAAGGAAGGGAAGAAGAGAAGGAAAATTGGAGAAAAGACTAAAGAAGAGGAGGAACTTCAGAGAAACCTCTGAATCTTAGCCAACTTTAGGTATGAGTCTAATTCCCTTCATAAGTTAAGAGCCTAGAATGGAATATGAAGAAGTTAGGATTAGGAGAAACCCAAATCATCTATCCATGGATGAGTTTCAAATGAATCCATGGAAGTAATCATCATAGCCAATTGAAAGTGTGTAAAAATAATAGTTATGAGCCATAGAACAATCTTAGAATGGACCTACGAGACCACATGATCGATCACATACCCTTGGGATATCCCAGGGAGGGTGTGGTCGAACATAGGGTCGATTGGTAACTGACCCCATGTTCGACCCTACCCCTAGGGTCGATTAGGTAACCGACCCTAGGTGCTACCCTACCTGCGACCCTATGATTTCAGCTAGTCTAAATTTGTTAGAATTAATTTTAATTAAAATCTATTGACTTGTTAGGTTTTCCTAGTGATTTAAAAGTGATTCTTAAAGCTTGAACGAGGATCTACACTCAATCAAATGTAAGGGAACAAGACCTAAACTAATTGGATAATAAAAAGCTATTTCTACTTATTGAGTCCGATACCATGATTGATTGATTCTATGCGTGTATATGTGTATTGTACATTTAACATGTCATCCAATATTCCTGCTATTACTGTTCATGCATATTTAATTTCATTTATTATAACATGATGATTATGGTGATGTTAAGATTAGGCATGTGAATGTTTATGTGTGGTTAGTGTATTTGATGCGAGTGGGGCATCAGGGGGAGGACCTGACACTGTGGTTTATCCTGGTCATCAAACTCTAGCTCTATCTCTACTCAAGTCTTGTCCACTAACATCGTCGTATCGCCATTACCTTAGCAGAGCTATTACGTCGTAGGGCATCAGGGGAGGTGGTCTCAGACCGTGTAGTCTCTGACTCTGCCAAGGGGCCTTAGCTCTATCTCTATGGACGTATTGAGGGATGTTGGGGTGAGGCCTTGGATACACTATTTGACATTAAAATTGGTTAATTGCGAGCCCAGTTTGCAAGCCCTCGCCAATAGGGGCTTACGTGTTGGTATGGGAGCCTGTGGTACAGCAATATCGATACCCATTGGGTACACTGTTTCCATGGTGGGTGCATGTGGGACGGCAATTCCGATATTCATTGGGAGGCTTCACACACTCGTGTATAGAGGTGAGGCGGCCTCCGAACCTTTCTATAGCACATTGCAAACTTATAAACCAGACCATAAATATGAATTGAATGCATGCCTATGTTTGTTGCATTGTTTTGTTTACTCACTGAGCCGTGATGTGTACTCACCCTTTCGACGTCGAATATTTTAGTTGATGATGCAGGTACCACGGTTGAAGACTACATGAATGCTCCTATGTATGGACAAGCTGCGACGATGGACGCTGAAGTGATGATGGAGTCGCATGATTCGACATGCGAGTGTAACTTCTATGTTTTTTATTAGACTTTTATTTGGATTATACAGACAATGTATTTGAATTAATTATTTAAGTTTTTGTCTTATTCCTTTTGAAAATAATTGGGTAAATTATTTATTTTATCACATTTAGATTCTCAGTTCATTTAATATTAAGACTTCCGCTATTGTGTATTTACTCTGATTATTGTTGTGGATGTGTATGGTTTTAACAAACGGACACAGCCTATTTGAGATCCTGGTTGAACAGTTGGTTTATTAGCAGTTGATCACACCATTCTGAACAGTATAGAATTGGGGTGTGACATCTCATATTTGGGAATATACACAAATACCTTGCATCCAAAGACACACAAATGATCGTAAGAAGTATCCTTACCTGTCCAAACTCTATTTGGCATATCATATTGTAGTAGAACATGACACCACATATGGTGACATGTTCAACAAGTGTACAACTGTACTCAAAGCCTCATCCCAAAAGGATCTTGGCAGCCCTGCCTGTGAAAGTAAGCATTTAACCCTCTCCACCAGTGTCCTGTTCATTCTTTTAACTAAACCATTCAATTGAAGAGTCTTTGCAAGTGTCTTTTGATGTCGAATACCCTATTCTTTGTAGTAATCATCAAACGGTCCTGTATATTCTCCCCATTAACTGTGCGAATGCATTTCAATTTCTTACCAGTCTGTCTCTCAACTAAAGCCTAAAATTGCTTGAATACATTTAACCTTTGATCATTTGTCTTTAAGGTATAAACCCATAATTTTCTTGAGTGGTCATCAATGAATGTTACAAAATAGAGAGAACCATTAAGTGTTCTCGTCTTCATAGGACCGCACACATCAGAATCACCAAATCAAGTACGTTTGATTTTCTTGAAGAATGAGGACTCTTGAAGGAGACTCTATTCTGCTACCCTGCTAAGCAATGGGTACACTTTTTTAGATGTACATTCTTAATTCTAGATAGGAGTTTATTTTTGGACATCAACATCATTCTCTTTTTACTCATGTAACCAAGTCTCTTGTGCCACAACTCAGTTGTACATTCATTGTCAACTACATTTACAAAGTCCTTAGAGAGTTTTGCTTGCAACAAGTATTATATTGTGCACTTTTTACCTCTTGCTATAATCATAACACCTTTGGTGAGCTTCCATTGACCTTCACAGAAGGTATTACAAAAACCTTCATCATCAAGTCTACTTGTAGAAATTAAATTCAAAAGGATGTCAATAATATGTTTTACATTCTTAAGAATTAATTTTGTGTCAATATAGGTTTTCAAACAAACACCAATGCCAACAACTTTGGCCAAACCATCATTGCCCATCCTTACAACACTAAAGTCATTTGACGTGTAAGATGTAAATTAGTCCCTTCGAGATGTAGCATGAATGAAAGCACCATTGTTATTCACCCAACTTGTCTCATGACATGTAAGATTGACTACATCACCATCATAGACAGTAAAAATTTTCTCAAAAGTGGTGGCAACTCGTTCATCATCACTTTCTTCATTTTTCTTCTTTTCTTTACCTTTTTTCTTTTTATTGTCTTTCTTTAACTTTTGACAATACTTCTTGATATGACCCTTTAGACCACAGTAATAACACTCGACATTTGTAAACTTGTTGGATTTGCCTCTACTTTTGTCTCTATTCTTCGGACCACGGCTCTGACTCATCCCCTGTTTTCAGTGACCAAAGCATTTGATTGTGAAGATGAACCTTGTGACCTTCTTCTCATTTCTTCATTTAAAACACTGCTCTTAGTCAAATCCATTGAGATTACACCATCTGAAGCTAAGTTTGATAATGACGTTATAAACGTCTCCCATGAGTTTGGCAAAGTACCAAGAAGCCATAATTCCTATATCTCTTTATCAAACTTGATACCCATCAAAGACAATTGATTTATAATTTTCTAAAATGAGTTCAAGTGATCAGTCATCGGAGTTCCATCTTGATACTTTAAGACTATCATCTGTTTAATTAAAAGCAATTTATTATTTTCTGTCTTCCTAGCATACAATTGCTCAAGCTTAGTCCAAAGAATACGTACGTGTGTTTCTCCACTAATATGGTTCAATACATTATCATTCACCCACTGTCTAATATACCCACATATTTATCAATGAAATATGTTCCATTCATCATCAGTTTTATTTTCAGGTTTCTCACTAGCAAACACGGGTAGATAATAATCTTTCACATAAAGGAGATCCTCTATTTTTCCTTTCCAAACATAATAATTTGAACCATTTAGAGTAACCATTCTACTTGTATTCGTTTTCATTGTTCAACTCAAGATAAAATTTCAAATAACAATCTAGCTTTGATACCACTTGATAGAAAATGGAGTGATAAACTCTTTCTACTCTTGAGTGAACCTAATAGGAAACAATCAAATAGAGAATAATATTCCAAACACAATAAAATTCACATGCATAACATAAGGAATTTTTATGTGGAAAACCTCCCCAATGTGAAGAGTAAAAATCACGGGATTATAGTCTACTCAAATATCTTCACTATCACCAAAATATGGGAATACAAGAGTCTTCTCTAGTTATAACTAAAGGCATATAATAACATCATTTCTCAAGAACACAATATTCTTAGCATATATTATTAAAAACATCTAGAACAACATGTTATAGGAATACATCATCAACAACCCAAATACCAAGATGAAGAATGAAAGAGATCTCACTCGAATAGGTTAAAACATTGATTATCAGACTACTCTAGAAGACTCCAATCGTTAATCACAACAGTTACGAATCTGCTGTTCAAATTTTCGCTCAATCGGACCACAAATGACCTTCCGATCCTCACCTTGATTGAAACCTCACAGCTTTCTTCTCTTCTCTGTTTTGAGCAGCCAACAACTCATCAAACCAGTCTTTTTCTTGTTGCGTCATTCTAATAGGGTTAAAGAGATAAAATCCTAATTCAACTATATATGGAAAAGTTACTTAAGTGCCCTTACTCCTTATGGGCTTATAAATAATAGGCCATCCTCTACATAAGAGGGAAACTCAACCCAACAGACTTTCACTTTTATCTTAATCTTCTTCCTTGGTCCTTCTTCTTCAACAAAATTGATTGAGTCTGTCCTTTTAGTTTAATTTTCCCTATTTATTTTGTTCTTTTTTTTTTTTTGGATTATTCACCCCTATGTTTTTCTGTATAGTCAATTGTTTACTTCTAGGTGATGTTTTTAAAGTCAATTCAATGTTACTTGGCAAAGGTAGCAAGACTGCAACTTGCAAAAGAGGACAATAGTGACCAAGTTTTTCTCTTCTCTTTATACCTACAATAGTAGCACCATATGTTTGACAAAATTACCAAGACTGAAACAAAAAGATAGTAAAATAGTAAACAGATGTCTTAAATGCATTTATCAATCTGAAATCAGGTCAAATTAAGTGAAA
This sequence comes from Protea cynaroides, assembly GCA_028583415.1. Taxonomy (NCBI): domain Eukaryota; kingdom Viridiplantae; phylum Streptophyta; class Magnoliopsida; order Proteales; family Proteaceae; genus Protea; species Protea cynaroides. Next base: position 10,452,930 of record CM053266.1, read on the forward strand.
ACATATTCGATATCCAGGATGGAATCATTTTAGAATGCTTTTTGCCAGAAATAGAAGAAATTACAGCAAAGAGATTTTCTGGAGATATAGCCTGAAAAATCTCCTATCTATCGGACCCCTTGGTCGTCGATCAGCTGAAGCATACGAGGTTGGGGACCAAGAGGTCAAAGTGGGCAGAAAGTTGCTGGACCTCATACCGCCATTGGAATAGAATGCTTGGGTCAAAACCGTGGATTAAGTCGTGTGGTGGCTTCTCCATGGATTGTGAACCAGGCCGAGGACCCGATAAATGGATGGTTGTGGTCGAGGACCCCATAAATGGATGGTTGTTTAATATACAAAATACAAGAGAAATAAAGAGAATGACCAAGGAAGAAAACGAACTAAAATATTATTCAAGCATTAAACTGTTTACAGAGTGTTTTCTTTCTTTTATACAATCGGACTTCAACTAAGACTTAACTGGTTACAATACAATAGTTACAACTATGGGCTCAGTTAAGAATAGCTGGGCTGGGCTTGGACTGAATACTACGTCCTTAACAAGAAAACCCTAAGTCAGCATCCTAATCAGGGAGAAAGGATAGAAGAGGGAGAGAAGAGAGTAATTTTTGGTGGTGAGTATTGCCAGAACTTGGGTCATGAACTCCAGTGAAACTCTTGGACAAAGCGGTCACTGGGAAGAGAGGACGCCCGCTAGGAAGAGTGTTCACTGCTGCACAACTCCTTGAAGAGAGGTGAAAGTCAGGTGAATGGCTTAAAGAATGTGTCTTATTTAGGAGAAGAGTAAAATGATCATTTCTAGTTTTCCATTTACCATTTTCACCGTACGGGGTGTTGTTATAATTTCCTCCAAAGTTAGGGAATTTCCTAGAATTAGGACTATGTTCAGGGGAGGTGTGTGTAATTTTCCCTAAATACTTTATGCATAATACCTTAAACATTGGGTACATCAGATATAATTTAGCCTATCCTAAATATAATAAATTAAAATAAATTTTATTAATTAAGTATCAGATTTGAAAAAAAAAAAAATTGATTAAGATAACTAAGAAATTGAAAAACTGTAAAAGCTATAACACATCGTGATATAGAGAGAAACTTCAGATATGCTTGCTGCAAACTCCGTATGAGCCATTTTATGATACATTTTCCAGAGAGTCAACAGCTAGTTTTGCAAATATTTATATTTAAGAAATTTTTTTTTTTTTTTTTTTATTTTTGGGTAAGTTATATTTAAGAAACTTCCTTTGTCAGGATTCTTCTTCTCTTACCTAATAATCCAAAACTTTCATGATAAAACTAAGGGCATGTTTAGGTAAACTCTTATTTTCAGCTTGACTATCTTTTATGGGATTGTAGAATCTTGTTCCCTAAGATATCCGAAGTCTTAACGATCATTCACTCAAAATAGAAGATTGCTATCACAATAATTTTGATCATTCTAGCAATTATAGAAGGGCATAACTCAGTACATAGACTACATATTAGATTTGGAGCTATATCTCAAGTTCTACACATGTATATAGGTTTATCCTCTTTTCCTTTCCCTTTCCTAATATCCCTATTTTTCAATCATTGTCCACTATTTGGAAAAAATTTCAATCCACTGTTTTGAAAAATATCAATGCCTAAGTTTGACAAAAAAACAACATATGATTGGATGAGGATATGGATCAACATTATTGAGCTATGTGGTTTAAAACTTTGTGGAGATATGGTTGGTGATCATCCAATCTTTTGAGAACAAATATACTTTTTTCTCGCATGTGTGCAAATCAATGGAGAAACTCAGCAATCCAAATATTTGTGAAACTAGATAGCAGTAAACAAATAGGCCAACATATCAAATTTCACGTGGAAAACCCTTTTTAGGGTGAAAGGAAAAACCACGAAATCTCGTCCAACAAAACTTCTAGTTGTAAGATATTTTATGAGTTAAATTAATTATAAGGTTAGTTGGTTCAATGGGAGTTTGGTTACAGGTAGATCAGTTTAAGTATGATTAGAGATGGAACAACCTAGTCCACTGTGGGACTGGTTCAAGGTTAGGGTGATATTATAAATACCAATGGTTAGGTTCCTCATAGCCACGGTGTTATTTTCTTTTTCTATTCTTATACGTAGATAGAACTTAAGGGATCACGACAGCCTGTGGAAGACTTTGATCCCAGCATTCAAAACGAAGAAAATGGTCAGAAATCAATTTACAACAAAAGGTATATTTCTTATTATCTCCTTCTAATGCCCATTGTATTCTAGTAATCTGTGTGGTGTATTCGTTAGGGTTCATGGAAAATCTAATGAAAAAAATCCAAAGGAGATCTAAAAATTCTTACAGTGATATCAGAGCCTCTTATGCAGACCTAGGATCGATGGGAAAATATTGTGATGACTATATGTTTGATTGGATTGGAAAAGGGAGAAATTTTTCTCCCAAATTCTTCGTACGAACTTGTTTAGGGTTTATACCATGAATTTTTTTTTTGAACTAGTGAAAGGTAAAATAGTTTATACCAGATTATAGGTCTCAAAAGAAGAAGCCGACGGTATAAAAACTGTTGCCAGAGGTGGCCGGACGCCTCTCATGCGCCGCCTGAAAAAGTGCATGAGATTCACTTGCCGGTGGCTATTAAAAAAAAAGAAAGAAAGAGAAAGGGCTAACATCACCTAGTCAACCCGATTAACTTATAAACCCTAGAGGGTTGACTCTGTATCAATCAGGAATAGTGATCTGGGCCAATTTAGAATCGAGCCCGGATCTAAGACCTAGCCCGAACTGAGCCCCGGCCCAAGACCGTCCCAAAATCAGATCCCTGGGCACACAACATGTGTGACCCGTTAGCCCAGTCAAGGATTCGTTCGACCTGACCTATTAACCTGGTGGGTTGATCGGAGCACCCGACCCATTTACCAAAAAATTTAACCCGATAACCCGAAAGATTGAACCGGATGGACCGTTCGTTGAACCATTTGACCAGACCGGGGTTCGGTTAGACCCTAAACTGTTTGGTTTGGTATGGACCAAAGTAATTAAAAAATAATAAACAATGGGTTAGGTCCGCCCATAACCGAGCCCAGCCAGACCGAACCGCCCCAGGCTGAACTGCCTAGAACCGATTCAGGATGCAAGAATGTATGTGTCGACTTTGATCGGCAACTGTGGGCACTAGGAGCGTCGGATTTTGACAGTTTTTTGAACTGTGTTCGTATTTTCATGCTTTACAGTCTGATATATAGTTTGACATACTCTGGTGATTTAGAGAATTTATTTTTAATTAAAAGTGCATAAGGTTCTGTTTATTGACACACATGGTCTGCAAAGTAGGGTTTGGGGATATCATTGTGGAATTAGGTCGATCCTACCAAAGTGGTATACTTAGTTTCATCATGATGTCTTCAAATTCAAAGTTCATGTATTTGTAAATGCTTGTGTAAGGATGATGTACATCCAAAGGTGATATTGTAAAGCTTTGTTCAAATTAAGGTTTCTGAGTGTCATGTAAAAATTGGGTGGATTCCACCAAAGTGGACACTTAGTTCCAACATTGTGTTCTCAAACTCCAAATTTTTACATTTATATATACAATAAATGATATATTATTTAATACACAGTTCTCTTAAGTGTGAAAAGCAGCTAAGAAAAGCATTGTTAACCCAAAGATGACATTGTCAAAGTTTAAAGGTATATTCATGCACATGAGTTGAAAGAGTTTTAACTTTAAGGAGTTTCATTAACCCAAAGGTGGTGGAATTTTTGAGAATCATTATTCTTTCGAGTCACTGCACAGAAACTAAGAAGACCACTGCATATTTATCCCAAAGGAAAATGTGTAGTTGGATAACTCTTGAAAAAATGATATTTATTTGCATGGATGGTTAATATGGTTAATGTAAGTAAAAAAAGTGTGTATGAGTTTTCTATTGTTTAATACTATGTTTAGATTCATTCACTGATGTGTTTATCCAAGTATGGTTATCCCAAAGAATATTTTGATATCTATTTTTTTTCTATTTGGAACAAAGTATAAGTAAATATAAATTGCATGTATTTATATGAATCTTGTGTAATTTATCTATTGCAAGATATTTATGTTTGACTCATATAATGATGATGGTTTATGTCTCCTAAGATGTCTGTCTCAGTAAATGTGCTAGATGGCATGGTAGTTTTTAATTTCCACTCTATCTAGGACAAAGAATAAAATTTGTTATGAAAGGATTAGAGACTAGTTTAGGATTGTTTGACCTAAATATATCTTTCATAGTAGTTTTCATTACTTTTGAGGTATTTTGCTATTGAGGTATGTAAGGCTCGTATTGTACTAACCGATCTTACCACCTTGTATCAGGTCTTCCGATCATGGTCGGGCCAAGCGGACCAAGTGCTTGAAAAAACCACAAGGCTAGGTATGAAATTGAACCCAAAACCATCTATTTAGGAGTGTGTGGTCGCATACCTAAACAGGTGTGGTCGACCACACCTCAGAATAATGCGACCACAGGAGTCTGGGACGTGTGGTCGCAGTTTTTGGCTGTGTGGTCGACGGTTCTGCGACCCCACGTGCGACCACACGAAGTCAAACAGACTCTGTAATTAGGGAACCTTCCTAATCTGAAGGGGGTTCTTTCCTAATTTAAGTAGGATACTATATGGAGGGTTTTCCTCTATATATAGGACGTCCCTTAGCCTCTTTCATCCTTTTAGAACTCAAACTGAAAGAGAAAGAAAGAGAAGCGGAGGAAGAGAAGGAGAATTGAAGAGGAAGACTAAGAGGAGGAATTTCAGAGAGAACTCTGAATCTTCAACAAGTTTAAGGTATGAAAATATTCCCCACATCAGTTGAATACCTAGAATAGATCATGGAGGAGATAGTAATTCGAAGTGAGATCCCAATATCAAACCATGGATAAATTCGAAGAGATCCATGGAGGGAATCTATTCGGATGATGGATTGTGTAAAATATGATTTTTAAGCCATAGAACAATCATAGGAAGGATCATGATGATAACCCAAGAAATCAAAACATGAAGGAATTGAATTGGGAGTGGAAAAGTCGGCCATCACATGTGTGGTGGCATGATATGCGGCCACATGAGACACATGTGATCGACCATACACCCTCGGGAAAGTTCCAGGGAGGGTGTGGTCACATGTGTGGTCGCATGGTATGCGACCACACATATCGACCACACGCCCTCGGGAAAGTTCCAAGGAGGATGTGGTCGCATGTATGGTCGCATGGTAAGCGACCATACATAGCGACCACACGCCCTCGGGGAAGTTTCAGGGAGGGTGTGGTCGCATCTATAGTAGCATGATATGCGACCACACCAAGCGACCACACACCCTGTGGTCGCAGAAACTGAGACCACAGGTGCAGTCGCACCTGCGACCACTCATCTTCTGAAAGTCTGAATTGATGGAAATAAATTTTAATTTAAAATCTATAAATTTGTTAGGTTTTCAAGTGGTTTAAAATTGATTTACAAAGCTTAGACGATTACAATCATCGACCAAAGGTGAGGGAACAAGACCTAAATTAATTGGCTAATAACAAGTTATTTTACTTATTGAGTCCAATGCCATGAATGATTCTATGCTTGTATGCTTGTAATGTGTATTTCACATGTCATCCAATATTCTTGCTATTACTGTTCATGCATATTTAATTTTGTTTATTTATAACATGATGATGATGATAATGTTAAGAATAGACATGTGAATGTATGTGTGTGGTTAGTGTGGTTGATGCGAAAGGAGCATTAGGGGGAGGACGTGACACTGTGGTTCATCCTGGTCACCAGACTCTAGCACTATCTCTACTCAAGTCTTGCCCACTAACATCTTCGTATCGCCATTACCTTAGCATAACTATTACGTCGTAGGGCATCAGGGGAGGTGGTCTCAGACCGTATAGTCTCTGACTCTGTCGGGGGGCCTTACCTCTATCTCTATGGACGTACTGAGGGATGCTGGGGTGAGGCATTGGATACACTATTTGGCATTAGAATTGGTTAGTTGCGAGCCCAGTTTGCAAGCCCTCGCCAATAGGGGCTTACATGTTGGTATGGGTAGGGCATCAAGGGAGTGTTATGCGATATTTGATCTGGGCACTTTAGCTCTATCTCTATTCCATGATGGGTGCATGTGGGATGACAATGGTGTTTGATCCATTGGACGACTTCACATACTCGTGTATAGAGGTGCAGCGACCACCAATCCTTTCTATAGCACATTGTAAACTTATAAACAGACCAAAGATATGAATTGATTACATGCATATATATGTTGCATTGTTTTGTTTGCTCACTGAGCCATGATGTGTGCTCACCCTTTCGATGTAAAATATTTTTAGTTGATGAAGCAGGTCCTACCGTAGAAGATTATATGAATGCACCAATGTACAGACATGTTGCTGCAATGGATGTGGAAGCTATGGTGGAGTCGCATGATTCGTCGTGCGAGTATAACTCATGTGTTTTCGATTAGATTTAGTTATTAGATTATCAGAACATGTAATTGATTACTTTATTTTATTTTATGTCTTGAGTCATTTGGAGATAATTGGATAATTAATTATGCTATCACTGTTAGATACTCAGTTCATTAATATTAAAGACTTCCGCTATTGTTTATTTACTCTGATTATGATTTTGGTTGTATCTGTTTGATCAAATGGACACGGCCTATAAGAGATCCTGGTTGAACCATTGGTTCATAGACGGTTCATCATACCATTCTGGTTGGTTCAGAGTTGGGGTGTGGCAGGTTATGTGTAGCAGTATTAAGATGAGAAATATTGCGAATGGATTATCTAAGAGAAATCCAAGGGATATGAAGAAAATTTCTAAAGTGGTCGGGAGATAGTTTATTGATCTGATTCTAGTACCAGTTATGTTGGAAATGATAATTTAAGGAAGTAATTTTGGGAGCTATCAATTATCACTGAAAAGTTTAAGGACAATGAGACCAAAGTAATTGATATATTAGATATCCCATTCCTTACCAAAAAAATATATTCAGGTCTAGATGGCTTACATTACCAAAAGGGGAGAGAGATAGAACCAGTGATAAGGTTATTATTAGGTAATTTCAACGTGAATTGCTTAAAGATGGGTAGATTGACCAAAGATAGGTGGTTTGAATAAATACTGTTAAGCTTGATAGGCATAGCTAGAAAAGGATAAAAATTCTAGGACTCCCTAGGTTTTTAGGGTAGGAGAGTTTTGAAGACTATTGGCTTGAACATTGTTTAGTTTCCTTTTACATATAGATGGTTTTTCGCTCCTTGGATTTTAATTATTTATTTTATTTTTATGATTGTTATTTAAACTAACATTTTATCTCCTTGCATAGAAAATGTGATTGATGTTACTTGAAATATCAAAATGTAAGGTTTTTCTTTTCAGCTAAATAGAAAAAAATCACGTTGTTATGGTGCTTATGATGTTGTGAGGTAAATGAATGCCTGTAATGTTGACTACATTTGTTGTGTAAAATGGTGAATATATTTTCAAGGTTAGACTATACAATCTTAGGTTTGACTAGTTGTACCAATTATAGTTGATCTCTAGGGCAATGTAAAGACAGGTTAAGGAAGTTTTCTTAGATTGATTGTAAAAGATTTTATCAGTGGGAGTCTTTAGATTCTCTTAGTCAGTGGGAGTATTCAGATCTGCTTGGTTAGTAGGAGATGTGATAATTGATGATTTATCTGTGATTGTTTGTGTTGCCTATGATTTAATGGGCAGGATTATTGATGAGCATTCATTTCATTGCTTGTATGAATTCCTGATTATTTAAGACATGTCAAAGTTGCAAGGCGGTATTTAGTCAAAGAAGGCGGTAAGCCAAAGTGTGATATTAGTCCAAGCTAGAGGCGATTTGCCTATAAGTTGGATAATATCAAAGTGCGTTGACCTATAAGGATTTTAAGGTAATGGGATCATGGTAATTCAATCATTGGACTCAAGTATTTATCTCAAAATGATTTATGTCATTAAGTAGACCTTTGTATGTGGCTGACAGAGGGGGGTACACCGGATGTGTAGGAGTACTTTCCGCTGTTGTTTGACATTAGTAGGCTTAATGATTGGATCAAAGTAAATGATGATTTTTTGTGTAATTAGATTCCATGGCCACACTGGGTCAATGGTGACTTTATAATTAATATAGTCCAAGTGGGAGATTGTATGATATTTTATGGGCTAAATTAATAATAAGGTTAGATGATTCAGTGGGAGTTTGGTTATAAGTAAACCAGTTTAAGTATGATTAGAGATGAACCAACCTGGTCCACTGTGGGACTAGTCCAGGGTTGGGTGGTATTATAAATACCAATGGTTAGGGTCCCCACAAATATGGTGTTATTTTCTTCTCCTATTCCCATATGTAGAGAAAACTCAAGAGATCCCGGCAAGCTGTGGAAGATTCTGATCCAAGCATTCAAAACGAAGGAAAAGATCAGAATTCAATCTACAACAAGAGGTATGTTTCTTATTATCTCCTTTTAACATCTATTGTATTCTAGTAATCTGTGTGGTGTGTTCTTTAGGGTTCATGAAAAATCTTATGGAAAAAACCCAAAGGAGATCTAAAAATTCTTACACCAGTATGATAAATAATGGGGTTACAAGCCTCTAATCAATACTAGAGGCTACCAAATATCAAGAAAATTTCTTGAATTATAAAATAACTCACCGTACAAGGTGGATTCACAATAACACCATACTTTCACTTCAATACTCAAACACATGAAGAATTGCACAACTTTCCTTCTTTACATAGAAAGAATGTTATCACGCCACTACACACGTATGAGGAACACTATGAATATAATTACAATTCTATGTGCACCAACCCTATACACCATTTTGTATACAGCACATTCCGTTAGTCTTCACACAAAGAGGTTGCATCTCTAATTTTCTGTCACAAAGCACTTCTCTAAGTGACTCCATCCATCACCCCTTTTACTCGCTTACCTTTCTCCCCTTTATATAAAAAAGATTACATGATATAGATAATTTTTTTTTGGGTAAATTACACAGACACCCCCTCTACAGTAGTGAAATTACACAACACTACCCTGCTTTTTCAAAAGTTACACAGAATACCCCTATAATGATGGTATCATACAATCTCATCCTTACCGTTAGTTTCAACTTAACGGCAGAGGCTCACTTTTTTTTTAAGACGAAAATACCCTTACTAAGGGTAAAATGACTAAAACATTTTCTTGTCAGTTCTCTCCTCCACAAAAATTCCTTTTCTTCTCTTCAGTTCCGTTTTTGGTGGAGACCCAGAAGGATCGAAAATCATTTCGCAAAGCAAGGAATCAAAGGCCCTCCTTATCGTTTCTTCATAGGCAACGTTAAGGAGCTCAAGGGTTGATGTTGAAGGCCTCCTCACACCCTTGCCTCTTTCTAATAACATAGTCCCTAGGGTGCTCGCTTCTACCACCATTGGAAGAAAATCTATGGTACTCTTCTCTACTATTCTGTCTTCCTCCGTTTGGGTTTTCAGCTCTATCTGTTGGCTTCTCTTTTCTTTTTTTTTTTCTTTTTTTTTTCATTTTCTTCTCTTACTAATTCCTCGAGTTGGGTTTTGTCCGCCGTTAATGAATCATTTTGTAGTAATTTTTTTTCCGGGCTGGTTTTCCTTGGCCGATATTTTTTTAGACTCGATTTTGAAGGTTTAGATATGTTTCGCTTTTCAACACTTAACTTTGTTGGGGTTCATTCATTCACCGAAAGACTAGAGCCTTAATCATTTGTTGGGTTGTGAATTTCATGTAATTGATCCTTTCTTATTGTTTTTGGTTCTTCAATTTTTCTCCCTTTTGAATTCAAGAGATTTTTGTTTTGACAAGAAAACTCTCATCACTTTGGGCCTGTTTTCAATAATATTCATTGTTTCGGGCTCCGGGATTTATGTTTGTTTGCAAGAATGTTAAGAGTGTTTTTCTTTAACGAGTAGTTAATAAAGGTGTTTTCTTGCCTTTTTTCTCTCAGGGTTCGCCGAGGGATTGAGATCATCTCTCCTCCAAGAAAACGGAAGTGAAGAGAAGAGAAGAAAACGGAAGAAACTATGAGCCGCGAGCCGTGGAGAAGAAAAACCTAGAAAAAACGGGGCCAAGAGAAGAAAAGAATTTTTCGTGGAGGAGAGGACCGACAAGAAAATGTTTTGTCATTTTCCCTTAGTAAGGGTATTTTTGTCTTAAAAAAATGAGCCTTTGCCGTTAAGTTGAAACTAACGGTAGGGATGAGATTGTATGATACCATCATTATAGGGGTATTCTGGTAACTTTTGAAAAGCGGGGGTAGTGTTGTGTATTTCACTCTTGAGGGGTGTCTATGTAATTTACCCTTTTTTTTAATTTTATTTTATTTTATTTCATTGAAAACAGAAGTACAGAATGAAGAATGCTAGTATGAAATGAATTTGATTTGTAAAACCAAACCTGCTGATATGGATCCCTCCTCCTTTACTTTCGTAAGAAGGAAATTCAACGTTTCAAAATCCTCTCCTTTTAGAGGTTCAGGAGGAGAGGCGGTGGCCTCTTTAGATGGTTGACACCTGAGGCTCGGGTGAATCTAAGCCCTCCATCCGAGTCAACACCCCCTTGTCGGCTCAGCATGTAGGCTCACATAGAAGGCTCAGATTCACCCAAACCTCAGGTATCGGCCATTTAACGGGGTCACCCCCTTCTCCTCCCGAATCTCTAGAAAGGTAAGATGTGGATCCGAAATTCAACACGATTACTACAATTTGGTTTGATAATGACAATACATAACAATTATGTTTTGAAAATAATTTTAAACAAGTATCCCCTTGTGACAAACAACGAGAATTAAAAGAATAAGGGGTAATGGTCATATATGACTTAAAAAAATGGTCCTCTATGATGGGCCATAGCCTAACAGTTAAGACAAATCTTTAAATTTGATATGTACCGAACGAAACTACTCATCTATCCAATAAGAATTTAAGGAAAAAAATTTTCCACGTGATAGAAAAACTTTAATGCCAAAACCCGTCCACCACTTTGTTGAAAACGTTTTTATTTTCATATTTTATCATTATTTGAATGTACTTGTTATAGAGCTTTCAGAAGGTGGCAATAATAATGTTAAATTATATTTTATAATGTTTTTTTTTTTTTTTTTTTTTTTTGAGGAAATCCAGATATCGTTTTATTGTTATAAAAAATTCCAACGATGGATTGATCTTATCCTATAAAGATGAAACACATGGGTACGTTATCCATGAGCAAGACGCCTAGAGTTGTAGCCCATACATAACCCATGTGACGACCTCATCCCTCGTGTTTGTGTTTCACAAACTGGAATCGTACAATGTCAACCCCACCTACTGCGCACGTTACTGGTTGGTGCCGACATCACATGCACTCTCTTCTTTAATTGCGATAATGCGAGGAGACCGCTACTGCCCAAATTGACCGTTTTTTAAGTCAAACGATTGGGATAAAGAATTATCTTAAAAAAAAAAAAATTATCTTGTCTCAATCTAATCGATCCGATTAAAAGACTTTTAGACGGAAAAAAGATCTTTTCAAGTTCAATTTTCCTTAAGTTAGTGATCCAGTAGTTAGAATTAGTTTACGCACAAACCAATGTATTGGTATACGTACAGAATAAACTCCAGCCATCAGATCACAACTTGAAAAGTGATTGGACTTGAGAGGAGCCGGGTCCCTTTTGGACCTGCCTTTTTTTTCCCTCTCTAATTCTATCGGAATCCGTCATGACCTACCATGGGAGGATTTACCTGCAAACGACCCAGAAAGAAAACAAACAATGTCAGGTTTATTGTCCAGGTGTCACTCTAATGCCTAAGTTAAGTTTCCAAACAGTAAAATATAAATGTGGGGAGAAAATGTAGAAAGGAATAGTGAAAAGTCAAGATAAATGAGATTTGAGTTCTATTTATAGAGAGTTGGTGTGGGTTTCACACTCATTTGTCATTTGTAGTACAATTTTGAAATTGCTGAGGTCGGATTTGTCCCTAGCTTAAGCAGGTAATGCCAGATGTACCATTGAGAGACCTTTTGGTGAAAAGATGATTTTGTCACCAATGGCCACAGACTTAAGAATGACCATGTATCGCGCTCCCATAGACCGATAGTATATATATACCCAACAGTCTTAAGTAATTTTCTTTTATCATAAGCATAGTTAGAGATATCATTGGATCGGTATGGTCTGATTTTTTTGGTACCATCCAATTTTGGTCTTATATATTCAAACCCAATTATTATCAAATCGGAAAATTTTGATTTTGATCTAATGTGGTTTCATTTGAAAAAGATGTAACCGCAGTTTTCATTCATATTTCTCAAAAATGGTATAAATAATGTAGATAGTTTTAGTTTTTGATAAGGGAATCATACGCTCAATAAAGGACACGTGTATCTACCCCAAATCCGACTTCAGCCTCGACCGTGGGGAGAGATTAAAGCTGAGTTCCCAGCTGACCGTGAGAATGAGTTGAAAACCGACTTCAAAACTGAGTTTATCGGAGGAATAAAGCATGTAGTCAGCCACGTATCCATGAACTAGGTCCAAAATTTTTTTACTAAAGAACCACCTCAACAAGTCCATGCAAAGTTGTCTGCTATAAGATAGCTAGTTGTGGGGCTTTCGACATAAAAAAAGGCTAAATCCTATTCAGCTTGGCATCGCTATCACTCATGAGTCATGACTTGTATTGTAGTCGTAGTCTTGTAGTCGGCCCAGAATGCCTCTGTAGTCTTTCACTCTGTTCTTTCTTCCTTCCTTTATTTTCTTTCAGTTGCGGTAACTTTCGTGCAAGCAAGATTCACCGTATGGTGGCCCATGTGCCAAAGCGCACTACAAAGATCTCAATACATCATTCACATGAAGGCCCATGTGAAAACATATTCAATAAGACGCCACACGTCATTTAACAAATATCTTGTCTCAACATATACAATTACTTCGGGAAAAAGAAATGATTAGCTCCGCATGATCAACCACAAGTAATATCACAAGGCACTCAGCAAGACAGCTAAGAATGCCACCTTAGCACACCATGATACACACAACAATCAAGGCGTAGCCCCATAAATAACCCCCCATTCGAAGGTAAATGGTTCAACTTTTTGGATAGACAAATTCTCTCCCACTCTGACTTTGACATAAACCCACCTTGAGGAACTCAGACTCTTCCTTCTCATGTTCCATACTGCTTGACTTCGACTAACTTAGGCATCGAAGCAGCCTCAGGCTTATCCAACTAGCCCACACATGTCTTTTTTCTACTTCTTGTGCATTTTTAAGATTTTCTGGAAGGGACAAGCGTTGTTCGACATCAATATTGGCACCCACTGTGGGGTCGTTTGTCAGTTATCTGCAACTTTTGTATGAAACTGGAAGACTCGCACTCCATGAACTCGATCTAAACCTCTATTTCATGTCGTAACAAGTCTTCCAATCATCATTGGACTAGACGGGACTAGTGGATTACAATCAGGAACGAAAATGGACCAAAACAGAGATAATTTTTATACCGGTCTCATGGAACCGGTAGGTACCGATCAACCGGTATGTTTGTGCAGGTAGACTAGTTAGATCCTGAAACGGATCTCTGTGAGTCCTGCTTGCCAAATCTCAACCCTCGAGACTTTCCTAACGTAGGAAAACTTTCCTAAACCCCATCCTAGTCTATTTAAGGACTCCTAAATCTCCTTAAACCTCTTTGATTGATTCTCATAAACCCTAGAGAGGAGAAAGAGATTTGAAGAGGAGAAAGAGCAAAGAAAGGTACAAGAGGAGCCGCCGTCGGACGAAGAATACCATAGTTGAGAACCAACGGTAAGTGCTTGAACTTATCTCTATGTTAAGCATTATGGATGACTGGTCATGACTGATCAATACCATCAAAGGCTAGGTATTGATCAAAATCCCTAAATTCCCGTCAAACACTAATTCGGTTGATAAACCCTAGATTTGAATTCTAAACTAAGATTTCTTAGAATGTAGGCTTTGAATGAAAGATAAAAACAATATTAAAATGTTGCTCAAGCCTAGAAGGTATAGGAGAAACCCTAGAAGCCATAATGGGTGGCTGACGGGAGACGAACACCAAGTTGGTGGTCTTCCAGAGGCATACCGGTCGACCATACAGGTAGCACCATATGTGACCAGTACAGTGACTGGCACCTCTCGGGAACTGGTTAAGGGGGACCGGTCGACTATACTGGTTGCACCATCCCTTACAGTGCCGCGATCGGTACCTGCGACCAGTATGCACTGTATAGGGTATTTGACCTGGTTGGTTTCTGACCAATGTAAACTCTAAGGAACTAATCCTAATTAAACCCTAACATCATGTAGGACCTTGTGATAGCAAGATTGGATGCTGTGACGTAGAGTAAACTAGCAACCAAGCTTTAGGTAAGGGAATCATACCTAAACCCTAATTAACTAATAACAGGAAAACGTTGCTAATAATTATCTTGTGCTATGGAGTGGTGCTTGTGCATATTCACATGTCATCTTTACTTTCAGTATTATATTTTGTTCATACATACTCGCTATGCTAGGATTGTATATTAGGCAAGTGAATGTTTTCGTTGGTGTGCGGAATGGAAAGGGCCTGGGGTCTTAGATCATTCCTTACACGAGCACCTTTTCGTATGGCTACTATCTTAACATGCTTGGTGCGGGTAGGGTATCAGGGGGAGGACGTGGCATTGTGGTCTCTGCCCTGGCCGTCAGACTCGAGCCCTATCTCTATGACATAGGGAGTTGTGTTGGGATATGACCTACTATGATGACATATAGGATTGGTTAGTTGTGGGCCCAGTTTACAAGCCCTCGACAATTGGGTCTTACTTGTTGGTATGGGTAGGGTATCAAGGGAAGTATTGGCAGTGTGTGATCCAGACACTTTAGCTCTATCTCTATTCCATGGTGGGTGCATGTGGGACGACAATGGTGTTTGATCCATTGAGCGGATTCACACATTCGTGTAAATAGGTGTGGTGGTCGCCAATCCTTTCTATAGCACATTGCAAACTTAAAAATCAGACCAAATGTGAATGTTATTCATGCATATTGTTTGTTGCATTGTCTGATTTTCTTACTGAGCTAAGTTGTGAATTCACCCTTGTATATCTACAGTTTTTAGATATTGATTCAGGTTATACTATAGAAGACTACATGGACGCTCCAGTATATGGAGGTGTTGCTGCTTTAGAAGTGTAAGCAGGGGAGGACGAGCATAATGCATCATGCAAGTGCCCTTTCTGCATGTACCTCTAGGATGGTTTATTTTATTTTATTTTATTTCAGTTGGATTCTAAATTGTGTAAAGATATTTTATTTACTTTTTGGTGTGGAGAATAATTGATTACTATACTTACAATGTAGAACTTAGTTCATTTAATTTAAAACTTCCACTATATTTATTTATATTCTGATTATGGTTATGTGCAATAGTTTGTATTAGTGGATACGGTCTTATTGAGATCCTGGTGTGAACCATTGGTTTAGTGGTGGTTCACTCATACTTCTGGTTCAGTTGAAATTGGGGTATGACAATTTGGTATCAGAACCCTCAGGCTCTATCCAACAAACCATACATGCACGTAACGGGGTCAATGAACTGAGATAGAGAAAATTAAAAACTTTAATAAAAACACACCTTAAGCACATGTTTTATGCCTGAGACTAAATATGAAAGAGCATAATATACTATATTAAAGGTGAAATTAATAAATAATCATGCTCTAGATAGGAACCATAATGACAGGTGAGAATAATCATAAACTTCCACCAAATTAAAAAGAAAACTGTATCAAGAGTAGAATATAGAACATCCAAAGAGCTAAAAGTTAATTGTACCACAGGGTACAGTCCATAAGCCGGACAGTTATCCTGTTATAATAAAAACTATACTAAGAGGAGAGAAAAATAAGGTGGTCCATCATGGGGTTGGGGACATAGGAGGAATAGGGTCAGCAATGTCATAGTCATGCTCATATGCTACCCTGAGCTAGTGTACCTGCTATTGTGTGACCCTAAAGCTGCGAGAGTGGTGTCCCAAGTCATGGTTCATCTCGCGCTAGGCATCCCAAATCTCTATAAACATACCCATCACGGTATCAGGAGGAGGCTGGGATGGTTTTGCTGTAGGTATGGGCTGGGGTTCTAGTATAGGAATATCCTCCATCTGTTTATCATCATCATCCCCTAACTCCTCTGCATAAGCTGCATTGGCTGCTGCTGCTGCCGCTACTGCTACCCTCCTAAGCGGACGTGGACGAGCCTCTAGCTCCTCGTCACTGATCGACAGGTTGTCCATCTTCATCCGAACAATGACATCCTAGTCATTTTCAGATGTCATGGTATCCTTAACCGTAATCTCATCCCTTAGGTTCACTCGAAGGCACTGTAGGATCGTGGTGATCAGCCTGCCATAAGGAAGGTTGCCTATCTGGTCGGTAGTAGTAGCCTGAAGCATAGTCCTGATAATAATGTAAGGTAGGCAGACCCGCTCTCTGGTGCAGACATAATAAGTCAGGTACTGGGTGAGCTGAGATAACTCACTGTAATGGCTGCTCTGAGAGACAATATTATGCTGGATAATGTGGCAATAGACTCGAGGGAGAGGTCTCAAACTGGCAGCTTTCATGGGTGCTCCTGGGTTAAGGATCTGCTCCGTAACCTCTTGGCGGAGATCATTAGTAAGGTAACCCTTCACCTTGGGAGCACAGTAAACTAGGTCACCATCATTAGGGATCCCCAAAAGGTCGGCGAGATGGTGGGTGTTGAACGAAATGGGAATACCTTTGACAAAGCTAGTAACGCAGATGTCCCTATAGTGGTTGAAGTCATTAAAACTCCAAGTTGGCGTAAAAGTGTTTTACCAGGTTAGGTCGGGTAATCACTGTATAGGTGATCACTGGCAACCACCAAGTGCACCAAAAGCCGCTTCAACATCGAACCGTTGGAGTTGTTCTAGATTTACACGTCGTCTTGACTCGATATTTTTATCCTCAAACCATGGAAAATGGGCTTCCGCCTCCGTCGAGCCAAACCACCACGCGTTGTATTGAGGAACAGGTAGGTGCGGGCGGTTCATGCCTGGGGCAAATGCGTGCTTACCAGCACCATGACGCCGAGACATTGTTAACACAAAACAAAACAGCACAATGGGAATTAGTCGAGATTTTTAGAAATTTCGATAGCATAACCACAACATTTCAAGCAAAGGCCTCAAACTTACCCCAAAATTTGGGTAAGAGGACTTACGTAATCATTTAACAATGAATAGAGACCAAATAATTATCAAACAAACAAGAAAATTCAACATTTTCAAGAAAAATCTATTATGACCAAAACCTAGGTCAAAAACCCATAAAATTTTGATTTTGAGCAAACCATACAATGGAACATCAAATAAGTTGAGGGTTTTTATTCATAGAGGTCCCAAACCATTTCTAAGCTGAAGAAAAAGAGTTCCTACGATTAGAATCTTCTAGATCTAGAAAAAACATAGTTTTTGGGCAAGAAACCATGAAGAGACGATGTAAAAGAGAGAGAGGAAGAAAGAAACTTACTTGGAGAGGTTGTGAAGTACTCTTGAGTGAGAAGAATCGCTTCTATAAGCACCGGTCGAACTGTAGCAACTCACCAAGCCAGAGGGGAATCGCCACCGAAGAGAAAAGAAAGAAGAAAAGTGGGAAAAATGAGTCAAATCGCAGTTAAAAAGGGGTTTTTAACCCATACCGGTCGACGGTTTGGGCTATACTGGTCGACCGGTACGCCTTGATACCTACGACCGGTATCTCTCGGCCAAGAGAGAAGGTTGTCGGGTCGACTATACCGGTCGCACCAGGCCATACAGTGCCGTGACCGGTACCTCTCGAGAAGTCTGAGAGATTTGTCCACCTAGACATACCGGTCGCATTGTATTCTACAGTGCCGCGACCGGTATGTTGCAACCGGACAAGTATCTAAGCTCCGAAAATTTTGAGAAAAATTTTAAAATTTTGATTTAAAGTTTCCATTACAATTTTCACCTCACACTTGTTAAAGACTAATACTATTATGACAAATGTGACTATTCGAATGTACCTCATGTGTTATGTCTCCTTCTCAGATCCAAATAGGGAAGAGTAATCTGAGATGGTAGGTGAAAACGATCGCAGAGATTCACGAAAGCATCACCATTCAAGGGTTCGCCAAACCAAGGACAATGTGGAAGTAGAAAATATTGGTGAGCAAAACCTGAACCCAAAAGGTGGAACCCTAATGAGGGAGGTTGGGGACAGGACACCAATAAGGAACGGTGGAGAAGAGCAAAGTCATAGGGCACCAACAAATCTGCCAGGCCCTCCTCACACCAACTCTGAGACTATAGTGATGAACCTGGTCTACCAGATGGAAGCTCAATAGAAGATGTTCTTAAACGAGATATTGAAGATGTTCAGGCCACCGGGATATATCCCTACCGAAGGTACGCTTGAGTCTGGGGAAAATAACATCACACTGCTAGTGGATAGTAGTACTGGGCTGATGGGCCAAGAACAGAATCCACAGTTACCACAGCCATTTCCAACATCATCTTCCTATCAAGGAGTCTATGCGTATCTACCACCATGGTATGGGACGAATGCACAGGGGTAGAACGATCTAAGCTGAGCAGTGGATAGATTTTTGAAGCTGAAACCCCCTACCTTCATAGGGAAACCGAGGAAACCATTGTGGCCTGCACAGTGGATTGCTGAGATGGAAAATAACTTCCATTTGATGACTTGTATAGAAGATGAAAAGGTGTTATTTGCTACACACATGATCAAGGAAGATGCTAATACCTGGTGGAATTCTACCCGGTCATACTTGGAGACGAAGCACACCCAAATCACCTGGGAAATATTCAAGGGGGCCTTCTTCGACAAGTACTTCCCAAAGAGTTTTTGGGACCAAATGAAAAAGGAATTCCTTAACCTGCAACAATCCCAGATGACTGTAGATACGTACCAGCAGAGGTATGAAGAGCTATTCTTCTTCGCACTACCTAGTATGCAAGAGGAGGAAATGAAGACTCGTAGATTCACTATGGGGTTGCGAGGAAGCATCAGGGAACATGTTTTGGGCTTGGAAAAGAAGGTGTGTAACGAAGCTATGCAAATCGCTAGAGTGATCAAATCAAGCCAAAGAGACAGCTTCTTTGCTGAAAATAGGAGACTAAAGAGGCCTGCTACTGAGACTTTTGGTGGAGGGAACACTAGACCATTCTGCTTCTACAGGGCTCAGTCTGTTGCGGTGCCAGCAAGAAATACTATTGCACTACCACCACAGGTAGCTGGTCAGAACCCCAACGTCAAATGCTTTAACTGCCAACAGATAGGGCATTATGCAAGGACATGCACTCTACCCAGGAAGCAATCGCCACAACAAGGGAAGGTGTTTGCAGTCACTACTGAGGAAGCAGCCGCATCACCTGATGTGGTGACCGGTACAAATTCACTCGTTATTGTTATTATTCCTTGTTTACCGCATTACCATGTATGAGCATGTAGACTAAGGAATAATTAAATTCCAGGAACTATAAATATAGCTGGTGTACCCGCTAGAGTACTCTTTGACTCTGGGGCTACCCACTCATTTGTTTCTATATCTTTTGGGAAGAGGCTGGAGTTACCTGTCAAGCCCTTAACTCCAAGATTGATAGTCTGCTCCCTATTGGGAGTGAAAATGGTCTTAAATGAATGTTATGGACCATGCCCAGCATCATTGATGGGTGAAACCTCGAAGCAAATTTAGTTCAACTCGAGATGACAGACATTGACATCATCTTGGGAATGAAATGTTAGGCCAGCATTCGGTTAGTCTATTATGTGCCGAAAAGAAGCTTGCTTTCAAGGATGATAATGGAAAGGAGTTTAACTTCACTGGAACCAAGTTACCTGGGAAGCAGAAGCTGATCCTCTCTGCTTCAAAAGCTAAGAGATGCCTAGAGAAGGGGGGAGTTGGATACTTAGTGTCACACCCCCATTCTGGTCTAACCATAATGGTGTGATGAACCGTTAATAAACCAACGATTCACCCAGGATCTTGTATAGGTCGTACCCACCATATCAAACCAAATACACATTCCACATTAATAATCAGAGGTAATAAACAAATAAACAGAAGTCTTACAGATAATGAACTGAGAGTCTAACAGTGATAAATAAGTATTTAATCCAATTATTTCCAAACCACAAGACATAAAAATAAATAATCAATTATATATCTGATGTTCAAATTATAACTAAACTTAAACAAAAATACATTGGTTGCACTCGCATGATAAATCAAGCGCATCTTCTTTAGCGTCTACGTCCATCACAGTAATGTGTCCATACGTCGATGCATTCATATATTCTTTAACGGTAGGACCTGCATCATCAACTAAAAATATTCGACGTCGAAAGGGTGAGCACACATCATGGCTCAATGAGCAAACAAAACAATGCAACAAACATATGCATGCATTCAATTCATATATTTGGTCTGGTTTATAAGTTTACAATGTGCTATAGAAAGGTTTGATGGCCGACACACCTCTATACAAGAGTGTGTGAATCCGCTCAATGGATCAAAAACCATTACCATCCCACATGCACCCACCATGGAATAGAGATAGATCTAAAGTGTCCGAATCAAACACCACCAATACTTCCCCTGATGTCCTACCCATACCAACACGTAAGACCCTATTGGCGAGGGCTTGCAAACTATGCTCGTAACTAACCAATCCTAATGCCAAACAATGTATCCGAGGCCTCACCCCAGCATACCTCAATACATCCATAGAGATAGAGCTAAGGCCCCTTGACAGAGTTAGAGACCACACGGTCAGAGACCACCTCCCTTGATGCCCTACGACGTAATAGTTCTTGTCACACCCCAATTTTGGACTAACCAGAATGGTGTGATGAACCGCTAATAAACCAACGGTTCAACCAGGATCTCAAATAGGTTATCCCCGCATTATCTAAACTTACACACATCCATAATCATAATCAGAGTAAATACACAATAGCAGAAGTTTTATAATAAGAAGAACTGAGAATCTATGTGATATTAAAATTTAAATAATAATTTATTCTGTTTCAATTAAGACATAAATATTTAAATACCAAATACATGTCTTAATAAATCCAAATAAAGAAACCTATAAAATATCTAATCAAATACACACGAGTTGCACTCGCAAGAGGAGTCGTGTGTATCCACTTTAGCTCCAGCTTCCATTGCTGCCACGTTCTCGTACGCAGACGCATTCATATAATCTTCAACGGTATAACCTGCATCATCAACTAAAAATATTCGACGTCGAGGGGTGAGCACACATCACGGCTCAATGAGTAGCCAAAACAATGCAACAATACATATGCATGCAAATCAATTTATATCTTTGGTCCGGTTTAAAGTTTGCAGTATGCAATAGAAAGGTTTAGGTAGCCAAAGGTCGCGTTTATTGACCCCGCCTCTATACACAAGTGTGTGACGTTACCCGAAGATCACGTTTATCGTCAACTCACATGCACCCAATCATGAACATTATATAACAAAGGTTACGTTTATTGCTATATAGTGCCATACCAACACGTAAGCCCCTGTTAGCAAGGGCTGCAAACTGGGCTCGCAACTAACCAATCCGAATGCCAAAAAGTGTATCCAAGACCTCACCCCAGCATCCCTCAGAATGTCCATAGAGATAGAGCTAAGGCCCCCCGGTAGAGTCAGAGACTACAAGGACCGAGACCACCTCCCCTGATACTCTACGACACAATAGTTCTACTAAAGTAATGGCGATACGACGATGCTAATGCACAAGACTTGAGTTAGAGATAGAGCTAAAGTGCTGAGATCCGCCAAAGGTTAACGTTTATTGACGTTCTAATCACACCTCCCCTGATACTTGCTCGCATCAAGTACATCAACCACACACATACAAGCACATGCCTATTCCTATCATCATCATCATCATCATGTTATAGACAATAAAGTAAATATGCATGAACAAATAATAGAAATATTGGATGGCATGTTGTATGCACATTACAAATATATTCGCATAGAATCAAGCATGGCATAGGACTCAAGAAAATAGAAAACAGTTTTTCTTATTATAACCAATTTAATTTGGAGTTCTGGTTCCTCACCTTAGCTTGCTAATAGATATTTTTCCAAGCTTTAGAATCACCTTTACAATGCTATTATATTGCTAGAAGACCTAACAAAGCCGATAGAATTTAATTAAAATTTATTCAGAATTTAAAAACCATTCTGTTAACTGAGGGTCGGAGGTAGGGTCGGAGTCCTGATCGACCCTGGGTGCGACCCTCCCCAGATTTTGAACTTCCCGAACACTGAGGGTCGATGGTCAGGAACACCTAGGGTCGGATGGTCATCGACCCTCGGTGCGACCCTCTGTGCACTTTGGTCCAATTCCCTCTCTTTGATCCATTCTTCGTGTTTGGGGTCCTATGGCTTGCTTTTACACTCCATTAAACATTCATTCCATGGTCTGGAACCTTGTATAATCCATCTAAATAGTTTTCATGCACTCTCCTATGGTTTTCCATGAAAACCTAACCATAGATTGATGGTTTGGGTTTCTCCGAGATCACACTCTCAATAATAACTAATCTAAGGTCTGTAGAAACCCATGGAATTAGTATCCATACCTGAGAAGATTACTTTTTCTCTTAAATTCTTCTCCTTTTTGCTAAGTTCTCTTCCTTGCCTTTCTTCTTCCTCTTTTCCTTCTCCTCTCTTTCTCTCAATTCAATTAGGGTTATGAAAGGAGTAAAAGTGGCTTAGGGACGCCCTTTAAATAGAGTAGGAACATCCTAAAATAAGTCCCTTTGAGATTAGGAAAGAATCCCAATCGAAAATTAGGAAATTTCCTAATTTTATTTTCTTACGGCAACCGAGGGTCGATGGGAGGGTCGATGATCCCATTGACCCTAGGGTCCTAAGCTGTCCGACCCTCCCTTCAAAACTGAGGGTCTGACTTTCTGTTTTGGGAGGTCCGACCCCCTTAGCTGGGTATGCGACCCTTCCCTATTTTAAGTGTTTTTGGGTCGATTTGATACCTGGGATCTCGATCTCCTTCACGCCCTTGGTCCATTTGACTCGACCATGATGGGTAAACCTGGTTCAAGGTGGTAAGACCGGATTAGATTGACACGGGTCTTACAACTCCCCCCAACTTATAAAAATTTCATCCTCAAAATTGTATGTACCTTCTGAATCAAACAAGTGAGGGTATTGCTTCCGCATAGCATTTTCTTCTTCCCATGTAATTTCTTCCATGTCTCTACTTTTCCATGTGACCTTAACATAGTAGATATCTCTGTTGCGTAGACGTTGAACTTTTCAACTAGTGATTTCTGTTGGTGTTACTTCAAATGTCAAATCATCAGTAAATTCCGGCAAATCCACTGTCAAAACATGCGTTGGGTCTTTGACATACTTCTTCAATAGGGAAATGTGAAATACGTCGTGCACACTTGACATAGATGGTGGAAGTGCTAACTGATAAGCCACTTTTCCACGCTTAGCTAGAATTTCATACGGCCCGACATATCTTGGACTTAGTTTTCCTTTCTGTCCGAACCTCTTCAATCCTCGCATGGGCGATACCTTCAAAAATACTTTATCACCAACTGCGAACTCCAGATCTCTTCGTCGAGTATCTGCATATTGCTTTTGACGGTTCTGAGCTGTTCTCACTCTTTCCTTGATAATGTCGACCACTCGACAAGTCTCTTCAACAAATTCCGGTCCAACAATACTACATTCTCCAACTTCATTCCAGAACAAAGGAGTTCGACACTTCCTGCCATACAGTGCATCATAGGGTGACATCTGTATAGTAGCCTGATAGCTATTGTTATAAGCGAACTCGATTAGTGGTAATATTTCATCCCATGATCCCTTGAAATCAATTACACATGCTCGTAGCATATCTTCTAGAATCTGAATTGTACGCTCCGACTGTCCATCTGTGTGTGGGTGGAATGCAGTACTGAACTTCAACGTTGTACCCATAGCCTTTTCCAATCCTTCCTAAAACTTGGAAGTAAATCGTGGATCTCTATCAGACACAATGCTTTCTGGAACACCATGTAACCGAACAATATTATCCACATACAACTTCGTTAACCTTTCCAGTGTATAATGAGGTCATATAGGTATGAAACAATCTGTTTTAGTCAGACGGTCCACAATCACCCAAACTGCATCAACTACTCGAGGAGTCAATGGTAGTCCCGTGACGAAGTCCATAGTGATGCAGTCCCATTTCCATGCTGGTTTCGATAATGGCTGTAACAGTCCTGCGGGTCTTTATCATTCAGCCTTTACTTTCTGACAATTTAGGCATTGACACACGAACTTAGCTACATCTGATTTCATTCCCCTCCACCAATATAGTTTCTTTAGATCATGATACATTTTTGTACTTCCAGGATGTATCGAATAGATGGTGGTGTGGGCTTCCTTCATCAGTCGGTGTCTAATGTCTGCACTTTCTGTTTCAGGTACACATATTCTTCCTTTGTATCTCAGTACCTTCTCGTCATCCAAGGTGAACTCAGGGTTGGTCCTACCTTTCTCAATATCTTCTTGTACTGTTCTCAGATAAGGATCTGCTTTGATAGCTGTCTTCACTTCATCCACTATATCCGGTTTAATCTTCAATGCAGCGAACATATTCGAAAACCGATGAATAAACCCTTGGTTGGCTGATCCATCCATTGTATCTATCACATACTGCTCGTTGCCGTGATTGAATACCATTCCGGTAGTACACATTGCTGTAGTCGTGCTAACTTCTCCTTGAGATTTTATCATTGCTTTTCTGCTTAATGCATCCGCTACTACGTTCGCTTTTCCCGGATGATGCTGGATATCACAATCATAGTCTTTCAATAGTTCCAGCCATCTTCTTTGTCTCATATTCAACTCCTTTTGATTAAATAAATAAGTAAAACTTTTATGGTCCGACTTAATCTGAAATTTCTCTTCGTATAAGTAATGTCTCCATATCTTGACAGCATGTACTACTGCCGTTAGCTCCAAATCATGAGTGGGATAATTTTTCTCATGTACCTTTAACTGTCTTGAAGCATAAGCAATCACTTGCTCTCCTTGCATAAGCATACATCCTAATCCCAATCCCGACGCATCAGTGTATAAGGTAAACGTCTGTCCTGGAATAGGAATAGTCAAAATCGGGGCGGATATCAATCTAGACTTCAATGTCTGGAAGCTCTTCTCACATTTATCCGTCCACACAAACTTTTCACCTTTCTTAGTCAAACTGGTGAGAGGTACGGTAATCCGAGAATAGTCTTCTACGAATCTCCGATAATAACCAGCTAGACCCAGAAAACTTCTGATTTTCGAAACGCTCTTTGGTGCTTCCCACTTTACAATAGCCTCTATCTTGCTGGGATCCACTTTGATTCCTTCAACGGATACTACATGGCCTAGAAAGGTAACTTCACTTAGCCAAAACTCGCACTTTGAAAATTTGGCATATAGCTTCTCTTTCCTTAAACGCTGTAGGGCTGCGTTTAGGTTCTTGATATGGGTTTCCTTGTCCTTGGAATATACCAATATATCATCAATAAATACTATAACCGACGTATCCAACATATCGTGGAAAACTTGGTTCATAAGTTCCATGAACGTTGCCGGTGCATTAGTTAATCCGAAAGACATAACCAAAAATTCATAATGTCCATATCTGGTCCTGAAAGCTGTCTTCGGAATATCACCTTCTTTAATCTTTAACTGATGATAGCCCGATCGAAGATCGATCTTAGAAAATACTTTCGCTCCTTGTAACTGATCGAACAAGTCATCGATCCGAGGTAGTGGGTATCGATTCTTGATTGTCAGTTTATTCAACTCCCGATAGTCGATACATAATCGAACGCTACCATCCTTCTTCTTTACGAACAACACCGGTGCCCCCCATGGAGATATACTGGGTCAAATATAATCCTTGTCCAGCAGTTCTTGTAGTTGCACTTTTAATTTCTTTAGTTCCGTAGGAGCCATTCTATAAGGTGCTTGAGACACTGGTGCGGCTCCAGGTATAAGGTCTATCACAAACTCCGTGGCTCGGTGGGGTGGTAATCCGGGTAGTTCCTCCAGAAATACGTCAGGATAGTCCCGCACGACATCAATATCTTCCATTCGTGGCGCGTCCTTGGTTAGGTCAACCACAGATACTAGATACCCGATTGCCCCCTTCTCAAGGCACTTCTTAGCTTTTAGTGCTGAAAGTATGAACTTGCGTCTACGGGGAGTTTGGTTCCCGAGAAACTTAATTATGCTCCTTCTTTGTCTTTGAACGTTAGCTTCTTTTCGGTGCATAATAGATTTGCAGAATGCCGAGCTAACCAGTCCATTCCCAAGATGACATCAAAGTCTGCAATCTCAAGTTGTATCAAGGTTGCATCTAAAGTCTTCTCTCCAATGAGAACTGGACATGGTCCATAACCTTTCTCTAGTTCCACTTCTAACCCCATCGGTGATCGTACAAGTAATTTGTAGTCTAATGTTTTGATGGGTAAGTTTATCTTCTTTCCAAATGACACAGATATAAATGAATGAGTACCTCCGGAATCGAAGAGTACTCTGGCGGGTACGCCATTTATAGGTACAATACATGTGATTTATCCTTACTTAGTCTACATGCTTATTCAATGTAATTTTAACTTTAAAAGTTTCAGTCATACCTGTGACCACATCGGGTGATGCGGCCGCATCCTTAGATGTAACAGCATATACACGTCCCTGATGGAATTGCTTCTTGGGCTTAGGGCACTCCCTTGCCATATGTCCCGGCTGGTTGCAGTTAAAACACTTCAGGACTTCAGAATTTGGCTTTGGCTGAGGTTGAGCTGCTGGAGTAGTCTTGTTTGCAGCAGTAAAATTCTGAGGTCGGAAAGGCTTATATGTCTTGTTATTGCCTCCGTTGTAAGAATTTTCGGCTGGCCTTTTGATGCCTCTGTTTTGAGTAAAATAACTCTCCTTCTGGCTCGATTCTAGAACTCGAGCAATCTGGACAGCTTCATTATAAATTCTCTTTTCTAAGCCCAGAACATGTTCTCTGATGTTTCCTCTCAGTCCCGTGACAAACCTACGGGTTTTGGTTTCTTCTTCTTGCATACTCAGTGGTGCGAAGAAAAACAGCTCTTCATAACGCTGTTGGTACGCATCCACTGACATCTGTCCCTGATAAAGACTCAGGAACTCCTTCTCCATCGAATCTCTGAAGCTCCATGGAAAATATTTCTCAAAGAAGGCTTCTTTATATATAGCCCATGTCAGTAGGGCGTGCTTGGTCAGTAGATATGCCTTCGTGGATTTCCACCAATGATGTGCGTCGCCCTTGAGCATGAAGGTGGCGCATAGTACTTTCTCTTCCTCTGTGATAGTCATCATGAGGAAATTTCTCTCCATCTCGTCTATCCAGTGGGCTGGCCACAACGGATCAGACGGTTTGCCGTTGAATTCTTTGGGTTTCATCTTCAAAAATCTCTCCACTAGTCGGGAGTGGTCCAGTTGATTTTAGGGGTTTGCCCCAAACATATGGGGTGGATACTGGTAATTCCCTTGAGCTGCTTCTGAAACCTACACTGGAATCTATGCAGTCGGTTGCTGAGGTGTCTGAGGAGCTGGGTGGTTACCCACCGGTGCGGCACTGGCTTGTCCTGTGTGCATGGGTGTAGTCTGAGTGGCTTGAAACATAATTCCCATGGCAACCTGCATCTGAGCCTGTGCGTGTTGCATCTGCTGCAGCTGTTGTGCCAGATTCATCACCACGGTTGTTAGCTCTGGTGGTGGAGGTGGCAAATTTGTAGGGTTTGCTGGTTCTGGATTACCCGGTGCATAGTTATTTTCTTGACTAGTCTCCTCCACGGGTGGTGGTGGTGGGTCTGCATTTCGGGTCTGTCGGGTCACCCTACGTCCAGACATAATTCTCTTTTGTGGTTGGTGGTGCCTGAAAATCATCAAAATAGGTGAGAAGTCATTTATATTTCATGTAGGCACACTAACCAATAATAAATTCCAATTCTAGCTCATTTTATAAAAAAAAATACTGTCTTTTCTATGCAGGGTCGATGGTGAGGGTCGATGGTGTGTCTGACCCTTAGTATCCGACCCTGGGAATGACCTGTTCTTCCCGAGAGCTGAGGGTCGATGCGAGGGTCGATGGGTATCCGACCCTCAGTTCCGACCCTTGATATTCTGTTAGATTCCCGAGAGCCGAGGGTCGATGGGAGGGTCGATTCGAGGGTCGATTGTGCTAGTCGAATTGTCCGACCCTCGGACCAAAAATCAGATTTTTAAGATCCGATTCTGGGTCATTTCTTATTATTTCCCTCCCGTTTTGACTCGCCTCTCCACTCTGAGTTGCTACAGTGCTACTCCACTGTTGTTGGTCGATTTTAGTCTGAGTTTCGACGTCTACGTCATCCATACAGGTATGTTCTCTCATTTTTACCTGTTTTTAGGTTTCTATTTTTAGGTTTTTGTCTATTTAACTTGTATTTTTCAAATTAAACTTTTTCCAACCATAAAAATTTGATTTTTATTGGGGGCTTTTGTTATTGGTGTCTCGAGGAACGAAAGCCCTCAAAAAATTTTCGAGTTTCATCGGTTGGTTATCGAGAAACTTGAAATTTTCTCTTTTTTCCCTAATTTGTCGACATTTTCGATTTTTCTTAAATTTCTTTAAATTGGACATCGTCAGTTAAAATTTCCTACTGTATGTGGGTTGTAGGATGTATTTTAACCTACGTAAGTTCTCATGCCCACTTGTATGGTGAAAAATGGGGCTTTATGGTCAACTTACGTCGTTATTAAATCAAGTTTCGGATTTCTATCCTATTAACTCCTTGTTTTCCTTCTCTTTCTTATTTTGCAGATACCATGGCTCATACCAAGGTACCCAGAGTTCGTGATCCCCTTTGCTTCCGTTCCAATGAAGCCGAGGCATGGTATGCTGACTAAGCCCGTAAGAAGGTTGAGGGTGGTCGTATGGTGAACTTGGCTGAGTTAGCCGTGTTCAACGTAGAGGGAGCCTTTGGTGACATGGGGTGGCTTCCTGTCATTACATACGATGCATGCACATGTCCGGATTTGGTGCGCCAGTTCTATTGTAATCTCCAGGTGGTGGGGAATTACAATGACGTTGAGCATGGTCAGGAGTTGCGCATCACCAGTTACGTCAAAGGGGTAGATATTTCTTTCGACTATCGACAGCTGGCCGACTTGTTGGGCAATCCTTATGATGGCCCCATGGTGTACTGTACGCCTGGAGAGCCCTAGTTTGTTGAGATGGAGATGAGGGCAGAGGTCAACAATCAGTTACTCCGTCCTGATCGTTGGCAGATGAGAGCTTGTTATTTGTGTCCAGCTCCACGGGTCTTCTGCAAGATTATCCAGCATAATCTGATCCCGCAGAGTGGGCACTATGAGAGGGTTTCTCAGCTAACCCAGTTCCTGATATACAGTATCTGCACTCGCCAGCCCGTCTGCCTTCCATACATCATCATGCGGACTATGATTAGTGCCACATTATCTGGTCATAGGGGTAATCTACCCTATGGACGCATGATTACAGTCCTACTGACCCGTCTGGGGGTTGACCTGGTGGATGAGAAGATCCAGGAGAAGACCTTATCGTCGCCTCTAGATTGGGAGGCAATCTGCAAGATGGGTATGCGGGATGCCCAGGTTAGTGATGAGGAGAGGAACGCGATGGTGCACCCTCACACTTGTATCGAGATGGCTGATGCTGAGGCTGCTGCTGCCACTGCTAGAGCTCCTGTGGATCCCGTCGACGATGACGACCGCATGTATATGGATGTTGACGTGATACCACCGCCTTCACCTACTCATGCGGCTGGTGTTGGTACTTCTTCTACGGCGGATCCTGTACCTGAGAATGGTCCTTCTTATGCGGCTGGCCCTTCACGCCCACCTCCTGATATGATGGAGATGCTGCATGAGGTCAGGGAGGCTTAGCGCAGATCTGATCTGAGGATGGAGGAGTTACTAGACGCTCAGCGTGTGAGAGTGGATGAGCTGCTAGCTGCCCAGCGCATATCAGATACGCGGATGGGAGAGCTCATAGAGATACAGCATGCGACTGATAAGAGGGTATCCGATCTCACAGCTAGTCTACAGACGAACCAGACTCAGATAGCCTGGTTGACTAGAGTCTATGCTGAGGATTATGACCGAGATCGTGAGGCCCCGCCTCCTCCTTGGTCTCCAGCTTCTTGATCGTACTTTAGTTTCCTTGTACTTCAGAGTAACTGTCCGGGTTGTGGACTGTACTCTACTTTAGTTATGTATATACGTTTTGTTTCTCTCACTCATTGTATGTAACTTGTTTTCTCTTTTATAGGTGCATTATTCTCTTTTTAAATTTGGTCTCAATCATCACTTGTGCTTACAATGTGTTAATATTACTGTTTTTACTTTTATCCTATCTCAGTTCACAATTGTCTCGAATGTATGTTAATTCAGGGGACAGGGCCTGAGATGCTCTGATACCAAGTTGTCACACCCTAATTTTGGACTAACCAGAATGGTGTGATGAACCGCTAATAAACCAACGGTTCAACTAGGATCTCAAATAGGCTATCCCCGTGTTATCTAAACTTACACACATCCGTAATCATAATCAGAGTAAGTACATAATAGCGGAAGTCTTATAATAAGAAGAACTGAGAATCTATGTGATATTAAAATTTAAATAATAATTTATTCTATTTCAACTGAGACATAAATATTTAAATACCAAATACATGTCTTAATAAATCCAAAAAAAGAAACCTATAAAATATCTAATCAAATACACACGAGTTGCACTCGCAAGAGGAGTCGTGTGTATCCACTTCAGCTCTAGCTTCCATTGCTGCCACGTTCCCGTACACAGACGCATTCATATAATCTTCAACGGTATAACCTGCATCATCAACTAAAAATATTCGACGTCGAGGGGTGAGCACACATCACGGCTCAGTGAGTAGCCAAAACAATGCAACAATACATATGCATGCAAATCAATTTATATCTTTGGTCCGGTTTAAAGTTTGCAGTATGCAATAGAAAGGTTTAGGTAGCCAAAGGTCACGTTTATTGACCCCACCTCTATACACGAGTGTGTGACGTTACCCGAAGATCACGTTTATCGTCAACTCACATGCACCCAATCATGAACATTATATAACAAAGGTTACGTTTATTGCTATATAGTGCCATACCAACACGTAAGCCCCTGTTAGCGAGTGCTGCAAACTAGGCTCGCAACTAACCAATCCTAATGCCAAAAAATGTATCCAAGGCCTCACCCCAGCATCCCTCAGAATGTCCATAGAGATAGAGCTAAGGCCCCCTGATAGAGTCAGAGACTACAAGGAACGAGACCACCTCCCCTGATACTCTACGACACAATAGTTCTACTAAAGTAATGGCGATACAACGATGCTAATGCACAAGACTTGAGTAAGAGATAGAGCTAAAGTGCTGAGACCCGCCAAAGGTTAACGTTTATTGACGTTCTCATCACACCTCCCCTGATACTCGCTCGCATCAAGTACATCAACCACACACATACAAGCACATGCCTATTCCTATCATCATCATCATTATCATGTTATAAACAATAAAGTAAATATGCATGAACAAATAATAGAAATATTGGATGGCATGTTGTATGCACATTACAAACATATTCGCATAGAATCAAGCATGGCATAGGACTCAAGAAAATAGAAAACAGTTTTTCTTATTAACCAATTTAATTTGGAGTTCTGGTTCCTCACCTTAGCTTGCTAATAGATATTTTTTCAAGCTTTAGAATCACCTTTACAATGCTATTATATTGCTAGAAGACCTAACAAAGCCGATAGAATTTAATTAGAATTTATTCGGAATTTAAAAACCATTCTGTTAACTGAGGGTCGGAGGTAGGGTCGGAGTCCTGATTGACCCCCGGGTGCGACCCTCCCCGGATTCCCGAACTTCCCGAACACTGAGGGTCAATGGTCAGGAACACCTAGGGTCGGATGGTCATCGACCCTCGGTGCGACCCTCTGTGCACTTTGGTCCAATTCCCTCTCTTTGATCCATTCTTCGTGTTTGGGGTCCTATGGCTTGCTTCTACACTCCATTAAACATTCATTCCATGGTCTGGAACCTTGTATAATCCATCTAAATAGTTTTCATGCACTCTCCTATGGTTTTCCATGAAAACCTAACCATAGATTGATGGTTTGGGTTTCTCCGAGAACACACTCTCAACAATAACTAACCTAAGGTCTGTAGAAACTCATGGAATTAGTATCCATACCTGAGAAGATTACTTTTTCTCTGAAATTCTTCTCCTTTTTGCTAAGTTCTCTTCCTTGCCTTTCTTCTTCCTCTTTTCCTTCTCCTCTTTTTTTCTCAATTCAATTAGGGTTGTGAAAGGAGTGAAAGTGGCTTAGGGACGTCCTTTAAATAGAGTAGGAACATCCTAAAATAAGTCCCTTTGAGATTAGGAAAGAATCCCAATAAAAAATTAGGAAATTTCTTAATTTTATTTTCGTACGGAAACCGAGGGTCGATGGGAGGGTCGATGATCCCGTCGACCCTAGGGTCCTAAGCTGTCCGACCCTCCCTTCAAAACTGAGGGTCTGACTTTCTATTTTGGGAGGTCCGACCTTGCTTAGCTGGGTATGCGACCCTTCCCCTATTTTAAGTGTTTTTGGGTCAATTTGATACCTGGGATCTCGATCTCCTTCACGCCCTTGGTCCATTTGACTCGACCATGATGGGTAAACCTGGTTCAAGGTGGTAAGACCGGATTAGATTGACATGGGTCTTACAGTTCTGCTAAGGTAATGGCGATACGACGATGTCAATTGGCAAGACTTAAGTAGAGATAGAGCTAGAGTCTGGTGACGAGGTCGAAGACCACCATGCCACGTCCTCCCCCTGATGCTCCACTCACATCCAACACACCAACCACACACATACATTCACATGTCTATTCCTAGCATCATCATCATCATCATGTTATAAATAAACAAGATTGAATATGTATGAACAGTAATAGCAGAAATATTGGATGACATGTGAGATACACATTACAAGCGTACAAGCATAGAATCAATCATCGCATTGGATTCAATAAAATAAATAGTTTGTTATTATCCAATTAGTTTAGGTCTTGTTCCCTCACCTGTTAGCAATTTTTGATGTCCTTCTAAGCCTTAAAATTCTCTTTGAATTGATTTAACAACCTAAAAGTTATATGAATTTAAGTTAGGGTTCATATGTGACATGTTATAGTAGTCGAAAATCAAAATAGAGCACTGATAGGTGCTTGATTGGTCCTATGGTCTCATGCTATATCGACCTTACTGTCTACGGTCGATACCCTACAGTCGCATATGGTGCTACCGTAGCTATGACTATATGATTTCTAAAATCTTTTTGAATGCCTATGGTCGATCCTCTGGTCATATTGGTCATGCTATGGTCGATCGTAGCTGCGACCTTGAGATTTTTGGTCACAGTCTTCATGAAATTCGAGTTTTTCCTGGGTCAATTCTTCTGATCTTCAATAGGTTTTATTATAAGGTCATCCAATGGCCATCATTAGTAATTTCTTATCAATCATAATCATCAAATTCACTCCTCATGGTTCTCCTTAGGATTTGTTGAAGGAAATCACATAGATCATGATAGGATGATATTGCCTATCCTCCATAGAAGTCTTGTTCCTTAGAGTTTACATCTCCAGAGATTCATTTCATACCTTTGCCTGTGATAGAGAGCCAATCTCTTTTCAGCACACTCTTCTCCTTAGCTTTTTCTTCTTCTCCTTCTCTTCCTTCTCTTCCTTCTCTTTTTCTAGGATTTACTAATCTTTTAAAAGAGTGAAAAAGGGCTGACGGTCATCCTTTATATAGAGGAAAACTCTCCATATAGAGTCCTCTTTCAATTAGGAAAGAAATCCCCTAGTTTAGGAAAGTTTCCAAAACTCAGAGTCTGATTTGAGTTCTCACGGTCGATCATACGATCGCATAAAACATTAACCGTATGGTCAAAACCATCGATCATGGGGTTCTGGATTTGAGATTTTTGGTTCCCTTCTTTACGGTCGACCATACCTACCCAGGCATGCGACCTTAGGTATGTTTTTAGTGTTTTTAACTTGATTCTCATACCTAGTTTGTGATCTATCTTCACACGCTCGGTGCACTTGATCTAGAAATAATGGGAAGACCTGGCACAACACGGTTAGACCAAGTTAGTAGAGTGTGGGTCTTACAACTCCCCTCCTCTTATATACATTTTATCCTCAAAATTTACATATACCTTTTGAGTCGAATAGGTGAGGATATTGCTTCTGCATAACGTTCTCTTCTTGCCATGTTACTTCTTCTACATTTTGGCTTCTCCAAGTAACCTTAACGTAGTAAATGTTGTGGTTGCAAAGACGTTGCGCCTTCCGGCTAGTGATTTCAAAAGGTACTACTTTGAACATCAAATCTTCAGCCAAATCCGGTGGACCTGTTGTTAACACGTGTGTTGGATCTCTGACGTACTTCTTCAGTAATGAGATATGAAATACATCATGCACACTTGACATGGATGGTGGTAGTGCTAACTGATATGCTACTTTTCCACGTCGATCTAGAACTTCATAAGGTCCAATATATTTGGGACGTAGCTCTCCCTTCTGTCCAAACCTTTTCAAACCACGCATAGGAGATATTTTTAGAAATACCTTATCACCTATAGTGAATTCGAGATCTCTGCGTCGATTATCTGTATATTGCTTCTGATGGTTCTGAGCTATTCGGACTCTTTCCTTGATAATGTCGACTACTCGACAAGTCTCTTCAACAAACTCTAGTCCAACAATACTCTGTTCTCTAACTTCATTCCAAAACGAAGGAGTTCGACATTTCCTACCATATAGTGCTTCATAGGGTGACATCTGCATAGTCGCTTGATAGCTGTTGTTATAAGTGAACTCAATCAATGGTAATTTCTCATCCCATGATCCTTTGAAATCAATGACATAAGCTCGAAGCATGTCTTCTAAAATCTGAATAGTACGCTCCGACTGTCCGTTTGTCTGAGGATGGAATGCGGTACTAAACTTCAATATTGTACCCATAGCCTTCTGTAATCCTTCCCAAAACTTTGAGGTAAAGCGTGGGTCTCTGTCGGACACAATGCTTTCAAGTACACCATATAATCGGACAATATTATCTACATAAAGCTTAGCTAACCTCTCTAGGGTATACTAAGGTCATATAGCTATGAAACGAGTTGTCTTAGTCAAACGATCCACAATCACTCAGACCACGTTAATTTCTCGGGGAGTCAATGGTTACCCGGTGATGAAGTCCATAGTGATGTAGTCTCATTTCCATGCTGGTTCTGGCAGTGGCTGCAACAATCCTGTAGGTCTTTGCCTTTCAGCCTTTACTTGCTGACAATTCAAGCATTGAGACACCAATTTAGCTACATCTGCTTTCATTCCTTTCCACCAATATAGTTTCTTCAGATCATGATACATCTTCGTACTTTCAGGATGTATCGAATAAACGGTGGTGTGAGCTTCCTTCATTAGTTTGTGTCTAATATCCAAGTCTTCATTTTCAGGAACACATACTGTAAGACCCGTATCAAACTAACCCAGTCTTACCACCTTGAACCAGGTTTACCCATCATGGACGAGATGAATGGACCAAGGGCGTGAAGGAGGTCGTGATCCCAAGTATCAAATCGACCCAAAAACACTTAATTTAAAGGGAGGGTCGCATACCCAGCAAGGGAGGGTCGGACCCCCTAAGATAGAAAGTCAAACCCTCTGTTTTACAGGGACGGTTAGACACCTTAGGAAACCAAGGGTCGACGGGATCATCGACCCTCTCATTGACCCTCAGTTGCCGCCAGAAACTGAAATTAGGAAAGTTTTCAAATTTCGATTGGATTCCTTCCAAATCTCAATGTGACTTAGTTTAGGAGTTTCCACCCTATAAATAGGGCGTTCCTAAGCCTATTTTACTCTTTTTACAACCCTAATTGAATTGAGAGAAAGAGAAGAAAAGGAAGAGAAGAAGAAGAGAAGCAAGGGAGAAAAGAAAAAGTAAAAAGGAGAAGAGTTACAGAGAAGGAGTATTCTTCCCAGGAATGGTACTAATTCCATGAATTTCTACAAACCTTAGGTTAGATAAGGATGAGAGTGTGATCTCGGAGAAATCCAAACCATCAACCCATGGTTAGGTTTCCATGGAAAACCATGGGAGAATACATAAAAGCTATATAGGTGGATAATTCATGGTTCTAGACCATGGAATGTATGTTGAATGGACTGTAGGAGCAAGCCATAGGACCCTAAACACGAAGAATGGACTAAAAGGAGGAAAATTGACCAAAACCCACAGGGGGTCGCACAGAGGGTCGATGACCATTCGACCCTATGTGATTCTGAGTATCGACCCTCAGGGTTCTGGAAGTCCAGATTAGGGGAGGGTCGCACCAGGGGTCTATCATAACTCTGACCCTACCTCCAATCCTCAGTTAATAGAATGGTTTTAAAAATTAGAATAAATTCTAATTAAATTTTATCGACTTTGTTAGGTCTTCTAGCAATATAATAGCAATATAAAGGTGATTCTAAAGCTTGGAAGAGGATCTATTAACAAGCTAAGGTGAGGGAACAAGACCTAAACTAATTGGTTAATAATAAACTACTTTTACTTTCTTGAGTCCAATGCCATGCTTGATTCTATGCGAATATGCTTGTAATGTGCATTCAACATGTCATCCAATATTCCTGCTATTATTTTTCATGCATATTTAAATTTTGTTTACTTATAACATGATGATGATGATTGATGCTAGGAATAGGCATGTGAATGTTTGTGTGTGGTTAGTGTGCTTGCTGCGAGTAGGGCATCAGGGGAAGTGTTAGGCGATGTCTAATCCGGGAACTTTAGCTCTATCTTTGACTCAAGTCTTGTGCATTAGCATCGTCGTATCGCCGTTACCTTAGCATAACTATTGCGACGTAGGGCATCAAGGAGGGTCTCGGTCCTTGAGTCCTATACTCTATCGGGGGGCCTTAGCTCTATCTCTACGGGTGCTCTGAGGGATGCTGGGGTGAGGCCTTGGATATATTGTTTGACATTAGGATTGGTTAGTAGCGAGCCCCGTTTGCAGCCCTAGCCATCAGGGGTTTATTTGTTGGTATGGAGTTGTGCAGCGATAATGTCACACCCCAATTCCGCACTATTTAGAATGGTTTGATGAACCACTAACAAACCAATGGTTCAACTAGGATCTCGAGTAGGCTATATCTGTGTTATCTAAACTCCATACATCCACATAAATAATCAGAGTAAATAAAACAAATAGCGGAAGTCTTATAATAAAATAAACTGAGAATCTACTGTGATATCAATATTTAAATAACAAATTATTTTGTATCAACTAAGACATAAATAAATAAATATCAAATACATGTCTTTAATAAATCCAAATAAATAAAACTAAAAAAAAATCTAATCGAATACACATGAGTTGCACTCGCAAGAGATGTCATGTGTATCCACTTCATCTTCAGCTACCATCGCTGCAACGTTCCCGTACTCTGAAGCATTTATATAGTCTTCAACGGTTAAACCTGCATCATCAACTAAAAATATTCGACGTAGAAGGGTGAGCACACATCATGGCTCAGTGAACAGACAAAACAATGCAACAATACATATGCATGCAATCAATTAATATCTTTGGTCCGGTTTAAAGTTTACACTATGCTATAGAAAGGATAGGTGGCCGCCGCACCTCTATACACAAGTATGTGGATACGCCCAATGACTCCTACACTTTCGCCCACAGCACCCAAAATGGCACAATATACACCCCATGAAAACGGAATGGCTGTACCGGTTGATACCATACCAACAAATAAACCCCTGCTGGCTAGGGTTACAAACTGGGCTCGCAATTAACCAATCCTAATGCCAAACAGTGTATCCAAGGCCTCACCCCAGCATCCCTCAGAACATCCATAGAGATAGAGCTAAGGCCCCCCGCTAGAGTCAGGGACTTCAAGGACCGAGACCACCTCCCCTGATGCTCTACGACATAATAGTTCTGCTAAGGTAATGGCGATACGACGACATCAGTGGACATGACTTAAGTAGACCATGGCACAATATACACCCCATTAAGAACGATCATGGTTGTACCGATTGATACCATCCCTACCCTCACCATATACACTGTCCAAACACAAACATTCACATGCCTATTCCCTATCATCATCATCATCATCATGTTATAAGTAGTAAAGTAAATATGCATGAATAATTAATAGAAATATTGGATGGCATGTTGAATGCATACACAAGCATACACGCATAGAATCAATATGGCATTGGACTCAAGAATTAAAACAGTTTATTATTAACCAGTTAGTTTAGGTCTTGTTCCCTCACCTTAGCTTGCTAATAGATACTCTTCCTAGCTTTAGAATCGCCTTTATAATGTTATTATATTGCTAGAAGACCTAACAAAGCCGATGAAATTTAATTAGAATTTATTCAGAATTTAAAAGCCATTCTGTTAACTGAGGGTCGGAGTTAGGGTCGGAGTCATGATCGACCCCGGGTGTGACCCTCCCCAATCTGGACTTCCCGAACACTGAGGGTCGATCCTCAAGATCACAAAAGGGTCGGATGGTCATCGACCGCCTGTGCGACCGTCGATGGATTTTGGTCAATTTCCCTCCTTTTAGTCCATCCTTCATGTTTGGGGTCCTATGGCTTTCTCCTATAGTCCATTCAACATTCATTCCATGGTCTAGAACCATGAATCATCCACCTAGATAGCTTTCATGTAATCTCCCATAGTTTTCTATGAAAACCTAACCATGGGTTGATGGTTTGGGTTTCTCCGAGATCATACTCTCATTATTATCTAACCTAAGGTCTGTAGAAACTCATGGAATTAGTTTCCATATCTGAGAAGATTACTCCCTCTCAGTAACTCTTCTCCTTTTTGCTATCTTCTTTTCCTTGCTTCTCTTATTTTCCTTTTCCTTCTCTTCTCTTTCTCTCAATTCAATTAGGGTTGTAAAAGGAGTGAAAGGGGCTTACGGAAGTCCTTTAAATAGAGTAGAAACATCCTAAAATAAGTCCCTTTGAGATTAGGAAAGAATCCAAATCGAAAATTAGAAAATTTCCTAATTTCAGTTTCGGCGGCAACTGAGGGTCGATGGGAGGGTCGATGATCCCGTCGACCCTAGGGTTCCTAAGGTGTCTGACCCTCCCTATAAAACTGAGGGTCTGACTTTCTATCTTGGGGAGTCCGACCCTCCTTTGCTGGGTATGCGACCCTCCCCTTAAATTGAGTGTTTTAGGGTCGATTTGATACCTGGGATCATGATCTCCTTCACGCCCTTGGTCCATTTGACTCAACCATGATGGGTAAACCTAGTTCAAGGTGATAAGACCAGGTTAGTTTGATACGGGCCTTACAACTCCCCCCTACTTATAAAAATTTTGTCCTCAAAATTGTACGTACCTTCGGAATCAAATAAGTGAGGGTATTGCTTTCGCATAGCATTTTCTTCTTCCCATGTAATTTCTTCCATGTCTCTACTTTTCCAGGTGACCTTAACATAGTAGATATCTCGATTGCATAGTCATTGAACCTTTCGACTGATGATTTCAGTTGGTGTTATTTCGAATGTCAAATCATCAGTCAATTCCGATAAATCTACTGTCAACACGTGCGTTGGATCCTTGACATACTTCTTCAATAGGGAAATATGAAATACATCATGCACACTTGACATAGATGGTGGTAGTGCTAACTGATAAGCCACTTTCCCACGCTTAGCTAAAATCTCATACGGCTCGACATATCTTGGACTTAATTTCCCTTTCTGTCCGAACCTTTTCAATCCTCGCATAGGCGATACCTTCAAGAATACTTTATCACCTAGGGAGAACTCAAGATCTTTGCATCGAGTATCTACATATTGCTTCTGACGGTTCTGAGCTGTTCTCTCTTTTTCCTTGATAATGTCGACCACTTGACAAGTCTCTTCAACAAACTCCGGTCCAATAATACTACGTTCTCCCACTTCATTCCAAAACAAAGGAGTTCGACACTTTCCACCATACAGTGC
The DNA here is from genome assembly GCA_028583415.1 of Protea cynaroides. Lineage (NCBI taxonomy): Eukaryota > Viridiplantae > Streptophyta > Magnoliopsida > Proteales > Proteaceae > Protea > Protea cynaroides. The sequence continues at coordinate 10,493,228 of CM053266.1, forward strand.
TTCATAAGGTGACATCTGAATAGTAGCCTGATAGCTATTGTTATAAGCGAACTCGATCAGTGGTAGTCTTTCATCCCATGATCCCTTGAAATCAATTACACATGCTCGTAGCATATCTTATAGAATCTGGATTGTACGCTCTGACTGTCCGTCTGTCTGTGGGTGGAACGCGATACTGAACTTCAATGTTGTTCCCATAGCCTTTTGCAATTCCTCTCAAAACTTAGAAGTAAATCGTGGATCTCTATCGGACACAATGCTTTCTGGTACATCGTGTAATCAAACAATATTATCCACATACAGCTTTGCTAACCTTTCTAGTGTATACTGCGGTCGTATTGGTATGAAGCGAGCCGTTTTAGTCAGACGGTCTACAATCACCCAAACTACGTCAACTACTCGAGGAGTCAGTGGTAATCCCGTGACGAAGTCCATAGTGATGCAGTCCCATTTCCATGCTGGTTTTGGTAACGATTGTAACAGTCCTGCAGGTCGTTGTCGTTCAGCTTTTACTTTCTGACAATTTAGGCATTGAGATACGAACTTAGCTACATCTGCTTTCATTCCTCTCCACCAATACAGTTTCTTTAAATCATGATACATTTTTGTACTTCCCGGATGTATCGAATAGATGGTGGTATGGGTTTCTTTCATCAGTCGGTGTCTAATGTCCACACTTTCTGTTTCAGGTACACATATTCTTCCTTTGTATTTCAATACTTTCTCTTCGTCCAAGGTGAACTCAAGATTAGTCCTACCTTTCTCGATATCTTCTTGTACTGTTCTCAGATAAGGATTTGATTTGATAGCTGTCTTCACTTCATCCATTATATCCAGTATAATTTTCAATGCAGCGAACATATTTGAAAATCGATAAATAAACCCTTGGTTGGCTGATCCATCCGTTGTATCTATTACATACTGCTCATTGCCGTGATTGAATACCATTCCGGTAGTGCACATTGTTGCGGTTGTACTAACCTCTCCTTGAGATTTTATCATTGTCTTTCTGCTCAACGCATCTGCTACTACATTAGCTTTTCCCGGATGATACTGGATATCACAATCATAGTCCTTCAATAGTTCCAGCCATCTTCTTTGTCTCATATTCAATTCCTTCTGATTAAATAAATAAGTAAGACTTTTATGGTCCGACTTAATCTGAAATTTCTCTTCGTATAGGTAATGTCTCCATATCTTGACAGCATGTACTACTGCCACTAACTCCAGATCACGAGTGGGATAATTTTTCTCATGTATCTTTAACTGTCTTGAGGCATAAGCAATTACTTGCTCTCCTTGCATAAGCACACATCCTAATCCCAGTCCTGACGCATCAGTGTATAAGGTAAATGTCTGTCCTGGAACAGGAAAAGTCAAAATCGGAGCAAATATCAATCTGGTCTTCAATGTTTGGAAGCTCTTCTCACATTTATCCATCCACACAAACTTTTCCCCTTTCTTAGTCAGACTGGTGAGAGGTACGGCAATCCAGGAATAGTCTTCCACGAATCTTCGATAATAACCGGCGAGACCCAGAAAACTTCTAATTTCTGAAATGCTCTTTGGTGCTTCCCACTTTACAATAGCCTCGATCTTGCTGGGGTCCACTTTGATACCTTCTGCGGATACTACATGGCCTAGGAAGGCGACTTCACTTAGCCAAAACTCACACTTGATAAATTTGGCATATAACTTTTCTTTCCTTTAACGCTGTAGGGCGGCGTTTAGGTTCTTGATATGGGTTTCTTTGTCCTTGAAATATACCAATATATCATCAATGAATACTATAACTGACGTATCCAACATGTCATGGAAAACCCGGTTCATAAGTTCCATGAAAGTTGCTGGTGCATTTGTTAATCCGAAAGACATGACCAAGAACTGGTCCTGAAAGCTATTTTAGGAATATCACCCTCTTTAATCTTCAACTGATGATAACCTGACCGAAGATCGATCTTAGAAAATACCTTTGCTCCTTGCAATTGATCGAACAAGTCATTGATCCGAGGTAGTGGATATCGATTCTTGATTGTCAGTTTATTCAACTGCCGATAGTCGATACATAATCGAACGCTACTGTCCTTCTTCTTTACGAATAATATCGGTGCTCCCCATGGTGATATACTGGGTCGAATATAACCCTTGTCCAGCAGTTCTTTTAGTTGCACTTTCAATTCCTTCAGTTCAGTAGGAGCCATTCTATAAGGTGTTTTTGATACTGGTGCGGCTCTGGGTATAAGATCTATCACAAACTCTGTAACTCGGTCGGGTGGTAGTCCTGTTAGTTCCTCCAGAAATACGTCGGAATAGTCCCGCACTACATCAATATCTTCCAGTCGTGGTGCTTCCTTGGTTAGGTCGACCACTGATACTAGATACCCGACTACCCCCTTCTCAAGGCACTTCTTAGCCTTCAGTGCTGAGAGTATAAGCTTGCGTCTACGGGGAAGTTTGGTTCCCAAAAAACTGAATTCTGCTCCTTCTTTGTCTTTGAATGTTAGCTTCTTTTCGGCGCATAATAGGTTTGCAGAATGCCGAGCTAACCAGTCCATTCCCAAGATGACGTCAAAGTCTGACATCTCAAGTTGTATCAAGATTGCATCTAAGGTTTTCTCACCAATGAGAACTGGACATGGTCCATAACCTTTCTCTAATTCCACTTCTAACCCTATTGGTGACCGTACAAGTAGTTTGTAGTCCAATATTTTGATGGGTAGATTCAACTTCTTTCCGAATGACACAGATATAAAGGAACGAGTTGCTCCTGAATCAAAGAGTACTCTGGCGGGTACGCCATTTATAGGTACGATACCTGTGATTTATTTTTACCTAGTCTACATGCTCATATAGTGTAATTACAACTAAAAAGGTTTCAGTCATACCTGTGACCACATCGGGTAATGCGGTAGCATCCTCGGATGTAACAGCATATACTCGTCCTTGATGTACTTGTTTCTTGGGCTTAGGACACTCCCTTATCATATGTCCCACTTGATTGTAGTTGTAACATCTCGGTCCTTCAGAATTTGGCTTTGGTTGTTGTTGCGTTACCGGGGTAGTCTTGGATGCAGCAGTAAAGCCTTGAGCACGGAAGGGTTTAAATGTCTTGTTGTTCCCTCCATTATAGGCGTTTCCGGCTGGCCTTTTTATACCTCTGTTCTGTGTAAAGTAGCTTTCCTTTTGGCTCGATTCTATGACTCGAGCAATTTGGACAGCTTTATTATATATCTTCTTTTCCAAGCCCAGAACGTGCTCTCTGATGCTTCCTCTCAGTCCCGTGACAAACCTACGGGTCTTAGTGTCTTCTTCCTGCATGCTGAGTGGTGCAAAGAAATACAGCTCTTCGTAACGCTGTTGATATGCATCCACGGACATCTGTCCCTAATATAAACTCAGGAATTCCTTCTCCATAGAGTCTCTGAAGCTTTGGGGAAAATACATCTCGAAGAACGCTTCTTTATAAATAGCCCAAGTCAGTAGGGCGTGCTTGGTCAATAGGTAAGTCCTAGTAGATTTCCACCAATGATGTGCGTCAGCCTTTAGCATGAAGGTGGCACATAGTACTTTTTCTTCTTTAGTGATAGTCATCATAAGAAAGTTTCTCTCCATCTCGTCGATCCAATGTGCTGGCCATAACGGATCCGACAGTTTACCGTTAAATTCCTTAGGCTTCATCATCAAAAATCTCTCAACCAGTCGAGAGTGATCCAGCTGATTTTGGGGGTATGCCCCAAACATGGGTTGTGGATACTGATAGTTAACCTGAGCTGCTTCCGGACCTGGTACTAGAATCTTTGCAGCTGGTGGTTGAGGTGTTTGAGGTGTTTGAGGTGCTGGGTGGTTACCCACCAGTGCTGCACTGGCTTGTCCCATCTGCATGGGTGTAGCATGTGCGGCTTGGAACATAATTTCCATTGCAACTTGCATTTGAGCCTGTGCGTGTTGCATCTGTTGCAGTTGCTGTGCTAAATTCATCACCACTGTTGCTAACTCGGTGGTGGAGGTGGCAAGTTTGTAGGATTTGCCCGATCCGGGTTTTCCGGTACATATATATTCTCCTGGTTAGTTTCCTCCACAGGTGGTGGTGGTGGAACTGCATTTCGGCTCAGTCTGGTTACTCTACGTCCAGACATAATTTCTTCTGAGATTGGTGGTGCCTGAAAATCATCAAAATAGGTGAGACAATCATGTAGGCACACTAACCAATGTAAAATTCCAAAATTTCCAGCTCATTTTATGAAAAATACTGTCTTTTCTATGCAGGGTCGATGGTGGGGGTCGATGGTATGTCCGACCATCAGTATCCGACCCTGGGAATGACCTGTTCTTCCCAAGAGCTGAGGGTCAATGTGAGGGTCGATGGGTATCCGACCCTCAGTTTCCGACCCTGTGATGGTCCTGGTCGAATTATCCGACCCTCAGACCAAAAATCAGACCTTTAAGATCCGATTCTGGGTTCATTCTCTCTTATTTCCCTCCCGTTTCGACTCGTCTCTCACCTCTGAGTTGCTACAGTGCCACTCCGCTATTTTAGTCAATTTGGATCCGTGTTTCAACATCAACATCATCCCTACAGGTATGTTTTCTCATTTTTACCTGTTTTTAGGTTTCCATTTCTAGGTTTTGGTCCAATTAACCTGTATTTTTCAAATTAAACTTTTTCCAACCGTAAAAATTCGATTTTATTGGGGGCTTTTGTTATTGGTGTCTCGAGGAACGAAAGCCCTCAAAATTTTTTGAGTTTCATCGGTTGGTTATTAAGAACTTGGATTTTTTCTCTTTTTTCCCTAATTTGTCGAAATTTTTGATTTCTTGAAATTTCTTCAAATTGGACCTCATTAGTTAAAATTTCCTACTGTATGTGTGTTGTAGGATATGTTAGAACCTACGTAAGTCCTCCTACCCAAGTGTATGGGTGACAAGTGAGGCTTTTGGCCACTTACGTCGTTATAATGTCAAATTTCGGATTTTTATCCTATTAACTCATTATCTGTTTTTCTTTGCAGATACCATGGCTCGTACTAAGGTACCCAGAGTTCGTGATCTGCTTCGCTTCCGCTCCAATGAAGCCGAAGCACAGTATGCCCACTATGCTCGTAAGAAGGTAGAGGGTGGTCATATGGTGAACTTGGCTGAGCTAGCCCTGTTCAATGTGGAGAGAGCATTTGGTGATATGGGGTGGCTCTCTGGCATCACTTACAATGTGTGCACATGCCCGGATTTAGTGCGACAGTTTTATTGTAATCTCCAGGTGGTGGGGGATTACAATGATGTGGATAGGGATCACGAGCTACGCATCACTAGCTATGTAAAGGGAGTGAACATTTCATTTGACTATCGGCAGCTGGCCGATCTACTGGGCATTCCCTATGATGACCCTATGGTTTACTGTGCGCCTGGAGAGCCCTAGTTTGTTTCCATGGAGATGAGGGCTGAGATTGATAGTCAGCTGCTACGACCTGATCGCTGGCAGATGAGAGTTTGTTATATGCGTCCGGCTCCACGGGTCTTCTCCAAGATTATCCAGCATAATCTGATTCCGCAGAGTGGCCATTACGAGAGGGTTTCTCAACTGACCCAGTATCTATTGTACAGCATATGCACTAGGCAGCCCGTCTGCCTTCCTTACATCATTATGCGGACTATGATCAGTGCCACACTGCCCAGTCATAGGGATAATCTACCCTATGGACGTATGATCACTGTTCTGCTTACTCGCCTGGGGGTTGATTTGATGGATGAAAAAAATTCAGGAAAAAACCTTCTTGTCGTCTCTAGATTGGGAGGCTATCTGCAAGATGGGTATGCGCGATGCCCAAGTCAGTGACGAGGAGAGGAACGAGATGGTGCGCCCTCACACTCGCATCGAGATTGCTGACGCTGAGGCAGCTGCTGCTGCTAGAGCTCATGCGGATCCTGTCGATGATGATGACCGCATGTATATGGATGTCGACTCGATACCACCGCCTTCACCTACGCATGCAGCTGGAGTTGGTACTTCTTCTACGACGGATCCTGCACCTGAGACTGGTCCTTCTCATGCGGCTGGTCCTTCATGCCCACCTTCTGATATGATGGAGATGTTGCATGAGATCAAAGAGGCTCAGCGTAGATCTGATCTGAGGATGGAGGAGTTACTGGACACCCAGCGTCGGACTGATCAACGGGTGGCTGATCTTACAGCTAGTCTTCAGGAGACTCAGACCCAGGTGGCCTGGTTGACTAAAGTTTATGCCGAGGACTATGACAGAGACCGCGAGGCACCGCCTCCTCCTTCACCTCCAGCTTCTTGAGTGTATCTTTTCCCTTGCACTACAGAGTAACTGTCTGGGTTGTGGACTGTACTCTGCTTTAGTTATGTATATACAATTGGGTCTCTCATATTGTATGTAAAATTGTTTCTCCTTTAATAGATGCATTATTCTCTTTTTAAATTTGATCTCAACCATCACTTGTGCTTATAGTATGTTTGTATTAAAGTTTTTACTTTTATCCTATCTCAGTTCACAATTGTCTTGAATGTATGCTAGTTCAGCGGACAAGGCCTGAGTTGCTCTGATACCAAGTTGTCACACCTCAATTCCGTACTATTCAAAATGGTGTGATGAACCGCTAACAAACCAACGGTTCAACCAGGATCTCGAGTAGGCTATATCTGTGTTATCTAAACTCCATACATCCACATAAATAATCAGAGTAAATAAAACAAATAGCGGAAGTCTTATAATAAAATAAACTGAGAATCTACTGTGATATCAATATTTAAATAATAAATTATTCTGTATCAACTAAGACATAAATAAATAAATATCAAATACATGTCTTTAATAAATCCAAATAAATAAAACTAAAAAAAATATAATCGAATACACATGAGTCGCACTCGCAAGAAATGTCATGTGTATCCACTTCATCTTCAGCTACCATCGCTGCAACGTTCCCGTACTCTGGAGCATTTATATAGTCTTCAACGGTTAAACCTACATCATCAACTAAAAATATTCGACGTCGAAGGGTGAGCACACATCATGGCTCAGTGAGCAAACAAAACAATGCAACAATACATATGCATGCAATCAATTTATATCTTTGGTCCGGTTTAAAGTTTGCACTGTGCTATAGAAAGGATAGGTGGTCGTCGCACCTCTATACACAAGTGTGTAGGTACGCCCAATGACTCCTGCACTGTCGCCTACAACACCCAAAATGGTACAATATATACCCCATGAAAATGGCATGGCTGTACCGGTTGATACCATGCCAACAAATAAATCCCTGCTGGCTAGGGTTACAAACTGGGCTCGCAATTAACCAATCCTAATGCCAAACAGTGTATCCAAGGCCTCACCCCAGCATCCCTCAGAACATCCATAGAGATAGAGCTAAGGCCCCCCAATAGAGTAAGAGACTACAAGGACAGAGACTACCTCCCCTGATGCTCTACAACATAATAGTTCAGCTAAGGTAATGGCGATACGACGACATCAGTGGACATGACTTAAGCAGACCATGGCACAATATACACCCCATGAAGAACGGTCATGGTTATACCGGTTGATACCATCCCTACCCTCACCATATACACTGTCCAAACATAAACATTCACATGCCTATTCCTATCATCATCATCATCATCATGTTATAAGCAGTAAAGTAAATATGCGTGAACAATTAATAGAAATATTGGATGGCATGTTGAATGCACACACAAGTATACACGCATAGAATCAATATGGCATTGGACTCAAGAATTAAAACAGTTTATTATTAACCAGTTAGTTTAGGTCTTGTTTCCTCACCTTAGCTTGCTAATAGATACTCTTCCAAGCTTTAGAATCACCTTTATAATGTTATTATATTGCTAGAAAACCTAACAAAGCCGATAAAATTTAATTAAAATTTATTCAGAATTTAAAAACCATTCTGTTAACTGAGGGTCGGAGTCATGATCGACCCTGGGTGTGACCCTTCCCCATCTGGACTTCCCAAACACTGAGGGTCGATCCTCAGGATCACATAGGGTCGGATGGTCATCGACCCTCTATGCGACCCTCGGTGGATTTTGGTCAATTTCCCTCCTTTTAGTCCATCCTTCGTGTTTGGGGTCCTATGGTTTTCTCCTACAGTCCATTCAACATTCATTCCATGGTCTAGAACCATGAATCATCCACCTAGATTGTTTTCATGTAATCTCCCATAGTTTTCTATGAAAACCTAACCATGGGTTGATGGTTTGGGTTTCTCCAAGATCATACTCTCACTATTATCTAACCTAAGGTCTATAGAAACTCATGGAATTAGTATCCATACCTGAGAAGATTACTCCCTCTCTGTAACTCTTCTCCTTTTTGCTATCTTCTTTTCCTTGGTTCTCTTATTCTCCTTTTCCTTCTCTTCTCTTTCTCTCAATTCAATTAGGGTTGTAAAAGAAGTGAAAGAGGCTTAGGGACGTCCTTTAAATAGAGTAGAAACATCCTAAAATAAGTCCCTTTGAGATTAGGAAAGAATCCAAATCGAAAATTAGGAAATTTCTTAATTTCAGTTTCGACGGCAACTGAGGGTCGATGGGAGGGTCGATGATCCCGTCGACCCTAGGGTTCCTAAGGTGTCCGACCCTCCCTATGAAACTGAGTGTCTGACTTTCTGTCTTGGGGGGTCCGACCCTCCTTTGCTGGGTATGCGACCCTCCCCTTAAATTAAGTGTTTTAGGGTCGATTTGATACCTGGGATCATGACCTTCTTCATGCCCTTGGTCCATTTGACTCAACCATGATGGGTAAACCAAGTTCAAGGTGATAAGACTGGGTTAGTTTGATACGGGTCTTACAGATAAACGTGACCTTCGTGTACAATGTCCATTGTGGGTGTTGTGGGCGACGGTAAGAGTTCATCGGACGTATCCACACTCTCGTGCATAGAGGTGCGGCGGCCACCTATCCTTTCTATAGCACAGTGCAAACGTAAAACCAGACCAAAGATATGAATTTATTGCATGCATATGTATTGTTGCATTGTTTTGTTTGCTCACTGAGCCGTGAAGTGTGCTCACCCTCTCGACGTTGAATATTTTTAGTTGATGATGCAGGTACCACTGTTGCAGATTATATTCATGCCCCAGCGTATGGACATGTGGTGGTGATTGAAGTTGAAGATGTAGAGGATACGCATGACTCCTTTTGCCAGTGCAACTCATGCGTGTTCGTTTAGGGTTTTTCTTTTATTTAATTATTTGGATTTATTAAAGGGATGTAATGATATTTATTTATGTCTTAGTTGATGCAGAATAATTTGATATTTAAATATTGATATCACAATAGATTCTCAGTTTATGTTATTATAAGACTTTCGCTATTGTGTATTTACTCTGATTATGAATGTGATTGTATGGGATTTAGATAACATGGATATAACCTACTCGAGATCCTGGTTGAACCGTTGGTTTGTTAGCGGTTCATCACACCATTCTGAAGTGTACGGAATTAGGGTGTGAAACATACCCTTCCTTTGTATTTTAGTACCTTTTCAATGTCTAAGGTGAACTCAGGAGTAGTCCTACCTTTTTCGAGGTCTTCTTGCACCGTTCTCAGATAAGGGTCTGATTTAATAGTGGCTTTCACTTCGTCTAATAGTTCAGGTACAATCTTCAATGTAGCAAACATGTTTGAGAATAGATGAATAAACCCTTGGTCAGTTGATTCATTCGAAATATCAATTACAAATTGCTCTTTATCGTAATTAAATACTCTCCCTGTAACACACGCCATAGCATTTGGACTAACTTTTTTTTGGGATTTTGTCATAGCTTTCCTGCTTAGTGCATCAGCAACTACATTAGCTTTTCCTAGATGATATTGGATATCGCAATCATAATCCTTCAATAATTCTAGCCATCTTCTTTGTCTCATGTTCAACTCCTTCTGATTAAAAAGACGAGTGAGACTTATGATCTGATTAAATCTAAAATTTTTCTCCATACAAATAATGTCTCCATATCTTAACAGCATATACTACTGATGCTAATTCCAAGTCATGAGTGAGATAGTTCTTCTCATGTGTCTTCAGTTGTCTTGAGGCATATGCAATTACTTATTCTCCTTGCATAAGCACACATCCTAAACCTAACCCAGACGCATCAGTGTACAAGGTAAATGGTTGTCTAGGGATCAGAATAGTCAAGATGGGATTTGATATCAATCTAGTCTTCAATGTTTGAAAACACTCTTCACATTTATCGGTACAAACAAACTTTTTTCCTTTCTTTATTAGACTGGTGAGAGGTACGATAATTCTAGAGTAATCTTCCACGAATCGTTGATAATAATAGCTAAACCTAAGAAACTTCTGATTTCTACAACATTCTTAGGTGCTTTTCATTTCACAATGGCTTCAATCTTGCTAGGATCCACTTTAATTCCTTCAGCGGATACAACATGGCCTAAGAAAGCGACTTCATTTAGCCAGAACTCATACTTTGTAAATTTTACGTAAAGCTTCTCTTTTCTTAGTCGATGCAGAGCGACTCTTAGATTTGTGACATGAGTTTCTTTGTCCTTGGAGTAGACTAGTATGTCGTCAATAAATACAATGACTGATGTATCCAACATATCATGGAATACCCGATTCATGAGTTCTATAAAAGTTGCGGGTGCATTAGTTAATCCAAAAGAAATGACTAAAAATTCATAATGTTTATATCTAGTTCTGAATGTTGTCTTCGAAATATCACCTTTCTTAATCTTCAACTGATGGTATCCTGACTGAAGATCAATTTTGGAGAACACTTTGACACCTTGCAACTGATCGAACAAGTCATCGATCAGAGGCAACGGGTATAGATTCTTGATTGTAAGCTTATTCAATTCCCTATAATCTATACACAGTCGAACGCTACCGTCCTTCTTTTTTACGAACAATACTGTTGGGTCTGATATAACCCTTGTCCAGTAATTCCTGTAATTGTACCTTCAGTTCCTTCAGTTTAGTAGGAGCCATTCGATAGGGTGCTTTCGATACTGGTGCGGCTCCGGGTATAAGATCTATAACGAACTCTGTCGCTCGGTCGGGTGGAGTCTTGGTAGTTCCTCAGGAAATACATCCAAAAATTTACGCATAACTTCAAAATCTTCCATTCGTGGTGCTTCGTTGGTGAGGTCGACCACGGATACTAGATACCCAATTCTTTCCTTCTCGAGGCATTTTCTAGCCTTCAATGCAGAGAGAATGAGTTTTCATTTACAGGGAAGTTTGGTTCCCGCAAAACTAAACTCTGCTCCTTCCTTGTCTTTAAATGTCAGTTATTTTTCTGCACATAATAGGTTTGTAGAGTGCCGAGCTAACCAATCCATTCCCAAGATAACGTCAAAGTCTGTCATCTCGAGTTGAATTAAGGTTGCATCCAAAATTTTCTTGTCGATAAGAACTGGACATGGTCCATAACCTTTGTTTAGTTCCACTTCTAATCCCATAGGTGATCATATAAGCAGTTTGCAGTCTAAAGGTCTGAGGGGTAGATTTAACTTCTTTTCAAACGACACAGATATAAAAGAATGTGTAGCTCCAGAGTCAAAGAGTACTCTGGCGGGTAAGCCATTAATAGGTACGATACCTGTGATTTGATTTAATTTAGTCTACATGCTTACACAAGGTAGTACAAAATGAAAGGTTCAGGTCCTACCTGTGACCACATCAGGTGATGCGACAACATCTACAGATGTAACTGCATAAACCTTTCCTTATTGTAGCTACTTCCTTGGCTTAGGAAACTCCCTTGAATAATTTCTTACTTGATTACCGTTAAAGCATTTAACTCCAGCACTACTTTGCTTCTGTTGAGGTTGGGCTGTCGGAGTAGTCTTGGCTACAGCATTGAAGCCTTGAGTACGGAAGGGTTTAAATGTCTTTGAGTTCCCTCTGTTGTATGAGTTTCCATTGGGCCTTTTAATACCTCTATTCTGAGCAAAATAACTTTCCCTCTGGCTCGATTCTAGTACTCGAGCAATCTGTACAGCTTCATTATAAATCTTCTTTTTCAGTCCCAATACATGCTCACAGATGCTTCCCCTAAGTCCCATGATGAACCTTTGGGTTTTGGTATTTTCCTCCTGCATGCTAGAGGGAGTAAAGAAAAATAGTTCTTCATAATGTTGTTGATATGCGTCTACAGTCATCTGTCCCTGATACAGACTCAGAAACTCCTTTTCCATTTGATCTCTGAAACTCCTGGGAAAATACTTCTCGAAGAAAGCTTCTTTATAGATAGCCTAGGTCAGTTGGGCATGCCTTGTCAACAGATAATTCCGAGTATATTTCCACCAATGGTGCGCATCACCTTTTAGCATAAAAGTGGCACATAATACCTTATCTTCTTCATTTATAGTCATCATCATAAAGTTTCTTTCCATCTCATCGATCCAGTGAGCTGGCCATAACGGATCTGATGGCTTGCTTGTAAATCCCTTCGGTTAGTCTGAAGTAATCAAGCTGATATTATGCATATGCTCTATACATAGGTGGTTGGTACTGATAATTTTCTTGGTTATACCCGCCTTGCGGTGTGATGAACACATTTTATGTGTGAATTTAGGGAGTAAAATGTACATCTCTTATTCTATTTATGATGTTTTTCGGGTAGTTAATGTTGATTTTATCTTTGTTGGGTATAGGTGAAAGAATGGAGAAATTTGAGCTTGAAAAAATCATTTTATGAATTTTTGGTGATCCTGTCCAGTTAACTCACCTAGTCAACTCAGCAGCCAGGCATAAGATGAATTTTATGAGGAGAGCCACGAATTTTGTGTATAAGATTAGCCTTGGACCAAGTCAAAGAGTAGCCCAATCTCATGTGAAAGATTCTATTCTCTTGAGAAAATATTCCTTAGTTATTTGGAATCAAATTTACAAGATTGGCATGGCATGGAAGAATGGAAAGCTCCAATCTATTATGGATGTTTTCAAGAAGAGATAATGATGTTAAAGATATGTTGAGTTGGTGCAAGATTTTTTCTACTCAAGAATCGTCCACATACAATGAACCTACAATATTGGAATTTGGTTACCAAAATTATCTCCACAAAATCTCTTGTAATCCAATTGTAAAGATTGATTGTGATCTTTACTCACTTGTATATATATGTGATGATCAGCAATAGAAAAATCATCCAAGAATTCTATTATAAGTTTTTTCTTAGTTTTAAGAATTTATGAGAGAGTTTGAGATTCTTAGTTTTTTTCTTTTCAAGTTGTGTTCTTTTTGTTTCAGTTTATTTTTATTTATTTATTTATTTATTTTTAGTTTTAATTTCAGATTTAGAACTCTGTAGTAGTGTAGATAAATATAGGTTGTACCCCATTACTAATTTAATTTAGGGGAGAAGGCTCCCTTTGTAATCGTTTACACATCACCTTGGAGTGACAACAAGACGACAAGCAACGAAAGAGAAATCTTCTATTGAGATAAGTTTTTCTTACATTATTTTACTTTTATTTTTGTTTCTTTCTTGCAATAAATCTGTGTTACTTTATGGTTAGTGGTTTTGTAAATTTTTGTACCGTTATGAATGGTTATTATTGTTTTTATTTCTTGATTAATTTTTATTTAAAGGATTAGGGTGTTAATTCAATCATGTCCCTTTGGTACGCTTTGCCTTATTTGAGTTAGGATAATAGCGATTCCTCCCTGAGATCGACCCGTTACTGCACGATACCGTGCACTTGCGGTTACATACATATTTAATTCACATCACGGTGCTTCAGGGTTTGGCACTAGGCCTTGTACTGCTGGTGTTTGTGGTGCTTGGGGTACAGTGTTGCTACACCAGGTGCAGTACTAGCTTGTCTTGTAGGAAAAATAATTCCCATAGCAGCTTGCATGTTTGCTTGCACTTGCTGTATTTGCTACATTTGTTGTGCTAAATTTTTCATCGCAGTAGCCAAATCTGTAGGTGGTGCAAGTAGGTTGGTTGGGTTGGCTTGGGTGTTCACATTCTAAGGTGCAGTATTTTGAGTTACATTATTTTTTTCCTATCCTTGTTGACCTTCTGTGAGGACAAAGATGGAATTTTAAAGTCGCCACCTAGATTAAGGTCTAGGACCTTAGAAATATGAAATCTTACCCCAAGATAAGACTTTGATTGACTCATGACCCTTAGATTGGATTTCTGGTCCATCAGAGGTTGGGTAAGCGTCAGGTTACGGTTATGGGAAGGGGTTAGGCACCCAAACTGCCCGATCAAAATCGGTCTCCTATACCTTTCCTATGCTAGACTCTATCTGTTAAATCAAACCAAACCAAGTGATTTGATATTATTTATGAGGGGATAGACTTTCCTACCAAACAAATGCTTGAGTCTATGTATCCTCAAGGATTCACTTCCTATGAGGATGCTAACGATGCTAAGAACTTTTTGGCGGATCTCTCTGAAAAAAAAGAGAGTAGGAGTCTGTGCAGGAGACAAATCGCACCCAAAAAGGTAAATGTTACTTTGTCGATGGCATGGTAGCTAAGGAGGCACACTTAGAAAACCTTATCAAAAGGACAGAAGCTTTAGTTCTTAAAGACCCTATCCAAAAGCAAGTCTTAATGTGCAACTGGTGTCAAACTCCTAGACACACAGTAGAGGAATGCCCTTCATAAGGAAATTCTCAGAATGCTAATGTAAGTACACTGTACAATCCGTATAGCAACACTTACAACCCAGGATAGAAAAATCATCTAAATTTCTCCTGGAACCAAGGGAACCGTGTGGACCCACCCCAATTTTCAAATCAAGGTCCTCCCGGTCATACTAGGCCATATGCTCCCCCTAGACCCAATTTTGTTCCCCAAGGTAATTATCAGCAACCCCCTGGGTTTTCTAACACGGGTGAGCCGGCCAGACTAAGTGAGTTGGAGAAGAATGTGGAAGCTCTAATGGCAGGGCATACCAGTATGGAGAGGACACTTACCCAATTGATTACCCTAATATGTAAAAAGAACAAGGGTATTCTGCCCAGTCAACCAGAGACTAACCCATGCCACCACCCACAACCAAATAGGTCAAACCCTCAAGTGAATGGCATAGAGAGTCAATCAGGGTCCTCCAAATAATGCAATGCAGTCCATGCATTACGGAGTGGCCAAGAGTACCTACGGGATGAAGCACCAAAGAACAAATCCACAGTTGCTCCCGTTAATGTTCCCCAATCTGAGGCAGCTACTGAGCCTCTTTCTTCAGGTTCGTTTGATGTACCTGAAAGACCCAAAGAGACTATCCCTGACAGAGTTTTTACTCCACCAGCCCCATTCCCTAATAGGTTGGTAAACCAAAAGAAGAATGCTTTAGTTGATAAAATTTTAGAGGTCTTCAAATAGGTGGAATTGAATATCCCACTTTTGGATGCAATTGATCAAATTCCTATTTATGCAAAATTTCTTAAAGACTTATGCACACAAAAAAGGATTAGTCAAATTCCTAAAAAGGTATTCATGACTGCACATTTAAGTTCCCTTCTGAACCATCCTGTGGCAACCAAATACAAGGACCCTGGCTGTCCTACTGTAAGACCCGTATAAACTAACCCGGTCTAACCACCTTGAACCAGGTCTACCCATCATGGTCGAGCAAAATGGATCAAGTACGTGAGGGAGAACGCAATCCTAGATATTAAACTAACCCAAAAACACTAAAAATAGGGGGAGGGTCGCACACCCAGCTAAGCAGGGTCGGACCCCCCTAGATAGAAAGTCAGACCCTGAGTTTTTAACCGGGGGTTCGACATTTTAGAACCAGGGGTCGACGGGATCTCTGACCTCCTCATCGACCCCCATTCTGCCGACAGAAACAGTGATTTGAAAACTTTCCAAATTTTAATGGGATTCTTTCTTAATCTCAATGGGACTTATTTTTGGAGTTTCTACTCTATAAATAGGACGTCCCTAAGCCTCTTTCACTCCTTTTAGAACCCTAATTTGATTGAGAGAAACAGAAGAGAAGGAGAAGAAAAAGAGAAGAGAAGAAAAGTGGAGAAGAAGATCAAAGAGAAGGCTTCAGAGAGACAAGCCTAATTCTCAGGTATGGGTACTATCTCCATGTAATTCTACAGACCTTAGAATAGATAATGAAGAGAGAATGATCTAGGAGAAACCCAAATCATCCATCCATGGTTAGGTTTTCATGGAAAACAATGGGGGAAATCATAAAAACCATATAAGTGAATAAGCTATGGTTTTAAGCCATAGAACAGTTATGTAATGAGTTGTAGAAGCAAGCCATAGGACCCCAAACACGAAGGAATGGACCGAATGATGAAAATTTGATGAAACCCACAGGGGGTCGCACGGGGGTCGATGGCCAATCGACCCTACCAGACCCTAACAATCGACCCTCAGTGTTCGGAAAGTCCAGACTGTGGGTGGTCGCACCCAGGGTCGATGGAACCTCCGACCCTAGCATCGATCCCCAGTTAACAGCTTGCTTGTTAAAGTTCAAATTAATTCTAATTAAATTCTATTGACTTGATTAGGTCTTCTAGTGTTATAATATCGATATATAGTTGATTCTTAAAGCTTGAAAGAGGACCTACGATCAAGCAAAGGTGAGGGAACAAGACCTAAACTAATTGGTTAATAATAAACTGTTTTCTTCTTGAGTCCAATGCCATGATAGATTTTATGCGTGTATGATTGTTATGTGCATTCAACATGTCATCCAATATTTCTATTATTACTGTTCATGCATATTTAATTATTGTTTATAACATGATGATGAGGATGATGATAGGAATAGGCATGTGGATGTATGTGTGTGGTTGGTGTGCTTGATGCGAGCGAGTATCAGGGGGAGGTGTCATAGGCGGGGTTTCAGCACTCTAGCTCTATCTGTAACTCAAGTCTTGTCCACTGACATCGTCGTATCACCATTACCTTAGCAGAACTATTACATCGTAGGTGTTAGGGGAAGTGGTCTCGGACCGTGTAGTCTCTGACTCTATCGGGGGGCTTTAGCCCTATCTCTGTGGATGTATTGAGGGATGCTGGGGTAAGGCCTTGGATACACTGATTGGCATTAGGATTGGTTAGTTGCGAGCCCAGTTTGTGAGCCCTCACCAGCAGGGGCTTACGTGTTTGTATGGGCAACGGGTACAGCAATAAACGTGACCTTTGCGTGTACATTGTCCATGGTGGGTGCATGTGGGTCGAAAATAAACGTTACCTTTGGGCGGCTTCACACACTCGTGTATAGAGGTACGGCGTCAATAAACGTGACCTTTGGCCACCTATCCTTTCTATAGCACATTGCAAACTTATTTACCAGACCAAAGATATGAATTGAATGCATGCATATGTTTGTTGCATTGTTTTGTTTGCTCACTGAGCCATGATGTGTGCTCACCCACTCGACGTCGAATATTTTTAGTTGATGATGCAGGTACTACAGTTGAAGATTATATGAATACTTCGGTATATGCGCGTGTTGCTGCAATGGAAGCTGAAGACTTGGAGGATACGCATGACCCCTCATGCGAGTGCAACTCATGCGTATTCTATTAAAATTTTATTTAAATTTATAAAGGGATGTAATTGATATTTTATTTATTTATGTCTTAGTTGATACAACAATAACTTGATATTTTAATTATGTTTATTACATTTAGAGTTCTCAGTTCATTTACTATAAGACTTCCGCTATTGTGTATTTATTTTGATAATGGTTGTGGATGTGCATGGTTTTATTTTTAATGGATACCGCCTACTAGAGATCCTGGTTGAACCGTTGCTTTATTAGTGGTTCATCACACCGTTCTGAATGGTGCAGAATTGGGGTGTGACAACTTGGTATCAGAGCATCTCAGGCTTTATCTGTAAAACTGTATACTTCCACAAAAGGTCGTGAACTGAGATAGGATAAAAATTTAAAAGATGTAATAATAACACACCATAAGCATCTGTGTTGTTTGAGACTAAACTGAAAGAGAATAATGCATCTATTAAATGAGAAACAAATTTATATACAACCAAAAGGAAGAACAAATGTTTATATATATATATATATATATGATTAAAGCAGAGTACAGTCCACAGTCCGGACATTTACTCTGAATTACAAAAAAAAAAAAAAAGTACATCAAGAAACTGGAGGTGATGGGGGAGGTGGTGCCTCACGGTCTCTATCATAGTCCTCAGCGTAGACTCTGATCAACCAAGCTATCTGAGTCTGGGTCGTCTGGAGACTAGCTGTGAGATCAGCCACCCGCTGGTCAGTCACACGATGAGCATCCCTCAGCTCTCCCATCTGCTGATTAGATACGCACTAAGCAACCAGAAGCTCTCCCACCCGTTGATCGAACAAGCGCTGAGCCTCTAGAAGCTCTCCCATCCTCAAGTCAGACATACGCTGAGCCTCTCGTATCTCGTGCAATATCCCCATCATGTCGTCAGAAGGAGCATACGAAGGACCAGCTGCATACGAAGGACCAATTGCATACGAAGGACCAGCCGAAGAAGACGGACCAGGTCCAGTAGCATGAGTAGGTGATGGAGGAGGTATGGCATCTACATCCATGTATAGCCGGTCGTCATCATCCCCCTAAATCCCTGCTCCAACGGCTGCTGCTGCTGCTACATCAGCGTCAGCCATCTCCACTCGATTGCGAGGGTGCACCATCGCGTTCCTCTCCTCATCGCTGACTTGGGACTTTTATAAAGAGGCATTCTTTGAGAAGTACTTTCCGAGAAGTTTCAGAGATTCTATGGAAAGAGAGTTCCTGAGTTTATATCAGGGGAAAATGATCGTGGATGCATATCAACAGCGTTATGAAGATCTGTTCTTCTTTGCACCTACTAGAATGCAAGAGGAAAACACAAAGACACGAAGGTTCATCATGGGACTTAGGGGAAGCATCCGCGAGCATGTTCTGGGACATGAAAAGAAAATTTATAATGAAGCGGCATAAATTGCTTGAGTTATAGAACCGAGCCAGAAGGAAAGTTATTTCATGCAAAACAGAGGTATCAAAAGGCCAGCTGGAAATTCTTATAATGGAGGGAATAACAAGACTTTCAAACCCTTCCGTGCTCAAGGCTTTACCGCTACAACCAAGACTACTCTCGTAGCTCAACAACAACAGAAGCCAATTACTGAAGGGATAATATGTTTTAACTGCAACCAAGTGGGACATATAGCAAGGGAATGTCCTAAGCCCAAGAAGCAGCTACATAAAGGACGAGTTTACGCAGTTACGTTCGAGGATGCTGCCGCATCGCCTGATGTGGTCACAGGTATGACTTACATTTTTTTTAGTTAGTTGTATTACATTGTATGAGCATGCAGACTAAACCAAGACAAATCACAGGTATCGTACCGATTAATGGCATTCCCGCCAGAGTACTCTTTGATTCAGGAGCTACTCATTCCTTTATATCTGTGACGTTTGGAAAGAAGTTAAATCTACCCCTTAAATCCTTAGACTACAAACTACTTGTACGATCACCTATGGGATTAGAAGTGGAGTTAGAAAAAGGTTATGGACCATGTCCAGTTCTTATTGGTGAAAAGGCCTTGGACGCGACCTTGATCCAACTTGAGATGGCAGACTTTGACGTCATCTTGGGAATGGACTGGTTAGTTCAGCATTCTGCAAACTTATTGTGTGCCGAAAAGAAGCTGACATTTAAAGACAAGGAAGGAGTGGAGTTCAGTTTTACGGGAACCAGACTTCCCCGTAAACGAAAGCTCATACTCTCGACGCTAAAGGCTAAGAAGTGTCTTGAGAAATGAGCAGTCGAATATTTAGTATCTATGGTTGACCTTACCAAAGAAGCACCACGAATGGAAGATATTGATGTCGTGCGTGACTTCCCAGACGTATTTCCTGAAGAATTACCAGGATTACCACCCGACCGAGCCACGGAGTTTGTTATAGATCTTATACCTGGAGCCGCACCAGTATCGAAAGCACCTTATAGAATGGCTCCTACTGAATTGAAGGAATTGAAAGTACAACTACAAGAACTGCTGGACAAGGGTTACATTCACCCTAGCATATCACCATGGGGAGCGCCAGTATTATTCGTGAAGAAGAAGGACGGTAGCGTCACTTGTGTATAGACTACCGAGAACTGAATAAACTAACAATCAAGAATCGGTATCCATTACCTCGGATCGATGACCTGTTCGATCAATTGCAAGGTGCCAAAGTGTTCTCAAAGATTGATCTTCGGTCAGGCTACCATCAGCTGAAGATTAAGGATGGTGATATCCCCAAGACAGCATTCAGGACCACATATGGACATTATGAATTTTTGATCATGTCTTTTGGATTGACAAACGCACCAGCAACCTTTATGGAACTTATGAACCGGGTTTTTCATGACATGTTGGATACGTCGGTTATTATATTCATTGATGATATATTAGTCTACTCCAAGGATGAGGAAACACATGTTAAGAATCTAAACGCCGCTCTGCAGTGACTACGGAAGGAAAAGCTCTACGCTAAATTACAAAGTGTGAGTTTTGGCTAAAGGAAGTCACATTTCTTGGCCATGTAGTATCCGCTGAAGGAATTAAAGTGGATCCCAGCAAGATCGAGGCTATTGTTAAGTGGGAAGCACCGAAGAGTGTTGCAGAAATTAGAAGTTTCTTGGGTCTAGCTGGGTATTATCGACGATTTGTGGAAAACTATTCTCGAATTGTCGTACCTCTTACCAGTTTGACTAAGAAGGGCGAGAAGTATGTTTGGACGGATAAATGCAAGAAGAGTTTCCAAACCTTGAAGGCTAGATTGATATCAGCTCCAATCTTGACCATCCCGATTCCAGGACAACCATTTATCTTGTATACCGATCCGTCAGGACTGGGATTAGGATGTGTACTTATGCAAGGAGAACAAGTAATTGCTTATGCCTCAAGACAACTGAAAACACATGAGAAGAACTATCCTACACATGATTTGGAACTAGCGGCAGTAGTACATGCTGTCAAAATATGGAGACATTATCTGTACGGGGAGAAGTTTCAGATTATATCCGACCATAAAAGTCTTACTTATCTATTTAATCAGAAGGAGCTGAATATGCGACAAAGAAGATGGCTGGAACTATTGAAAGACTATGATTGTGATATCCAGTATTATCCGGGGAAAGCTAATGTAGTAGCCGATGCGTTGAGTAGAAAGGTAATGATAAATCTCAGGAAGAGGTTAGCACAACTGCCGCAATGTGTACTACCAAAAAGGTATTCAAGCACGGTAATGAGCAATTTGTGATAGATGCACCAAATGGATCAGCCAACCAAGGGCTTATTCATCGGTTTTCAAATATGTTCGCCGCATTGAAGATTATACTGGATATAGTTGATGAAGTGAAGACAGCTATCAAATCAGACCCTTACCTAAGAACGGTACAAGAAGACATCGAAAAAGGCAGGACTAACCCTGAGTTCACCTTGGACGAAGCAAAGGTACTAAAGTACGAAGGAAGAATATGTGTACCCGAAACAGAAAGCTTGGACATTAGACACCGATTGATGAAAGAAGCCCATACCACCATATATTCGATACATCTTGGAAGTATAAAAATCTATCATGATCTAAAGAAATTATATTGGTGGAGAGGAATGAAAGTAGATGTAGCTAAGTTCGTGCCTCAATGCCTGAATTGTCAGAAAGTAAAGGCTGAATGACAAAGACCGGCCAGACTATTACAGCCGTTACCGGAACCAGCATGGAAATGGGACTGCATCACTATGGACTTCGTTACAAGATTACCATTAACTCCTCGAGTAGTTGACGCAGTTTGGGTGATTGTAGACCGCCTGACTAAAACAGTTCGCTTTATACCGATACGACCCCAGTATACACTGGAGAGGTTAGCTAAGCTGTATGTGGATAACATTGTGCGATTACACGGTGTACCTGAAAACATTGTGTCTGATAGAGATCCATGATTTACTTCAAAGTTTTGGGAAGGATTGCAAAAGGCTATGGGTACAACATTGAAGTTTAGTACCGCATTCCATCCGCAGACAAACGGACAATCAGAGCGTACAATTCAGATTCTAGAAGATATGCTTCGAGCATGTGTGATTGATTTTAAAGGATCATGGGATGAAAATTTACCATTGATTGAGTTCGCTTATAACAATAGCTATCAGGCTACCATACAGATGTCACCCTATGAAGCACTGTATGGCCGAAAGTGTCGAACTCCCTTGTTTTGGAATGAAGTTGGGAATGTAGTATTGTTGGACTGGAATTTGTTGAAGAGACTTGTCGAGTCGTCGACATTATAATGGAAAGAATGAGAACAACTCAGAATCGTCAAAAGCAATATGCAGATACCTGACGCCGAGACCTTGAAGTCGTCGTGGGTGATAAAGTATTCTTAAAAGTATCGCCTATGCGAGGATTGAAATGGTTCGAACAGAAAGGAAAACTAAGTCCACGATATGTCGGGCCGTATGAGATTCTATCTAAGCATGGGAAAGTGGCGTACCAGTTAGCACTACCACCATCTATGACAAGTGTGCATGACGTATTTCATATTTCCTTATTGAAGAAGTATGTCAAGGATCCAACACACGTTCTGACTGTAGATTTATCTGATTTGACTGATGATTTGACATTTGAGGTAACACCAATGGAAATCACCAGCCGAAAGGTTCAAAGACTATGCAACCGTGATATCTATTATGTTAAGGTTATCTGGAGAAGTAGAGATATGAAAGAAATTACATGGGAAGAAGAGAATGCTATGCGAAAGCAATACCCTCATTTATTTGACTCGGAAGGTATGTACAATTTCGAGGACAAAATTTTTATAAGTAGGGGGGAGTTGTAAGACCCGTATTAAACTAACCCGGTCTTACCACCTTGCACCAGGTCTACCCATCATGGTCGAGCCAAATGGATCAAGTACGTGAGGGAGATCGCGATCCCAGGTATAAAACTGACCCAAAAACACAAAAAATAGGGGGAGGGTCGCACACCCATCTAGGCAGGGTCGGACCCCCCAAGATAGAAAGTCAGACCCTGAGTTTTTAATCGGGGGTCAGACATTTTAGAACCAAGGGTCGACGGGATCTCTGACCCCCTCATCGACCCCCAGTCTGCCGATAGAAACCGTGATTTGGAAACTTTCTAAATTTTAATGGGATTCTTTCTTAATCTCAATGGGACTTATTTTTGGAGTTTCTACTCCATAAATAGGACGTCCCTAAGCCTCTTTCACTCTTTTTAGAACCCTATTTGGATTGAGAGAAAGAGAAGAGAAGGAGAAGAGAAAGAGAAGAGAAGGAAAGTGGAGAAGAAGATCAAAGAGAAGGCTTCAGAGAGACAAGCCTACTTCTCAGGTATGGGTACTATCTCCATGTAATTCTACAGACCTTAGAATAGATAGTGAAGAGAGAATGATCTAGGAGAAACCCAAATCATCCATCCATGGTTAGGTTTTCATGGAAAACCATGGGAGAAATCATAAAAACCATATAAGTGAATAAACTATGGTTCTAAGCCATAGAACAGGTATATAATGAGTTGTAGAAGCAAACCATAGGACTCCAAACATGAAGGAATGGACTGAAAGATGAAAATTTGACAAAACCCATAGGGGGTCGCACGGGGGGTCGATGGCCAATCGACCCTACCAGACCCTAACAATCGACCCCCAGTGTTCGAAAAGTCCAGACTGTGGGTGGTCGCACCCAGGGTCGATGGAACCTCCGACCCTAGCATCGACCCCCAGTTAACAGCATGCTTTTTAAAGTCTGAATTAATTCTAATTAAATTCTATCGACTTGATTAGGTTTTCTAGTGTTATAATATCGATATATAGTTGATTCTTAAAGCTTGAAAGAGGACCTACGATCAAGCAAATGTGAGGTAACAAGACCTAAACTAATTGGTTAATAATAAACTATTTTATTCTTGAGTCCAATGCCGTGATTGATTTTATGCGTGTATGATTGTTATGTGCATTCAACATGTCATCCAATATTTCTTTTATTACTGTTCATGCATATTTAGTTATTGTTTATAACATGATGATGAGGATGATGATAGGAATAGGCATGTGGATGTATGTATGTGGTTGGTGTGCTTGATGCGAGCGAGTATCAGGGGGAGGTGTCATAGGCGGGGCCTCAGCACTCTAGCTCTATCTCTAACTCAAGTCTTGTCCACTAACATTGTCGTATCACCATTACCTTAGCAGAACTATTACGTCGTACGGTATGAGGGGAAGTGGTCTCGGACCGTGTAGTCTCTGACTCTGTCGGGGGGCTTTTGCCCTATCTCTATGGATGTATTGAGGGATGCTGGGGTGAGGCCTTGGATACACTGATTGGCATTAGGATTGGTTAGTTGCGAGCCCAGTTTGCGAGCCCTCGCCAGCAGGGGCTTACGTGTTGGTATGGGTAATGGGTACAGCAATAAATGTGACCTTTGCGTGTACATTGTCCATGGTGGGTGTATGTGGGTCGACAATAAACGTTACCTTTGGGTGGCTTCACACACTGGTGTATAGAGGTGCGGCATCAATAAACGTGACCTTTGGCCACCTATCCTTTCTATAGCACATTGCAAACTTATTTACCAGACCAAAGATATGAATTGAATGCATGCATATGTTTGTTGCATTGTTTTGTTTACTCACTGAGTCATGATGTGTGCTTACCCTCTTGACGTCGAATATTTTTAGTTGATGATGCAGGTACTACATTTGAAGATTATATGAATACTCCAGTGTATGCGCGTGTTGCTGCAATGGAAGCTGAAGACTTGAAGGATACGCATGACCCCTCATGCGAGTGCAACTCATGCGTATTCTATTATAATTTTATTTGAATTTATAAAAGGATGTAATTGATATTTTATTTATTTATGTCTCAGTTGATACAACAATAACTTAATATTTTAATTATGTTTATTACATTTAGAGTTCTCAGTTCATTTACTATAAGACTTCTGCTATTTTGTATTTATTCTGATTATGGTTGTGGATGTGCATGGTTTTATTTTTAATGGATACTGCCTACTAGAGATCCTAGTTGAACCGTTGGTTTATTAGCAGTTCATCACACCGTTCTGAATGGTGCAGAATTGGTGTGTGACACCTACCATCTCTTGCATCATAGGCAACACTTTTATTGATCATGCTCTGCTAGACTTAGGTGCAAGTGTGAATCTTCTACCTTGTCATGTTTACCAACAATTAGGATTGGGAAAGTTGAAACCAACATCCATCTCACTTCAACTAGCTGATCGCTCTGTAAAAACTCCTAAAGGAATGGTAAAGGATGTTTTGTTAAAGGTAGGAGAATTTATTTTTTCTGTGGATTTTATTGTGTTAGAAATACATCCTGTCTCCAATAGGGATCAAATCCCTATCATTTTAGGGAGACCGTTTCTGGCTACAAGCAATGCACTGATAAATTGCAGGAATTGTCTCATGAAACTGTCATTTGGTAACCAAACTGTTGATTTAAATGTATTTAGGCTGGGTAAGCAACCAAATGAGGAAGTACATATGCTCCAAGAATTCCCTGACCATGTAGAGACCACTTTTGACATTGACTTTGACTCGGAATTCTCGCAATGTATGGAAGAGTTGGGAGAAGTAAAGGATACTTTCTCATCAGAGGCATGGAGTATCCACACACCTGTGGAACCTCTAGGACCTCTATCCATTTCCAATCCCAAGTCCTCAATGGTTGAACCACCTAACTTAGAATTAAAGGAGTTACCATCCACTTTGAAGTATGCCTTCCTAGGACCTGACCAGACTCTTCCTGTTATTATTGCATCTGATTTGACTTCTAATCAGGAAGAAGAGTTAGTCAAACTCTTACAAAATCACAAGGAAGCCTTAGGTTGGACTGTGGCTGACATCAAAGGTATTAGTCCGTCTATTGTTCAGCATCATATACACCTTATGAAAGATACCAACCCCTCAAGGCAACCTCAGAGACGAGAAAATCCTATGATGAAGAAAGCCATTAAGAAAGAGATTCTAAAGTGCTTAGCTCATGGGATCATATATCCCATATTTGACAGTGAGTGGGTAAGTCCGGTACATGTGGTACCAAAGAAGTCAGGAGTCACTGTAGTTGCTAATGCTGACAATGAATTGATTCCAACCCGTATCCAAACAGGATGGAGAGTTTGCATAGACTACAAAAAGCTGAATTGCCGTGGAAGGATCACTTTCCTTTGCCTTCATTGATCAAATGTTAGAGAGGTTGGCTAGACATGAATATTATTGCTTCTTAAATGGATACTCCGATTACAATCAAATCCCCATTGCCTTAGATGACCAACATAAGGCCACTTTTCATAGGTGTATGATGAGCATCTTCTCAGATATGTTAGAGCAATATTTAGAAGTATTCATGGATGATTTTTCTGTGCATGGGTCTACTTTTCTGATTGCCTACATAATCTTTCCTTAGTTCTTGTCAGGTGTACGGAGAAAGATTTAGTTTTAAATTGGGAGAAATGCCACTTCATGGTAAAACAAGGCATAGTGTTGGGTCACATCGTTTCCAAAGATGGGGTCATGGTTGACAGAGCCAAAGTAGAATTGATTGAAAAACTACTTGTTCCCAAATCTGTTAAGGACATTCGCTCCTTTCTAGGACATGCCGGTTTCTATTAGAGGTTCATTAAAGATTTTAGTCAAATTGCTCGTCCTCTCACCTCTTTGCTTGCTAAAGACCAGCTCTTTGATTTTGATGATGACTGTCTTGAGAGTTTTAATCAACTCAAAAAGATTTTGACCACTGCCCCCGTTATTCAGGCACCCATATGGACAGAGCCCTTTGAGCTTATGTGAGATGCTTCTAATTTTGCATTAGGAGCTATCCTTGGGCAGGATCAATAAGTTACCCCATGTAATTTGTTATGCAAGTAAGACTTTAAACGATGCACAGCTTAATTACACTACCACTAAAAAAGAATTCTTAGCTGTTGTATTCGCTTTAGAGAAATTTTGTGCCTACTTGATAGGATCCCATGTCATTGTGTATACAGATCATGCCGCTCTCAAGCATCTCTTGCAGAAAAAGGATGTCAAAGCTCGTCTCATTAGATGGGTTTTGCTTTTACAGGAGTTTGACTTAGAGATTAGGGATAAACCAGGAATAGAAAATCTGGTTGCTGACCACTTATCCTGACTGCCTAATTCTTTGACTATCGATTCACCAGTCAATGAGTTTTTCCCAGATGAGCAGTTGTTTGCAGTATCTAGTGAACTTTGGTTCGCTGATATTGTAAATTACTTGGTAACGGGTGCGACCCCTTCCCATTGGTCCGTCCAGGATAGTTTAGGTTCCATTCCCAAGTCAAGTACTATTTTTGGGATGATCCATATCTGTTTAAAACTTGCCTTGATCAGATTATCAAGAGATGTGTACCTAACCATGAACAACAATCTGTGCTGTCTTATTGTCATGATCAGGCGTGTGGTGGCCACTTTGGGCCAAATAAGACCGCGGCCAAGGTTTTACAGTCTGGATTCTACTGGCCTAGTCTTTTTAAGGATGCCTTTAATTACTGTAAGGCATGCCCTTCTTGTCAGGCTTTAGGCCGCATTACCAAGCGGAATATGATGCCACTAAACCCAATTCTGGTGGTTGAAGTTTTTGATGTTTGGGGTATCGATTTTATGGGTCTGTTCCCAAAGTCCTTTGGGAATGAGTATATCTTGTTAGCTGTGGACTACGTGTCCAAATGGATAGAAGTTGTTGCTACTAAGACCAATGACCACAAGGTAGTCATTAAATTTTTAAAGGAGAATATATTCTCCCGATTTGGTACCCCTTGAGCTATCATTAGCGATAGGGGGAACACTTCTGTAACAAACCATTTGAGGTCCTTGTTCGAAAATATGATATTACCCATAAATTGGTAACCCCTTACCGTCCTCAGACCAGTGGACAGGTTGAAGTGTTCAATCGACAAATCAAGCAAATTTTGGAAAAAACTGTCAATCCTACTCATAAGGATTGGTCCATTCGCCTAGTAGATGCTTTGTGGGCTTATAGAACTGCTTTCAAGACCATTCTTGGTCAATCCCCTTACCGTCTGGTGTATGGAAAAGCCTGCCATCTACCAGTCGAATTGAAACATCGGGTATTTTGGGCAATTAAGAAATTAAATTTTGATTTGTCAGATACTAGCACTCATAGAGGACTCCAGCTCTCTGAGTTGGATGAATTGAGAAATGATCCCTACGACAGTGCCTGCATCTATAAAGACAAGACCAAGGCTTATCATGACAGACATATCCTTCGGAAGTCTTTCACCCCTGGCGATAAAGTTTTGCTTTATAATTTTCGTTTGCATATTTTCCTAGTAAACTTAGATCTCGTTGGGAGGGCCCTTATATTGTTCAAAATGTTTTCTCATTGGGTGTAATTGAGATTTTAAATCCAGGTACAGGTGCAACCAGTAAAGTGAATAGCCAGCATTTGAAGCCATTTTTGGAGCTTCCACATGACTCCACTGAAGAGGTCATGGATCACCATGAGCCTTTTTACACTGATCCTTGATTCAGGGAGTTTTTTTCTTCCCCTTGTCCTTGTCTTTTATTTTTCTATATACATTGAGGACAATGCATGATTTAAGTATGGGGGAAGGGTTGAGATTTCATTAAAAAAATGAATTTTGAGCTTTCATTGTAAATTTTTACTTTTTAACTTTGATTTTTGGGAAAGTCAATCACTATTTCTATGGTTTTGACACAAAAGAGGAAGGAAAAAGAGACCTAGGAAACTATCACATACGAAGTAATGAAACCCTATGTGAGGATAGTACTTAGGTTGTATTTTGAGATGAGAATTAAATTAGAAAATACATCTTACCTCTCCTGAAGGGATGAATATTTTATGGTTATAGTTGGTAATTTCAACCTTTGAATAAAGCTGAGACCTCCTTGTACTATAAAAAAAATCATAACAAGAAAATAATAATATAAGAGTTTTTGTTCTTGGAATTATACAGGACATTCTGCCTCAGGAAGCGAGGTGTCTTGATTGAAATTCCTTGGATACAGCTCTTATTAAAAAAAAGTAATCTTTAGCATCAATGTCTTTAAAGATATATGCCAAAAGCGAAGCTACATAGTAACATGGGAATGCATAACCACCTGCACTTCTCAAGCCAATTGTAGTGGAGTAGCTTAAAGAGGAAAAAAAATACAAGTGTTGAAAGCTATTCTTGGGTCTTGGTTACTAGTACGTTACAAAGGGTTCACCCTAAGGAGAGATATGTTTGGAAGATATAACAAGGTTTCCTAATTAAGATGCAACCTTAGTGTTTGAATCATATGAGGTAGCAAAGTTCAAGTGTGGGGGTTTCTATGTTTCCTTGATCCCAAGTTGAGTGTCTTGACTAATAAGATGTGTGTGTGCTCTCTTTTCCTTAATACCAAAATTAAAGTTTGAAATTCCTATATGAATTTTGTGTGTTTATTCTCTGAAAATACTCACGAGACACAACTCGTCCACTAGGTGTGACCTAGGGGTTTAAAGGCTTATTGCACATGCTAAGTGCAATCGTGATTCCTACAGAAGTGAGTTAGGATTTTATTTTATTTTTGTATTTTTCTTTGCTCGAGATTAGCAAAGCTCAAGTGTGGGGGAATCTGATGAACATATTTTATGTGTGAATTTAGGGCATAAAATGTACATCTCTTATTCTATTTTTGATGCTTTTTGGATAGTTAATGTTGATTTTATGTTTGTTGGGTATAGGTGAAAGAATGAAGAAATTTGAGCTTGAAAAGATCATTTTATGAATTTTTGATGATCCTCTCCAGTTAACTCACCTAGTCAACTCAGCAGCCGAGAATAAGATGAATTTTATGAGGAGAGCCACAAATTTTGTGTATAAGATCAGCCTTGGACCAAGTCAAAGAGTAGCCCAATCTCATGTGAAAGATTCTATTCTCTTGAGAAAATATTCCTTAGTTATTTGGAATCAAATTTACAAGATTGGCATGGCATGGAAGAATGGAAAGCTCCAATTGATTATGGAAGTTTTCAAGAAGAGATAATGATGTTAAAGATATGATGAGTTGGTGCAAGTTTTTTCTACTCAAGAATCGTCCACATACAATGAACCTACAATATTGGAATTTGGTTACCAAAATTATCTCCACAAAATCTTTTGTAATCTAATTGTAAAGATTGATTATGATCTTTACTCACTTGTATATATATGTGATGCTCAGCAATAGAAAAACCATCTAAGAATTCTATTATGAGTTTTTTCTTAGTTTTGAGAATTTATGAGAGAGTTTGAGATTCTTAGTTTTTTTCTTTTCAAGTTGTGTTCTTTTTGCTTAAGTTTATTTTTATTTATTTATTTATTTATTTATTTATTTATTTTTAGTTTTAATTTCAGATTTAGAACTCTGTGGTAGGGTAGATAAATATAGGTTGTACCCCATTACTAATTTAATTTAGGGGAGAAGGCTCCCTTTGTAATCGTTTGCACATCGCCTTGGAGTGACAACAAGACGATGAGCAACGACAGAGAAATCTTCTATTGAGATAAGTTTTTCTTACATTCTTTTACTTTTAATTTCGTTTCTTTCTTGCAATAAATCTGTGTTACTTTATGGTTAGTGGAGTTTTGTAAATTTTCGTACCGTTATGAATGGTTATTATTGTTTTTATTGCTTGATTAATTTTTATTTAAAGGATTAGGGTGTTAATTCAATCATATCCCCTTGGTACGCTTTGCCTTATTTAAGTTAGGATAATAGCGATTCCTCCTTGAGATTGACCTGTTACTGCACGATACCGTGCACTTGCGGTTACATACATATTTAATTCACATCACGGTGCTTCAGAGTTTGGCACTTGGCCTTGTACTGCTGGTGTTTGCGGTGCTTGGGGTACAGTGTTGCTACCACCGGGTGCAGTACTAGCTTGTCCTGCAGAAAAAGCAATTCCCATAACAGCTTGCATGTTTGCTTGCACTTGCTGTATTTGCTGTATTTGTTGTGTTAAATTCATCATCACAGTAGCCAAATCTGTAGGGGGTGCAGGTAGGTTGGTTGGGTTGGCTTGGGTGTGCACATTCTGAGGTGCAGTATTTTGAGTTCCAATATTTTTTTTCCTGTCCTTGTTGACCTTCTGTGAGGACAAAGATGGAATTTTGAAGTCGCCACCTAGATTAAGGTCTAGGACCTTAGAAATATGAAATCTCACCCCAAGATAAGACTTTGATTGACTCATGACCCTTAGATTGGATTTCTAGTCCATTAGAGGTTGGGTAAGCGTCAGGTTATGGTTATGGGAAGGGGTTGGCACCCAAACCGCCCGATCAAAATCGGTCTCCTATACCTTTCCTATGCTAGACTGTTAAATCGAACCAAACCAAGTGGTTTGATATCATTGAACCGAATCTGTATCCATCAGATTACTTACGTATCACGAAATTATTCTGAAAATCAGGTTCACCATCGTAGTTCAGGTGTGATTAAAGTTTATGGCTGTGATTTATGCTTGTGCATGATTAAGTTCTCTGTTCAAGTTGAAGTTTATGTTTGAAAGGCTGAGAAACCCTATGGGTTAGGATCTGGATAGTCCATGCGAACTGATAGATGACTAGTGGATTTAAGAATGGATAACCCTTTCTGGGTCTGAATGTGGATAACCCTATTTGGGTCAAAATGTGGATAACCGTTTCTAGGTCAAAATGTGGATAACCCTTCCTGGGTCGAGATATGGATAACCCTATTTAGGTTGGAATGTGGGTAAATATCCTAGTGGATCTATGGATAATCCGAGTGGACTAAGGTTTGGATCCGAATTTAGGTTTCTCCCAAATAGCTTACTTATCTTAGTGTTTGCCCTAGGAATCAGAATCCACGTAGTTCGAAATTGATGGGATAACCTGTTCAAGGTTTAGGGTTTAGAACCTATTCTAGGTTTAGGGTTGAGAACCGATTCTAGGTTTAGGGTTTACTGAGAGGTGGAAATCGTCCTGAATTACCCTTTTCATCCTAAGTTCTAATTTTGGAAGGTTTGGCAAAGCATTCTCTTTCTTTATTAAGATTTTTGTTATTCCCATTATGCCCTTCACAAGAATGGGGGTGCCTAAATGCACGTCCCTACACTTAATATGTTTGCTAGGTGTATAGATATGGCAGTTCGACTTGGGTGCAGCATAAATTAAGTTATTGCCATAAATGGAATATTCTAAGCATGGCATGTATGATATTTATGGTAACTATCACAAAATATAATAAGATTATGAAAATCTCCCTAATATGGCATGCATTGCAAATAAGGCATGAACCTAATATGACAAGATCTAATATGCTAATTTAAGCATGACAAGACCTAATATGGCAAGATCTAATATGCATCTACATATCAATATGGTAAGTACCAATCATAGAATGCATATATGACATGAATTTTTTCAAAAAAATGGAAGATCTTATATGCTATTTTCTAAGCATAGTAAGACTTAAAATGGTAAGAAATTAAGATTTTGCTAAATATGGTAAAAATATATTTATTCTACCAAATATTAGAGGATGCTGGGGTAAGGCCTTGGATACACTTTGATGACATTTAGGATTAGTTAGTGATGAACCTAGTTTGCAAGCCCTCAACAGTAGGGGCATATGTACTGGTATGGGATAGGGTATCAGGGGGTGCTGGCTGTGTGTGATATGTTAGGCTTTAACTCTATCTCTATTTTGTAGTGAGTATTGTAGGGCAACATCAGTTTTGGTGGGTGCCTGACTGGTGGGTGTGCTCACACTCTCATGTATGGATGTGTGGTGGCCGTCTATCCTTATCATAGCACATTGCAAGTTTAAACTAGACCAAAGAGTTTATTACATCATGCATATGCTTGCTGCATTATTTTGTTTCTTACTAAGCTAAGTTGTGAGCTCACCCCACGATATCATTTTCTTTTAGTTGATGATGTAGTTACAATTGTTGAGGATTGCATGAACGTGCCATCTTGTGGGCACATGGTAGCTATGGATGTGCAGTCAATGGAGAGCGAGCATGACTAATCACGCGAGTGCCATTACTGTGTTTACTCTTGGGATTTTACTTTAAGTTTGGTTTATAATACATGTAATGGATTTATGTTAGTTTATGTTTTAGTCAACATTGAAATAATTGATTTAATATTTATTTATCATGTAGATTCTCAGTTCATTAATATGAAAGACTTCTGCTAATATTTATTATCTTTGATTGTGGTTTCATGCAATGGTTTGAATGTTGGCATGATCCTATGTGATCCTGGCTTGAGCCGTTGGTTTAATTGATAGTTTAATCATACTTCTGGTTCGACTAGAATTGGGGTGTGATAGAAAATCCTGTCACAATAAGAAAATCCGAGTTAAGCTGGGTTTTCTAGGTGTGGGTTTTACATGCTCTCTCTTAAGTAGTCAAAATGGATCTCTTGCATACCAGAGACATCACCACTCTACCCAAATATTGGATAGGGGTAAGGGTTCGCATCCCTTCCGAGAACAAAAAAGAATTTGTCCTTCCATTCATGTACAAAATAAGACAAACCGATAACAATTGAAAAAGTGCTATGAGATGACGATTGAAGAAATAAAAACCACTCTCAATCTTTAGAATAAAATCCTTTTTCTTATGCTTTAAAGCATTTATCAAAAAAAAATTTCAGAAAAGATTAGTAGTCGGAGATTGACTGCAATTTAAAATTAAAAGGTTATAAAACTTATGATGTTCCCACAACCATTCGGGGCAACCTACACAGTAGTTATCTCATAGCTTTTCAAAATATGTACAACAACAGAGTGAATAGGGATCCTGAATCCCGGCTTGAACATATCTTCATGCACCACTATTTAGAATGCAATGCATAACAAGACCTCTTTTTGGAGGACAGGGCGCTCATCTCAATGGACTTAGGAATTTGGTATGCAACTTAGAAGCCATCGAGGGCATCTATAGAGACTTCACTAACTATCTCCAAAAATTTCCAATCCAATGAAATAAAAGCTTCATATTTGAAGTTGGAAGGTCAAAAGTCGAGGTTGCCCTTGCATTTCTTATATTAACAATCCGATCATCAATGACTACCTCATATGTAACCTGGGATAATTTTTAGATCTTCCTCTATGCACAGAGACAGGCTCCGGTGAAGATTTTCTACCCTTTTGTACAGAACAATAACAACAACAACAAAGCCTTATCCCAACTAAATGGGGTCGGCTACATGGATTCTTGACCATTAATCAGCTCTGTTCGATATCATACTTAAAGCAATGCCTAAGCTATACATGTCTTTCTTCACCACCTCCCCTAAAGTCATCTTAGGTCTGCCCCTAGCTCTGTCAGACCCTTCAATTTAAAATCAAATCACTCCTCCATAATGAAGCATCTAACGACCTTCGTTGAACATGGCCATACCATCTCAAATGACTTTCTCGTAGCTTATCATGTATCGACATTACTCCCGAATCAGCTCTAATACAATCATTACTTACCTTATCCTTTCTAATTTTGCCACACATCCATCTTAACATCCTCATCTCAGCTACACTAAGTTTATCTACATGATGCTTTTTAACTGCCCGACATTCTACGCCATACATCATAACCGGTCGAATGACTGTCCTATAGAATTTTTCTTTAAGTTTTAAAGTAATAAGTCAATCACACATCACTCTAGATGCACTTTTTCACTTCATCTATCATATTTTAATCCTTTGTGAAACATCATGATCTATATCACCTTCTTTGTTTATGATTGAACCTAGATACCTAAAATGATCACTTTCATATATCTCCCTCTCAAGAATGTTCACTACTTCATTATCCGTCCTTGTGTAACTAAAGTTACATACCATGTACTCTATCTTCGTTCTACTTATCTTAAAACTTTTTTATTCCAATGATGATCTTCATAATTCCAACTTTGTATTAATCCCTGCTTTTGTCTCATCCACTAAAACATTATCATCAGCAAAAAGCATACATTAAGCAACTTCATCTTGAATGTCTTTAGTTAGATCATCCCTAATGAGGGCAAAAAAATAAGGGCCTCAAGCTGATCCTTGATGTAACCCCATTATAATTGAGAATTCACGACCTTGACCCCCTACGATTTTCACACTAGTTACCACATTATAATACATATCCTTAACTATGTCTACATATATGCTTGAAATGCATTTTCTCTTTAGTACTTGCTAGATTAACTCCCTATACATTTTATCATAAGCCTTTTCTAGATCGATAAAAATCATATGGAGGTCCTTCTTGCCTTCTCTACGTCTTTCCATGAGTCTCCTAAACAAGTAAATAGCCTCTGTCATGGATCTACCTAGCATAAAACCAAATTGATTCTCCGTAATGGTAGTTTCTTTTCTTAAGCGGATTTCAATAACTCTCTCCCACAGTTTCATAGTATGACTCATTAGTTTTATGCCTCTATAGTTATTGTAGTTTGAATATCACCTTTGTTTTTATAGATCAAAACCACAATACTTCTCCTCCATTCATTTGGCATTTTTCCTAAGCTCATAATTTTATTGAATAATTTAGCCAAGATACACCATATACTCCTAGGCTCTTCTAATCTTCAATTGAGACCTCATCTGGGCCTGGTGCTTTGTCTACATTCATCCTCCTTAAAACTTCTTTCACTTATGTCACCCTAATTTTGCATATATACCTATGACCTATGGTGTCATGGTGGGTAATGTAGCAATCTAGTGCACTATTTTCTAAGACGTTTCCATTTAGTAGGCTGTAGAAATAATTATTCCATCTCTCTCTAATGTCTTCATCCTTTATTAGAATTGTCTAAATATCTACTCTTCCTTTCTCTCATCTAACTATTTTATAGATAGCTTTTTCTCCTTCCTTTGTGTTCAAATTGTTATAAAGATCTTTATATTTCTTCGCTCTTACTTTTTCCAACAATCTTATTAGCATCATTTCTAGCAAGTTTATACCTTTTTAAATCCTTTATATCCTTAGTCTTTTGCCATGCCTTACAACTATCTTTCTTAGCTTTAATGGCTACTTGAACCTCATCATCCCACCTCCAAGACTCTCTATGAAAACGATATTTTCCTTTCTATAAACCTAAAACCTTTTTAGCAATTTTCTTAATACAAGTAGTCATCTTGTTTCACATTGTATTAGTGTCTCCCTCAAAGTTTCACATTCCTTGTTTGACCACATTATCAGTAAAAGCTTTCAAAGTATTTTCTTTTAAGCAGCACTACCTTATCCTAGGACAAAAAACCTGACCTTTCCTACTACTCGGCATAGTGAGATATATATCCATGACCAATTATTTATGCTAAGTGCTTAGGCTCTCACGGGTATAACTTTACAATCCTTACATAACAATCTATCATATCTTTTAGTTAGAAAAGAATCTATTTGGATTTTATGATGCCCACTTTTGTAAGTGACTAAATGCTCCTCTCTCTTTTGAAAGTATGTGTTTACGATGGATAAGTCATAAGCTGTAGCAAAATCTAAAATTGAGGTCCCCTCCTCATTCCTCACTCCAAAACCAAATCCCCCATGTACATCTTCATAACTTCTACGATCTCCCCCTACATGTCCATTCAGATCACCCCTATTATAATCTTTTCTCCTTGTCGTAAACCTTGCACTAATCCATCCATGTGTTCTCAAAATTGTAGCTTACTATTCGCATCCAATTCTATTTGGGGCGCGTATGCGCTAATTATATTTACTATTTCTTTTCCCATCACTAACTTAATGGCTATAATCCTATCATCAGATCTTTTCACATCCACCTTATCATTATTTAGATCTTTATCTACTATTATACCTACTCCGTTACTATTATTTTTATCCCTCGTATACTAAAGTTTAAAGCCATCCAACTCCTTCGCTTTTTTACCTTTCCATCTAGTCTCTTGTATGCAAACTATATTAAACTTCATTTTCCTCATAACATCTATCAATTCTAGACTCTTACCCATTAAACATCCTATGTTCCAAGATGCTATTTTAATCATATGCTTATGGACTACCTTCTTTGCCCGCAGTCGTCCACGATGTGAGAATCCTTGCCAATTTATCACCGCATCTGGGCACTGAAGTGGCAGCCCTGGCCAATTTTTCACTGCATTCGGGTTTTGTGGCAGCCCTTTCCCATTTTTCACTACACCAGGGACCAGGTGTAACGCGTCGTTTATAAAGAATGTCTTAGTATTACGTTGATTATCTTTTGTTTGTGAATCCATGTTAAGGGTTTGGCTATATTCTTAGGGGTACCGGCTGTTGACCTAACGTACCAACCCTACTCCTTTATCCAGGCTTGGTACCAGTAGCATAACACTGGCAGACTTTTGTCCCAAACCTAAATCCTTAGATTTTTTTAACCTACCCCTAATGCACAAGAATAGAAGATGAAGAACATATTGCTTGTAAAAGACGAACTAAGTGGAAGAAAGATAGCGTAAAGACTTCGCACAGGATCGCAAGGATTGCAGTAGAAAATAAGTAAAGCAACAATACAAAGATCATAGTAAAGAGGAAGGAGATGAAAAAAAGGGTATAGAGCCTTTCATCTTCTCCAAAGGACCCCGACTTTTCAAAATTAGTCGTCGTTTCAGAAAAGTAAAGCCTCGCCATGTGGCATAACCCTATGGGTACCAAATCCTGTCTCATAAAAGCTGCAATAATGAGAACACCCAACATTTGAGAAATCAAACATGGCATCACCGTGTGGCACACATTCACAAGCCAATGGACACCTAGGGCCCGTTTGATAAAACTTCTGTTTCTGGATTCTATGGATTCTGGCTCCCAGGGAGCCATTTTGGAGTAGAAGCACGTTTGATAAGTCCAGTTAGATTCCAACTCCCACAGAATGAACCGGATTCAGAATGACTCTAGAATCCAAAATTTTGGAGTCATAAATACTTGCTCTAAGCTACTGGATCAACTTTTTAAGAGAAAAAAAAGAATCGACACTCATATGACTATCACTTGACCACGACCACCACCACAACCACCACCACCACCACCACCACCACCACCACCACACCACCACCACCGCCACCACCACCGCCGCCGCCACCTCTACCACCACCACCACCGCCGCCTCCACCACCACCACTAACGCCACCGCCCACCACCCACCACCACCACCCCCACCACCCCCACCACCTCTACCACCACCACCAACACCACCACCACCGCCGCCTCCACCACCACCACCAACACCACTGCCCGCCACCCACCACCACCACCACCACCACCACCACCACCACCACCACCACAACCACCACCACCACCACCACAATCACCACCACCACCACCACCACCACCACCGTCGTCGCCGCCACCTCTACCATCACCACCAACACCACCACCACCGCCGCCTCCACTACCACCACCAACACCACCGCCCACCACCCACCACCATCACCACCACCACCACCACCACCACCACCACCACCACCACCACAACCATCACCACCGCCACCACCACCACCACCACCACCGTCGTCGCCACCTTTACCACCACCACCAACACCACCACCACCGCCTCCTCCACCACCACCACCAACACCACCACCCACCACCACTACTACGACTGTTTTTTTAGACTTTGATTGGAGGGATAGTGTGTTATCAAACATGTTTCTAATCCAACGATGCTCTAAAATCCATTTCAGAATTGCGTTATCAAACAAGTTTCTACTCCAAAATAATCCTAGAGTAGCTTGGAGTAGAATCCAAATTTGAACCAGAATCCAGAATCCAGAAACAGAAGTTTTATCAAACGGGCCCCTAATGCCTCACCAATCATTTCTGACAGCTTCATGTGGCATAACAGAATCACCTTCGGATCTGCCTCACTTAATGAAACTACGATTTTTGGGCTTATAGAAAAATTTGGTGATCTTTTTTAAATCATTCAAATTGTCATGCCAAATACTTTCAGGCCAAAAAGACAGTTTGTTAATGAACTAGATAATGGTTCACCAAAGAACCAAAAAAGCCTGTACACACAAGCATAAAATTCTCTAACAGCGGCTCCTTACAGAGATACAATTCAACACACTGACCAATCTGTTCAAACCGGAGGAAAACGCTATAAGATAAAAAAAATATTGCTCCATCGGTTCTGACCGGATCTGACAGAGCAAGGGGTAACTGATAAAAGAATAGTAAGGTCAATACAGGACACGTGTATCTACCCCAAATCTGACTTCAACCTTGACCATGGAGAGAGAGTAGAACTGAGTTCCCAGCCGACCATGAGAATGAATTGAAAACCGACTTCAAAACTGAGTTGTCCTGAGGAATGAAGCATATAGGCTGTCACGTGTCCATGAACTAGGCCCAAAGATATTTTACTAAAGAGCCACCTTAACAAGTCCATGCAACGCATGCGCCCAGTCAGTGAACAGAAATCGTCTCTCGCCTGGGTTTGGGCGGGAGACTGGGCAGCCCGGATGGATGGCCGCCATGTGGCACTCGGAGGGATCCGAGCCCCCCATCGGAGCCGACCGCCCAGTCAACAAGCTGAGCCGACTGGGGGGTCGGCTAGGATGGAGGGCTCGGATCCCTCCAAGTGCCACATGGCGGCCATCCATCCGGGCCGCCCAGTCTCCCGCCCAATCCCAGGCGGGAGACGATGTGGATCCCCAGTCAGTAGACATAGTCACGTCACCATATGGTGGCCCATGTGCCAAAGCGCACTACCATGATCTCAACACGTTGTTCACATGAAGGCCCATGTGAAAACATACTCAATAAGGTGCCACGCGTCAAATAACAAATATCCTGTCTCAACATATAAAAGTATACGGGAAAAAAGGACTTAATGGCTCTGCGTAATCTACCATGTGAAATATCACAAGGCACTCAACAAGACACCTAAGAATGCCACCTTAGTATACCATGATATTCACAACAACCAAGGCTTTCGTCTGTAGCCCTATAAATACCACCCCCGCCCCCTCCCCCACAGTTCAAGAGTAAGTGGTTCAACTTGATGGACCTTGAATGACACTAAGAGGGGGGGTGAATCAGTGTGAAAATTTTTTTCTAACTTTTCTTTACTGCCCAGCGTTGATGATGAACCAGACTCTCACACACATACAAGCGTATGCAAATCTAGCTCGCTACCACTCAGTGGCCAGGTCTACCAGATTTGCACACCCATCTTGCAGTTCATTCCACGCACTTCATAAAATACAGAAATAAAGTATTCCACAACACAGAAGGGTTACGTGGTTCACCACCACAGTGTGTGATGGCTAATCCACGGAGTAATGCCCAATGAGCTCTGTATTTACTCAATACTCAACATTTAGTCCTTTACAGAACAAGGATATTCATCCTGTATTTTCTCAGCATAGAACTGAGAGGTCATGACAATGCCAGGGTTCAGGCTATGATTGTCAGTGTCCAGCACCCACTGAACACAATACAAAATAATAAATTTGGGACTTATAGCAGTACCCTACAATGAAACCTAAACTAGCTAAGTATTTAACATTTACCACATAGGCTAGCATACAATAGACTCCCAAACTAGATAGGCATTCAGAGATTTCAACCTACTCTAGCATACATAGTATTGAATCAATAGACAACAAGAGAGTAAAGAAAGTCTCACAACCAATGCTTCCAGGTAGCCGACAGTATCTTTGGAGCTCCACACTACTCTCAGGAGGCTTTAACAACCTCCACCATGGGCAAAACTCGATTCTCCAAGCATCTCCTTACCAACAAGCCATATTCTCTCTCACACAGCCTAACAAACACCATTGATGCATAATGAAGTTTCTAACAACCTCTCATAAGCATTTAAAACACCATTAATAAGCAATGGAGAGGTTAGTTAGAAAACAAAGTTTCCAAAACCCTAAAACCCACTCTTCTTCCTTGTTTTTCTTCTTTTTCAATTTTTCAGCTCTCCTTACGACCTCACAACCAGTCCCAACTAATAGAAAATTCAAAAATGAGTCGGGTGCAACTTGAACCATCCGATTTGGATATCAGATGGCCAAGTTATGGCCAAAACAGTGAGGCCCAATGAGATCATTTCATACAGAATCTTTCAGATGGATTCAATACACCTGTGCTACACCGAAGCAAAGCCGATGCTGACACGTCAGTCGGCACTGTTGAGTTGTGGTTGGTTGGAGAAGGAATCTCCAATATCAGCCGCTGGATCAACCTGAAAAGGTGGAATGGGCTCTGATCCGTTGGATCTTGTCGGATCGCATCAGGCGCGATCCGGGTAGAATCTAGCCATTCAATTTGATTCTGCTCGTCGTTCTATCACATGCGCATCACACAAGATCAAGGCACTGCTTGCATGATGCGCGATACAACGTATAACGTTGCTGCCAGCCAATAGTAAGGCTCGTGGGAGTATCTGACAGGATCTCTGCGATACACTAGATACCACATCTTTTTAAGTCGTTTGGTAGGAATTTTAGCTATGTGGCTCATTCTTGACGGCCGATTTTGGATCTCTATCATTTTGACCTAACAAAAATATCCCTGCATATATATTGAATGGCCTCTGTAACCAGAGAACAAAAGTGTTAAACCGTCCCAGGGTCTGATTTCCAGAGAGCTTTTCTCTCTCTTGGAAATCAGCCGAACACATGGTGTGCGAGAGTTGCGGCTTGCGGGGAGGGAAAGCCATGGGCAAGGCCATGGCTTGCAGCATGCCTTGCTGTGGCTTGCGGGGAGGGAAAGCCATGGGCAAGGCCATGGCTTGCAGCATGCCATGCTGCGGCTTGCGGTTGGGCATGCTGCTTGCTGCTGCTGCTGGCCTCGGCTGCGGCATGCGGCATGGCCCTACTGGCCTTGGCTGCGGGGTTGGCGGCCATGGTGGCAGGCCACCTCGGCATGGTGGGTCCCATCATCAATTTTCTCTCTCCTCTTTCTCTTTCTTCTGAGAATGCCATACCATCATAAACACTGTCACACCGCCTGTAACATAGCCACATCGCCTGTATCACTGCCATATCGCCCATGTTACTGCCACCTTGCCTATGGGGCCCGTAGTCACTCTTTCTTATCAAACTTGGCCCACTTTGCCCATTTTACCAACAATTACAATACGAAGGCCAACAATCTCCCCCTTTGGAATTGTTGGCAACTTCAATCCACATCAATCTGCTCATGAGATCTTTCTCCCCCTTTGACAACAAGTACAAAGGGATTTGCCACATAGGAGTGTCCACCGCATCTTTTCAATCCTATGGGAGTCCAAAAAACATCAACTCACCACCGCATCAATAAAAAAAATACAAATGACTCCCCCTGAGTTAAATATAGGGAGCAAAATAGATATAACAACCACACACTGCTCCCCCTCACTCCAAGCTCCTCAATGCTTAGGGAGGATAACCACTCCCAACTTTTGTCTCAAATACACAAATTGTTCCCTAGGGAGTGGTTTTGTAAAGATGTCTGCCGTCTGCTCTAATGTAGGAACGAACTCCAACTGGACTTCTCTTTCTGTGACCTTCTCTCTGAAGAAATGATACCGAATGGCTATGTGTTTCGTCCTAGAGTGCATAACTGGGTTCTTGGAGATATTTATGGCACTAGTGTTGTCACAGAACATTGAAATAGGCTTGTCTAACTCAATGCCTAAATCCTTCAACATTTGCTTCATCCATAAAATTTGTGTGCAACAAGAAGTGGCTACAATATATTCTGCCTCTGCTAGAGACAATGAGACTGACTCTTACTTTTTACTATGCCAAGCCACCAAATTTCTGCCAAGATAGAAGGCACCTCCACTAGTGCTCTTCCTATCATCAACACAACCTGCCCAATCTATATCTCAGTAGGATGACAATACCAGGTCCTTGCTTTTTGCATACCATAGACCATACTCCATTGTTCCCTTCAAGTATCTGAAGATCCTCTTCACAGCTACTACATATGTCTCCTTTGGGCCAGCTTGAAATCTAGCTACCATGCACACAGACTGTAGAATATCTGGCCTTGTAGCAGTCAAGTAGAGCAGACTTCCAATCATTGACCTATACATAGTGTGGTCAACTGGTGGAGAGTCATCATCTTTGCTCAACTTGCAACTAGTCATCATAGGTGTGCTCACTGATGTGCAATCCTCCGTTGTGAACTTTTTCAACATCTCTTTCACATACTTAGTCTGAGATAAAAAGAACCCATCCTTCAACTGACTGATCTGCATACCCAAAAAATAAGAAAGTTCACCAATCATGGACATTTCAAACTCATCCTGCATTCTTTGAGAAAAATCCTTACATGACTCATCATTGTGGCCTGCAAAAATGATGTCGTCTACATACACTATCACAACTGTTTGACTACCATCAATAGATTTCACATACAGGTTGCTATCTACCAGTCCCTTCTTGAAACCCAGTTGACAGAGATAAGTGTCCAGCCTTGAATACCATACTCTTGGTGCTTGCTTCAACCCATACAATAATTTTTTCAGTCTATAAACAAGTGTAGGGTCCCCACTCAGTTGGAATCCTTCTGGTTGCTCTATATACACCTCTTCTTTTAAGTCACCATTCAAGAAGACTGACTTAACATCCATTTGGTAAACCTTGAAATTTTTGTGTACAGTAAATGCAAGAAACATCTTGATTGCTTCCAACCTAGCAACAGGAGCAAATGTTTCTTCAAAGTTAATGCCTCAACTTGAGCATATCCTTTACAAACTAATCTGGCCTTGTTTCTTACAACTTTGCCATCTTCATTGAGTTTGTTTCTATAGACCCATTTAGTGCCTAACATTCTTGTCTGCAGGCCTTGGCACTAATTCCCAAGTTTTATTTTTCTCTATCTGGTTCAACTCCTCATTCATTGCCTTGAGCCAACTAGCATCTTCACATGCCTCTGAAACTGATTTGGGTTCAATGTGAGATAAGAGAGAGAACATCTGTTTTGCTTTTCTCACCTTCCTTGTTTGCATTCTAGCTAAGGGATCACCAAGAATTAATTTTTCAAGATGATTCTTTCTTACTCTGCTTGAGCCACTTCCATTCTACCTGTCTGCCTCAGAATCTGACTGATCTTCTCTTTCTTCTGTCTTAACCACAGCTCTCTGTCTTGGCACATTTTTTACATCATGCTCTTTTTCTATTTCATTATCATTCTACTTACTGTCCAGGTCTTCAAAGATAGGAACCTCACTATTTGACCCTGTAAGAGAATTCTTGTGGTCATTAACTCTCACATCTACACTTTCAACAATTTTTCTAAGTCTCTTGTTGTAACATTTGTAAGCTTTGCTAGAGGTAGAGTAGCCAAGAAATATTTCTTCATCGGCCCTATCATCAAACTCTCATAGATCTGGTTGGTGTTTTTGATATAACACTTACTACCAAACACCTTGAAGTGCTTTGCTGTGGCTTTCTAACCACAACATAATTCATATGGAGTCTTGTCTTCATGTGGCCTCAACATACACGTATTCTGAACATATATTGTTGTATGCACTGCTTTTCTCCAAAATTTATTCCCCATGTCATTTTCAGTTAACATAGTCCTGGCCATCTCTTGAATAGTTCTATTCTTTCTCTCTGCAATACCATTTTGCTGTTGTGAGGATAGAGATGTAAAATATCCTTCCACGCTGAAGCAGACTGTGAAAGATTTGGAGTCGCCACCTAGATTAAGGTCTAGGACCTAAAATATAGCCTCATCCTGAGATAAGACTTCTATTGACTCATGACCCAACATATCGGCTTTGGTCCATCAGAGAATGGGTAAGCGTTCAAAGTACAGTTTGGGAAGGTGTTAGGCACCCAAAGCTGCTCGATCCAAAAATCGGCCTCCTATATGATTCTACTTTCCT
Organism: Protea cynaroides; assembly: GCA_028583415.1. Classification (NCBI taxonomy): domain Eukaryota; kingdom Viridiplantae; phylum Streptophyta; class Magnoliopsida; order Proteales; family Proteaceae; genus Protea; species Protea cynaroides. Next base: position 10,538,054 of record CM053266.1, read on the forward strand.
TAGACTCTATGGTTCTGACTGTTCATGGTCAATGGATGATGACTAAGGCTCATGGGGGATCGTATGCCAATTTGCTAAGTTCTTCTAGCTTAAGTTCAGCCAAACATGTTCTCAAAGTAAGAAAAACAAACAAAATAATGTACAATGAACTAAATCAAAGATGGTTCGGTGATGGACTGAATCTGAGATGTTCAAAACGTCTCAAATTGCTTACGTATTCCAATCCTGGAAATCAAGTCCAAAAACGTAGTTCGAAATGAAAAGTGATTAAATTTTATGGATGTGGATTATGATTAAGCTTTCTTAGATTCAATTTATTCAAGTTGAAGTTTATGCTTGATGATGATGGAGATTGAATCTAGAGATAGCCTAAATATGGATTAGAGTGAAGATGGATTTGGAAATGGATATGGATGTGGGGGACCTAAGGATACTAAGATGGGGTACCGTACTTGGAGAATCCTTCAAGTTACCTACGTATCCCAAAGGTCCTGGAAATCAAGTACAACATAGTTCATTTTTGGGTGGATTAGGTAACCTCAGGGGCTAGGGTATGTCTCTCAGGGAGTAGAGTATGACTCTCAGGGAGTAGAGTGTGGCTCTCTAGGAGTAGAGTGTGTCTCTCAAGGAGTGCGGTGTGGCTCTCAGGGAGTAGAGTGTGTGTCTCTCAGGGAGTAGGGTGTGGCTCTCAGGGAGTAGAGTATGTATGCCTCTCGAGGAGTAGGGTGTGGCTCTCAGGGAATAGAGTAGAGTATGTATGTCTTTCAGGGAGTAGGGTGTGGCTCTTAGGGAGTAGAGTATGTATGTCTCTCAGGGAGTAGGATGTGGCTCTCAGGGAGTAGAGTGTATGAGGGTATATTGATTGAGGTATGGAACCGTATCTGGGAGTTTCCCAGACTACCTACGTATCTTAGGGTTTGCCCTAAGAATCAGGATCCGTGTAATTCGAAAAAGATGGATTTTGGATGACCCGCTTGGATCAGAATATGGGCGATCCAGCCGGACCGAAAGATAATCCTAGATGATCAAAGGTTGGATTCACATTACACCTATCTAGGTCTCTATACCCTAGGGGAAAAAGAACTGAGGGTAGGGCTCGTCCTAAAACTATCCTTGTAACCTAAACCCCTGGTTTTGGAATTGTTGGGTTAGGCTTCATGCTTCTTGATTAAGACTTTTATCATTTTTCCATTATTACCCTTCCTATGAATGTGGGTGCCTACATGTACGTTCCCACACCTAGGAATGTCTTCTATCAGTGTACATGCACGGCAGTTCGACTAGGGTGTAGCAAAAAGTAAGTTCTTGCCGACATAAACATCATTCAATCATAGTATACAGCAATAGATCAGCATGACAGTGTGCACAAAGCTAGCAGTGTACGCATTCTAGACATGGTAGTGCATAATATGACAGTGTAGTCAACTGAACATTATAGATGCATGGATATAACAAAGTAGACAATATCAGATCCTCAATCTAACGGTTATATCTCTTCAAAAAATGATGATCATGATCAACATTTAGATTTCATCAAAATAGCCAAGATCAATGACTCAGATCTCACATTAAGTTATAATCATGATCAATGACTCATATCTCATCAAAATAGCTAAGATCTATGGCTTAGATCTCACAAAAGATAATCTAGCGGTTCAGATCACTCATCATGATAATCCAACCATTCGGATTCATAAAAAACACTCATGATCAAGATCCAATGGTTCAAATCACTCAAAATTACTCACAATGAAAATCTAATGGTTCAAATCATTAAAGATCATAATCTAACCAATCATATTCTTTTGAAAACACCCATAATGAAGATCCAACATTGAAATAATTCAAAATCACTCACAATAAAGATCCAACGGTTGAAATCATTCAAAATCACTCACACTGAAGATCTTATTGTTGAAATCATTTGAAATGATAATCTAATGATTTATATCATTTAAATCACTCATGATGTCGATCCAACGGTCCAAATCAACATCCAATGGCCCATATGCTTAGATCTCACAAAAGATAATCTAGCAGTTTAAATCATTCAAGATCATAATCCAACCATTTATATTCCTTTAAAAACACCCATAATGAAGATCCAACGTTGAAATAATTTAAAATCACTCACAATAAAGATCCAATGGTTGAAATCATTCAAAATCACTCACAGTGAAGATCTAATTGTTGAAATCATTTGAAATGATAATCTAATGGTTTAGATCATTTAAATCACCCATGATGTCGATCCAACGGTCCAAATCAACATCCAATGGCCCATATTTCATCACATCAAAATTTATAATCTGGCTAACTTATTCAGGATTGATGGCCAATATTAAATCACATCAAACATGAGCATCATGGTATCAACACACATGCCATATAGCATTTGAAGATCATGATTATCGAAATAGGCATATTTAGACAATTTTTTATTATTTGAGCTTCATGAAAGTTATCAAAACAAAGTTTGAGGTACCAACTTTATCCCCAACAATGGGGTAGAGCCTTTGATGATGGTTGGAGACAATCTATGGTACGAGCGGCAAGCTTTCCCTCCTTCTTTCCTCCTTTCCTTTCTCTTTTTTCCTCAATCTCCCCTCTTGATCCCGATATCTCTTCTTTCTTACTAGTATTTTTTTGAAAAAATTTCATCTACACCCCATCAAAGATTGTTAACATCATCTACACCCACAAGTTTGCAAAAACATCACTTAGGTCCCAAAACTTTGGCTGTGGTAATCAAAGAAGTCCACTCCGTCAGTTAATTTCCGTTAGATGCTGACGTCAACTGAAATAAAAATTTTCATGGACAATATTGCCCTTAGATTAAAGATAAAATACCATTTACCCTTCTTCTTCTTCTTCCTTTCCTCTTCTTCTTTCCTCTTCTGCTCTTCTCCATAGTCAGATTCATATGGCAGAAGCTGGTAATGGTTGTGGATGAAAGCATATTAATAAATAATTTTTAATTTTATTTTTGTTCTTCATCGACTGAAATAGAGAGAGAGAGAGAGAGAGAGAGAGAGAGAGAGAGAGAGAGAGAGATAGATTCACATCATCCCATGAACAGTAAGATGAAGACAGGTCAAACCTGTTCAAACAGTTTGAGTTAAAATCTTATACAAGCTAGCGCCTCACTAACAAATCAGGTACAATAATGATCTCAGTTCAGGATTAGTAATCTGAGCTTAGAATCTAGGTGTTTTGTCTGATCTGGACTGGTTTGAGGTGGTTCAGTATCAATAGACCGACAGAAATATTTTAACAGGACAAACCTCAATTTGAACCGGTTGAGGATTCAGTTTACAACGGCCGGTAAGGATGAAAAAATAAATTCCTCTATTTTGTTCTGAGGTATTCATGGATCATACTCTGGCCTATGTAAACCAAGAAAAAAAAAACCTTAGAAACTTACAGAAACAGATCTAATAGATCTAACCATTGCAACCAGTCCTTTGTTGTAGCCATTTGCGACCCAAAAGCCATAAACAACTTTCTTTTCCATGATTTTTTTAACCCTTATTCTGTTTGTTTTATGAATCTTGGGTTATCCAGATTTTGTCTCAAGCTCACATTACCGGAAAAATCTTCACGTCGCCGGAGAAGAAGACTGTTTGGAATAAATCTTTTAAGTTTTTTAAAATTAAAAAGATAAAATATAAAAATGAAGGGTAAAACTGTATTTTTACAATTTTAGTGATTTCCGTCAGTTAAGTGGACCTAGGTGATGTTTTTGCATTCTTATGGGTGTAGATGATGTTAACAATCTTTGATGGGGTGTAGATGAAATTTTTTTATTTTTTTTCTTTTCTCTCTTTTTCTTTCTCTCTCAAACTCACTTCTATTCTTCTCCTTTTTTTTTCTTTAGCCTTTTCCCCCTCTCCACTCAAGTGGTTAGGTGGGTGCTCCTTTTATAGAGGTCTTTGGTTGCTTGAGCATGGCTCAAGGAGATGATGTGTGATGGAGTTGGGCTCAAGGAAGTGAGGTGATGGGATGGGAAAGGTGTTGGGCTCAAGAAGGAGATGGCTTGAAGGAGTTGGTAGGTGTCAAATGGAGGTGGTTTGGGGTAGCTAAGGGACTAGTTATAGGTATTGGGGGATGACTAAGGTGGAGGGCTCAAGAAGATGAGGTGACGGATTATGACTCAAGAGGTAGAAGGATTTATGGCTCAAGAGGTGGAAGGATTTTTGGCTCAAAAGGTGGAAGGATTTATGGCTCAAGAGGTGGAAGGGAGGGAGTGAGTGGCTCAAGAGGTGGAAGGGAGTAGGGTCATGGAGGTGGCGGTGAGTTGTTGTTGGGTATGGGCATGGGAAAGGTGGAGGTGGCAACACCTCCATCTTTCCCTCTACCGAACTCTCCCACTCTTCGAATTTTCTTCCTCCCTCTCTCTCTTTCTTATCGGGTTCTCTCCTTCTCTTCCTCTTCCTCTCTCTCTTTCTCTCTCTCTCTCTCTCTCTCTCTCTCTCTCTCTCTCTCTCTCTTTTCTTCTTGACAGAACATATATATATATATATATATATAGTTTTCTCCTTCTTTTCTCTTCCCATTCTCTCTCAAACTCACTTCTCTCTTTCTCTCTCTCTTCCTCTCTCTCTCTCTCCCTCTCTCTCTCTCTTTTCTTCTTGATCTAACATATATATATATTCGGCTTTCTCTTTCTTCTCTCTTCCCATTCTCTCTCTCTTCCTCTCTCTCTCTCTCTCTCTCTCTCTTCTTTATTGGGTTCTCCCTCCTTATCGGGTTCTTGATCGAATATATATATATAATAATTAGAAATATTATATAATATATAATATATATCATATGAACATATAGGCATAACAAAAAATACGAAAATACAAAAAATACAAGCACATGGGTTGAACCGACATGGTCCGGACTGGTCTGGGCTGGGTAAGGCTGGATTGGTTGAGTTCGATGGGGTTGGACTAAATTGGGCTTGAGCTGGGTTGGGCTGAGTACGTATGGACTGGATTGATTTCTCTCTCTATTATGGATCCTCTCAGCTTGCAATTCCGCATAAAAATTTTTGACGGCCTCTGTCTCAGATTTTTCACGTCTACTTTGAAGAGGACGGACAAAGGAGCACACTGGTGCTCGAATCGCCTGATTCGGACTTCGGATGCCCAAAATATGAAGAATTAAAGTTTTGATGATAATCCTACTGGAAACTTTGCATGGGACCCACTAGCGGCTTCTGCCCAAAATTCTTTACGTACATTTTGAAGAGGACAGGCAGTGGAGCACACTGACACTTGAATCACCTGATTCGGACTTCGGATGATCAAGATATGAAGGATTGAAGTTTTGACGATAATCCTCCTGGTAACTTTGCATGGGACCCGCTGGCAGCTTCTGCCCAAAATTCTTTATGTCCACTTTGAAGAGGACAGGCAATGGAGCACACTATCACTTGAATCACCTGATTCGGACTTCGGATGATCAAGATATGAAGAATTGAAGTTTTGACGATAATCCTAATAGCAACTTTGCATTGGACCCGCTGGCGGCTTTTGCCAAAAATTCTTTACGTCCACTTTGAAGAGGACAAGCAATGGAGCACACTGGCACTTGAATCGCCTAATTCGGACTTCGGATGATCAAGATATGGCTGAATGAAGTCCGATCAAATCAAATTTATGATAATTCACCCAAAAGTCCTTAATTTATGATAATCCGCACAAAAAACCCTCGGCACTTTCAAATCAACTAAAATCACGCTCTCTTCTCCGTCTGACATCAGAATTAAGCGATTCTTGTCTCATTTTGGAGATGATTATGTGTCATACGCATCCATGCAAACTATAGCCCATGACCTTGCTGCGAAGCCCAAAAAAATCAGCCTCGAAGTCACCGCTTACCGTTCAAACCTTGAATTGACCCGCAACCTTTTCGAATCCATTCACCAAAACTCTTTCACACTGGGGCACTTTGGCTTAGCTCAAAACACCGTAGAGAGCACACATGGACTAATTGACTGCTAGTTTGAGAGAGTTTCACTCGCCTCCTCTCTCTTGCTATTTACACACCAATATGGCTGTCCTAGTAAGGAACGCTCGGGAAACCCTCGAAACTTCTATTATCATTGGTAGGAGCGGCGGGATGATGATGAGTATATAAATAAAGAAATAAGAGACCAAAAAGAAGAAATGGCAAGAGAAGCATAAATAGAGTCATCCTGCTGCAGACACGACGTTGAATATGTACAGACCTTTTTGAGATCAGCGAGGATGGAGGGCTGACTTCAGAGGGGAAAGGAAGCCTATAGGCGCGGCGAACGCTACCTTCATTCGTCTACGGCGATTTGCCCTATTCGTAGCGACCCCGCCGTTGTAGCGTAAGTCTAAACCGTTGGAAAACATTACAATAGTCATACATACAATGTCATTTTGATTTTGGGGATATAAATGTTGCCGTTCACGGAGGGAGGCTGCAAGCGGGCTTTGAGCAACGAGCGCCGCTATCGTAGCCGGGGGTGTAGAGCAGCCCAAGAATGGCTGCCTCACGTCCAACCGAAATCTTTAACTCAATACTTCTCGTCTTTAGTGAGAGATCTTTATTTACTATGATACGGAACAACTTCCTTTCCAGCAACCGACCCATCTCCTTGAAGCCGGGTAGACTGATCGATCGAATTCTTTCATGGTTGCGAGGGACCAATCTCTCACTGCGGATCGAACATGGGCGAATGCTTCTCCCTCTGATCCATCCTTCCCATTCGCCGAATGATCTGTATAATCGGCATTGGGGCGCTTATAGCTGTGGTGTTCTAGGATCTGAAGTCTGTCTCTTGATGCCATTCTCAGAACAAAACTCTGCAAAGTCTATCCAGGTGTACTCTCCTCCCCTATCAGATCTCAAACACTTGATTTTCTTCTCTGTCTCATTTTCAACTTGAGTTTTGAAGATCTTGAATCTAGCCAGAGCCTCTGATTTACGTTTCAAAAACATCACCCTAGTCATTCTGGAGTAGTCATCTATAAACAGAATAAAGTTGTAAGACCCGTACCAAACTAACCCGGTCTTACCACCTTGAACCAGGTCTACCCATCATGGTCGAGCCAAATGGACCAAGTGCGTGAAACAGATCGTGATCCCAGGTATTAAACTGACCCAAAAACACTCAAAAAGGGGCGAGGGTCGCACACCCAGTGAGGTGGGGTCGGACCCCCCAGTACAAAAAGTCAGACCCTCAGTTTTTAACCGGGGGTCGGACATTTTAAAACCAGGGGTCGACGGGATCATCGACCCCCAGTTGCTACCAGAAATAGAAATTTGAAAACTTTCCTAATTTCGGTTGGGCTCTTTCCTAATATCAAAGGGGCTTATTTTAGGAGTTTCTACTATATATAAAGGACGTCCCTAAGCCTCTTTCACTCCTTTTAGAACCCTAATTGAATTGAGAGAAAGAGAAGAGAAGGAAGAGAAGAAGAAGAGAAGGAAAGTAGAGAAGAAGGCAAAAGGAGAAGAGTTTCAGAGAAGGAGTACTCTTCTCAGGTAAGAATACTAATTCTATGTATTTTGTGAGACTTAGAATAGTTAATGAGAAAAGTATGATGTAGGAGAAACCCCAAACCATCAATCCATGATTAAGTTTCAATAGAAACCATGGAGGAGATCAACTAAATCATATGATATATAAAGAGTACTTCAAAACCATAGGAAGTGTATGGAATGGACTATGGAAGGAAGCCATAGGATTCAAACAAGAGAGAATGGACCAAAAGGTGATTTATCGACCAAACCCATGGGGGGTCGCACCTAGGGTCGATGGACCCATCGACCCTGGCATCGACCCTACTATAGGGGGTCACAGTATACTGCTACCCTAGCATCGACCCGTTCTGCTACCCCCAGTTAACAGCAAGTTGGAAAAATTGGAATAAAATCTAACTAAATTCTATCGACTTTGTTAAGTCTTCTAGTAATATAATATCAATATAAAGGTGCTTCTTAAAGCTTGAAAGACAATCTACTAGCAAGCTAAGGTGAGGAAACAAGACCTAAACTAATTGGTTAATAACAAACTGTTTTTATTTCTTGAGTCCAATGCTATGCTTGATTCTATGTGAACATGCTTGTAATGTGCATTCAACATGTCATCCAATATTTCTATTTATTGTTCATGCATATTTACTTTATTGTTTATAACATGATAATGACCATGATGATAGGAATAGGCATGTGAATGTATGTGTGTGGTTGGTTTACTTGATGCGAGCGAGTATCAGGGGGAGTGTCATAGGCCGGGCCTCAGCACTTTAGCTCTATCTCTAACTCAAGTCTTATGCATTAGCATCGTTGTATCGTCATTACTTTAGCAGAACTATTACGTCGTAGAGTATCAGGGGAGGTGGTCTCGGTCCTTGTAGTCTCTGACTCTACCGGGGGGCCTTAGCTCTATCTCTATGGGAGTTCTGAGGGATGCTGGGGTAAGGCCTTGGATACACTGTTTGGCATTATGATTGGTTAGTTGCAAGCCAGTTTGCAAGCCCTCGCCAGCAGGGGCTTACGTGTTGGTATGGCACTGTACAACAATAAACGTTAACCTTTGTTGTACAATGTTCATGGTAGGGTGCATGGGGACAATAATAAATGTTAACCTTTGGGCGGGTTTCCACACCCTGTGTATAGAGGAGGGGTCAATAAACGTTAACCTTTGACCTCCAACCATTTCTATTGCATATTGCAAACTTTAGACCAGACCACAGATATGAATTGAATGCATGCATATGTATTGTTGCATTGTTTTGTTTGCTCACTGAGCCATGATGTGTGCTCACCCACTCGACGTCGAATATTTTTAGTTGATGATGCAGGAACTACCGTCGAAGATTATATCAACGCTCCAGTGTACGGGCACATGGCGGCGATGGAAGTTGAAAATGAAGTGGATACGCATGACTCGTCTTGCGAGTGCAACTCATGCGTATTTGATTAGATTTTATTTTAATTATTTGGATTTAGTAAAGACATGTAATTGGTATTTTATTTATGTCTCTGTTGAAACAACATAATTGAATATTTTAATATGATTATCATATTTAGATTTCTCAGTTCATTTTATTATAAGACTTTCGCTATTGTGTATTTACTCTGATTATGAATGTGGATGTATGAGGTTTAGATAAAACGGATATAGCCTACTCGAGATCTTGGTTGAACCATTGGTTTGTTGACGGTTCATCACACCATTCTGAATAGTACAGAATTGGGGTGTGACAACTTGGTATCAGAGCATCTCAGGCCTTGTCCGCTAAACTAGCATACCTTCAAGACGAATTGTGAACTGAGATAGGATAAAAGTAAAAACTGTAATATTAACACACTATAAGCACAAGTGATGTTTGAGACCAAATTTGAAAAGAGAATAATGCATATATTAAAGGGAGAATAATTTTAAATACAATGAGAGAGAAACAAACGTATATAAATAGCTAAAGCAGAGTACAGTCCACAACCCAGACAGTTACTCTGTAGTACAAAGAAAGGAAACAAATACAATCATGAAGCTGGAGGTGAAGGAGGAGGCAGTGCCTCACGGTCTCTATCATAATCCTCAGCATAGACTCTAGTCAACCAGGGCTACCAGTCCGGGTCGTCTGAAGACTAGCTGTGAGACCAGCCACCCGCTGATCAGTCACGTGCTGAGCACCCAAAAGCTCCTCCATCCGCATATCTGACCGGTGCTGAGCATCTATGAGCTCTCCCATCCTCATGTCCGATATGCGCTGGGCGTCTAGTAGCTCATCCACTCTCACACGCTGAGCGTCTAGTAACTCCCCCATCCTTAGATTAGATTTGCGTTGAGCCTCTCTGATCTCATGTAATATCCCCATCATATCAGAAGGTGGGTGTGAAGGACTAGCCGCATGAGAAGGACCAGCCGCATAAGAAGTACTAGCTCCAACAACATGTGTAGGTGAAGGAGGTGGAATGGAGTCCACATCCATGTACAGACGGTCATCATCACCAGCAGGCTCCCTATGAACTCCAGTGGCTGCTGCTGCTGCCTCAGCGTCAGCCATCTCCACGCGAGTGCGAGGGTGCACCATTGCGTTCCTCTCCTCATCACTGACTTGGGCATCCCGCATGCCCATCTTACAGATGGCATCCCAATCCAGAGGCGATGAGAAGGACTTCTCCTGAATCTTCTCATCCACTAAGTCAACCCCCAGGCGGGTAAGCAAGGTAGTGATCATGCGTCCATAAGGAAGGTTGCCAGTGTGACTGGGCAACGTGGCACTGATCATGGTACGCATGATGATGTATGGAAGGCAGACGGGCTGCCTAGTGCATATACAATATAATAGATACTGGGTCAACTGGGAGATCCTCTCATAATGACTACTCTGCGGTATCAGGTTATGCTGGATAATCTTGCAATATACCCGTGGATCTAAGCGCAGACAACTCGCTTTCATCTACCAGCGATCAGGTCGGATGAGCTGGCTATCGATCTCAGCCCTCATCTGTAGAGAAAAGAACTGGGGCTCTCTAGGAGCACAGAACACCATGGGGCCAGCATAGGAAATGCCCAGTAAGTCGGCCAGCTATCGATAATCAAATGAGACATCAACCCCCTTGACGTAGCTCGTGATGCGAAGCTCCTCACCCCTCTCCACATCATTGTAATCTCCCACCACCTGGAGATTACAGTAGAACTGGCGTACCAAGTCGGGACGGGTACACGCATCATAAGTGATGACAGGGAGCCATCCCATATACCAAAGGCTCTCTCCACATTGAACAAGGCTAACTCAGCCAAGTCCACTTTGCGGCCTCCCTTTACCTTCTTACGAGCAAAGCGGGCATATTGTGCCTCAGCTTCATTAGTACGGAAGCAAAGATGGTCGCAAACACTAGGAACCTTGGTACGGGCCATAATATCTGCAAACCACAAGGAAAAACAGATAATGGATTAGTAAGGTAGAAAAATCCAAAATTTTGACATTATAACGACGTAAATTGGCCAAAAGCCTCACTTTTCACCCATACATGTGGGCAGGAGGACTTACGTAGGTTCTAAACTATCCTGCAATACTCATACAGTTGGAAATTCTAGCTAACGGAATTCAATTTGAATAAATTTTGAGAAATTCAAAAATCTTGACAATTTAGGGCAAAAAGGGCAAATTTCAAGTTTCTCGATAACCAACCGATGAAACTCAAATATTTTGAGGGCTTTCATCCATTGACTCACCAACAACAAAGGCCCCCAATAAAAATCGAATTTTTACGGCTGGAAAAAGTTTAATTTGAAGAAAACGATATATACGGGTGAAAACCTAGAAAAGAAAACCTAAAAACATGTAAAGGTAAGATACATACCTGTAGGGAAGGTGTAGACGTCGAAACAAGGAACCCAAATGACCAATGTAGCAGAGTTGGCACTGTAGCAACTCAGAGGAAGGAGACGAGTCGAAACGGAGGAGGAAGAATGGAAAATGAACTCAAAATCGGACCTTAAAAATCTGATTTTTGGTCCGGGGGTCGGAGAATTCGACCAGGACCATCGACCCACCCATCGACCCCCGTATCGACCCACGACTCTCGGTAATCTGACAGAAAACCAGGGGTCGAACCTAGGGTCGGACATACCATCGACCCCCGCATCGACCCGTAGCTCTCGGTAATCTGACAGAGAACCAAGGGTAGCACCTGGGGTCGGACACCCATCGACCCCCACATCGACCCCCGACTCTCTGTAAGAATCAGTGATTCCCAGGGTCGATCCTAGGGTCGGACATACCATCGACTCCCACCATCAACCCTGCATAGAAAAGATAGTATTTTTCACAGAATGATCTGAAAATTTTGAAAATAACATCGGTTAGTGTATGTACATGAAGTATAAATGATTGCCTCACGTATTTTAATGATTTTCAGGCATCACCATTATTAGAGGAAAAATATGGCTGGGCGTAGAGTAACCAGGCAGAGCCGAAACGCAGTTCCACCACCACCACCCGTGGAGGAAGCCAGCCAAGAAAATATAAATGCACAGGGTAATCCGCAGGTTGCACCACCAGTAAACCAGGGTCCGGAAAATCCTACTAACTTGCCACCCCCACCACCAGAACTGACTACTGTGGTGATTAATCTGGCACAACAACTTCAACAAATGCAACATGCGCAAGCCCATATGCAGGCAATGATGGGAATGATGTTCCACGCGGCACAAACTACACCTATGCCGGCTGGGCAAGCCAATGCAACACCAGTGGGTAACCACCCAACACCTCAACCACCAGCTGCACAGATTCAAGTACCACATCATGAGGTAGTGCAGGGAAATTTTCAGTATCCACCACCTATATATGGGGCATATGCTCCTAATCTGCTGGATCACTCTCGACTCATCGAGAGATTCTTAAAGATGAAACCTAAGGAGTTCAACGGAAAACCGTCTGATCCGCTCTGGCCGGCACACTGGATCGACGAAATGGAGAGAAATTTTCTCATGATGACTATCACAGAGGAGGAGAAGGTATTATGTGTCACCTTCATGCTAAAAGGTGATGCACATCATTGGTGAAAATCTATAAAGGACTATTTAATAACCAAGCACGCCCTATTGACTTGGGCTATATATAAAGATGCTTTCTTTGAGAAGTACTTTCCCCGAAGCTTCAAAGATTCTATGGAGAAGGAGTTCTTGAGTTTATATCAGGCACAGAAGACAGTGGATGCCTATCAGCAGCGTTACGAAGAGCTATTTTTCTTCGCACCACTAAGCATGCAAAAGGAAGACACTAAGACCCGTAGGTTTGTCACGGGACTTAGAGGAAGTATCAGGGAGCATGTTCTGGGCCTAGACAAGAAGATTTATAATGAAGCTGTGCAAATTGCTCGAGTTATAGAGTCAAGCCAGAAAGAGAGATATCTACTCCAAAACAGAGGTATAAAAAGGCCAGCTGGTAATTCATACAACGGAGGTAATAACAAGACATACAAACCCTTCCGTACTCAAAGTTTTACCGCTGCACCCAAGACTACCCCAGTAGCTCAACAGCAGCAAAAGCCAAATACTGAAGGTCTAAAATGTTATAACTGCAATCAAGTGGGGCATATGGCAAGGGAGTGTCCTAAGCCCAGGAAGCAGCTACATCAAGGACGAGTTTATGCTGTTACATCTGAGGATGCTGTCGCATCACCCGATGTGGTCACAGGTATTGTACCTATAAATGGCATACCCGCCAGAGTACTCTTTGACTCAGGAGCTACTCATTCTTTTATATCTGTGTCATTTGGAAAGAAGCTGAATTTATCCATCAAAACATTATACTACACACTACTTGTACGGTCACCGATGGGGTTAGAAGTTGAGTTAGAAAAAGGTTATGGGTCATGTCCAGTTCTCATTGACGAGAAAACCTTAGATGCAACCTTGATCCAACTTGAGATGGCAGACTTTGACATCATCTTCGGAATGGACTGGTTAGCTTGGCATTCTGCGAACCTATTATGCGCTGAAAAGAAGCTAACATTTAAAGACAAAGAAGGAGCAGAATTCAGTTTTGCGGGAACCAAACTTCCCCGTAAACGCAAGCTCATACTCTCAGCACTAAAGGCTAAGAAGTGCCTTGAGAAAGGAGCAGTCGGGTATTTAGTATCAGTGGTCGACCTTACCAAAGAAGCACCACGGATGGAAGATATTGATGTCGTGCGGGACTACCCCGACGTATTTCCTGAGGAACTACCAGGATTACCACCCAACCGAGCCACAGAGTTTGTAATAGATCTTATACCTGGAGCCGCACCAGTATCAAAAGCACCTTATCGAATGGCTCCTACTGAACTAAAGGAATTGAAAGTACAACTACAAGAACTATTGGACAAGGATTATATTCGACCTAGCATATCACCATGGGGAGCGCCAGTATTATTCGTGAAGAAGAAGGACGGTAGCGTTCGCTTGTGTATAGACTACCGAGAACTGAATAAACTGACAATCAAGAATCGGTATCCATTGCCTCGGATCAATGACCTGTTCGATCAGTTGCAAGGTGCCAAAGTGTTCTCAAAGATTAATCTTCGGTCAGGCTACCATCAGCTGAAGATTAAGGATGGTGATATCCCCAAGACAGCATTCAGGACCAGATATGGACATTATGAATTTTTGGTCATGTCTTTTGGATTGACAAACGCACCAGCAACCTTTATGGAACTTATGAATCGGGTTTTCCATGACATGTTGGATACGTCGGTTATTATATTCATTGATGATATATTAGTCTACTCCAAGGACGAGGAAACGCATGTGAAAAATCTAAACGCCGCTCTGCAGCGACTACGGAAGGAAAAGCTCTACGCCAAATTTACAAAGTGTGAGTTTTGGCTAAAGGAAGTTTCATTTCTATGCCATGTAGTATCCGCTAAAGGAATTAAAGTGGATCCCAGCAAGATCGAGGCTATTGTAAAGTGGGAAGCACCGAAGAGCGTTGCAGAAATTAGAAGTCTCTTGGGTCTAGCTGGGTATTATCGACGATTTGTGGAAGACTATTCCCGAATTGCCGTACCTCTTACCAGTTTGACTAAGAAGGGTGAGAAGTATGTTTGGACGGATAAATGTGAGAAGAGTTTTCAAACCTTGAAGGCTAGATTGATATCAGCTCCAATCTTGACCATCCCGATTCCAGGACAACCATTTATCTTGTATACCGATGCATCAAGACTGGGATTAGGATGTGTACTTATGCAAGGAGAACAAGTAATTGTTTATGCCTCAAGACAACTGAAGACACATGAGAAGAACTATCCTACACATGATTTGGAACTAGCGACAGTAGTACATGCTGTCAAAATATGGAGACATTATCTGTACGGGGAGAAGTTTCAGATTAAATCAGACCATAAAAGTCTTACTTATCTATTTAATCAGAAGGAGCTGAATATGAGACAAAGAAGATGGCTGGAACTATTGAAAGACTATGATTGTGATATCCAGTATCATCCGGGGGAAAGCTAATGTTGTAGCCGATGCGTTGAGTAGAAAGGCAATGATAAAATCTCAGGGAGAGGTTAGCACAACTGCCTCAATGTGTATTACCAGAAAGGTATTCAAGCATGGTAATGAGGAGTTTGTGATAGATGCACCAGATGGATCAGCCAACCAAGGATTTATTCATCGGTTTTCAAATATGTTCGCCGCATTGAAGATTATACCGGATATAGTTGATGAAGTGAAGACAGGTATCAAATCAGACCCTTACCTAAGGATGGTACAAGAAGACATCGAAAAAGGTAGAACTAACCCTGAGTTCACCTTTGACGAAGAAAAGGTACTGAAGTACAAAGGAAGAATATGTGTACCCAAAACAGAAAGCTTAGACATTAGACATCGATTGATGAAAGAAGCCCATACCACCATCTATTCGATATATCTGGGAAGTACAAAAATGTATCATGATCTAAAGAAACTATATTGGTGGAGAGGAATGAAAGCAGATATAGCTAAGTTCGTGTCTCAATGCCTAAATTGTCAGAAAGTAAAGGCTGAACGACAAAGACCGACAGGACTGTTACAGCCGTTACCCGGAACCAGCATGGAAATGGGACTGCATCACTATGGACTTCATCACAGGATTACCACTGACTCCTCGAGTAGTTGACGCAGTTTGGGTAATTGTAGACCGCCTGACTAAAACAGCTCGTTTTATACCGATACGACCCCAGTATACACTGGAGAGGTTAGCTAAGCTGTATGTGGATAAC
The DNA here is from genome assembly GCA_028583415.1 of Protea cynaroides. Classification (NCBI taxonomy): domain Eukaryota; kingdom Viridiplantae; phylum Streptophyta; class Magnoliopsida; order Proteales; family Proteaceae; genus Protea; species Protea cynaroides. The sequence goes on from CM053266.1 coordinate 10,553,780, forward strand.
ATTGTACGATTACACGGTGTACCTGAAAGTATTGTGTCCGATAGAGATCCACGATTTACTTCAAAGTTTTGGAAAGGATTGCAAAAGGCTATGGGTACAACATTGAAGTTTAGTACTGCATTCAACCCACAGACAGATGGACAGTCGGAGCGTACAATTCAGATTCTAGAAGATATGCTTCGAGCATGTGTAATTGACTTCAAAGGATCATGGGTTGAAAAGTTATCACTAATTGAGTTTGCTTATAACAATATCTATCAGGCTACTATACAGATGTCACCCTATAAAGCACTATATGGCAGAAAGTGTCGAACTCCTTTATTTTGGAATGAAGTTGGGGAACGTAGTCTTGTTGGACCAAAATTTGTTGAGGAGACTTGTCGAGTGGTCGACATTATCAAAGAAAGAGTGAGAACATACCAGAACCGTCAGAAGCAATATGCAGATACTCGACGCAGAGATCTTGAGTTCGTCATGGGTGATAAAGTATTCTTAAAGGTATCGCCTATGCGAGGTCTGAAACGGTTTGGACAGAAGGGGAAACTAAGTCCAAGATATGTCGGGCCATATGAGATCTTAGCCAAACGTGGAAAAATGGCTTATTAGTTAGCGCTACCCCCATCTATTTCAAGTGTACATGACGTATTTCATATTTCCTTATTGAAGAAGTATGTCAAGGATTCGACGCACGTTTTGACAATGGATCTACCAGATTTAACTGAAGATTTGACCTTTGAAGTAGCACCAATTGAGATCACTAGTCAAAAGGTGCAACGTTTACGCAACCGTGATATCTATTATGTCAAGGTCACCTGGAGAAGCAGGGATATAGAAGAAGTCACATGGGAAGAAGAGAATGCTATGCAAAAGCAATACCCTCACTTATTTGATTCAGAAGGTACGTACAATTTTGAGGATGAAATTTTTATAAGTTGGGGGGAGTTGTAAGACCCGTACCAAACTAACCCGGTCTTACCACCTTGAACCAGGTCTACCCATCATGGTCGAACCAAATGGACTAAGTGCGTGAAGGAGATCGTGATCCCAGGTATTAAACTGACCCAAAAACACTCAAAAAGGGGCGAGGGTTGCACACCCAATGAGGTGGGGTCGAACCCCCCAGTATAAAAAGTCAGACCCTTAGTTTTTAACTGGGGGTCGGACATTTTAAAACCAGGGATCAACGGGATCATCGACCCCCAGTTGCCGCCAGAAACAAAAATTTGGAAACTTTCCTAATTTCGGTTTGGCTCTTTCCTAATATCAAAGGGGCTTATTTTAGGAGTTTCTACTATATATAAAGGACGTCCCGAAGCCTCTTTCACTCCTTTTAGAACCCTAATTGAATTGAGAGAAAGATAAGAGAAGGAAGAGAAGAAGAAGAGAAGGAAAGTAGAGAAGAAGGCAAAAGGATAAGAGTTTCAGAGAAGGACTACTCTTCTCAGGTAAGAATACTAATTCTATGTATTTTGTGAGACTTAGAATAGTTAATGAGAAAAGTATGATGTAGGAGAAACCCCAAACCATCAATCCATGATTAAGTTTCAATGGAAACCATGGAGGAGATCAACTAAACCATATGATATGTAAAGAGTAGTTCAAAACCATAGGAAGTGTATGGAATGGACTATGGAAGGAAGTCATAGGATTCAAACAAGAGAGAATGGACCAAAAGGTGATTTATCGACCAAACCCACGGGGGGTCGCACCTAGGGTCGATGGACCCATCGACCCTACTATAGGGGGTCGCAGTATATTGCTACCCTAGCATCGACCCGTCCTGCTACCCCCAGTTAACAGCAAGTTGGAAAAATTGGAATAAAATCTAACTAAATTCTATCGACTTTGTTAGGTCTTCTAGTAATATAATATCAATATAAAGGTGATTCTTAAAGCTTGAAAGAGGATCTACTAGCAAGCTAAGGTGAGGAAACAAGACCTAAACTAATTGGTTAATAACAAACTGTTTTTATTTCTTGAGTCCAATGCTATGCTTGATTCTATGCGAACATGCTTGTAATGTGCATTCAACATGTCATCCAATATTTCTATTTATTGTTCATGCATATTTACTTTATTGTTTATAACATGATAATGACCATGATGATAGGAATAGGCATGTGAATGTATGTGTGTGGTTGGTTTACTTGATGCGAGCGAGTATGAGGGGGAGTGTCATAGGTCGGGCCTCAGTACTCTAGCTCTATCTCTAACTCAAGTCTTGTGCATTAGCATTGTCGTATCGCCATTACTTTAGCAGAACTATTACGTCGTAGAGTATCAGGGGAGGTGGTCTCGGTCCTTGTAGTCTCTGATTCTACCAGGGGGCCTTAGCTCTATCTCTATGGGCGTTCTGAGGGATGCTGGGGTGAGGCCTTGGATACACTGTTTGGCATTAAGATTGGTTAGTTGCGAGCCCAGTTTGCAAGCCCTCGCCAGCAGGGGCTTACATGTTGGTATGGCACTGTACAGCAATAAACGTTAACCTTTGTTGTACAATGTTCATGGTAGGGTGGATGGGGACGACAATAAACGTTAACCTTTGGGCGGACTTCCACACCCTGTGTATAGAGGAGGGGTCAATAAACGTTAACCTTTGACCTCCAACCCTTTCTATTGTATATTGCAAACTTTAAATCAGACCACAGATATGAATTGAATGCATGCATATGTATTGTTGCATTGTTTTGTTTGCTCACTGAGCCATGATGTGTGCTCACCCTCTCGACGTCGAATATTTTTAGTTGATGATGTAGGTACTATCGTCGAAGATTATGTCAACGCTCCAGTGTACGGGCACATGGAGGCGATGGAAGTTGAAGACGAAGTGGATACGCATGACTCCTCTTGAGAGTGCAACTCATGCGTATTCGATTAGATTTTATTTTAATTATTTGGATTTAGTAAAGACATGCAATTGGTATTTTTTTTATGTCTCTATGTTGAAACAGCATAATTGGATATTTTAATATGATTATCATATTTAGATTTCTCAGTTCATTTTATTATAAGACTTCTGCTATTGTGTATTTACTCTGATTATGAATGTGGATGTATGATGTTTAGATAAAATGGATATAGCCTACTCAAGATCCTGGTTGAACCGTTGGATTGTTGACGGTTCATCACACCATTCTGAATAGTGCAAAATTTGGGTGTGACAAAAGTACCTCTCCCCTGTAATGCTCTGTGTCCTCACTGACCCACATAGATCTGTATGAACTATCTCCAATGGTTGAGTAGTATGGTACTCCTTAAGTTTGAATGATGTTCTTGTCTGCTTCCCCTTCTGACAAGATGCACATATATCATTGGAGGGCTTCTTCAATGAAGGAATGTCTCTCACAGCATTCTTATTGGATATGTTTGACAGATTTTCAAAGCCAATATGTTCCAATCTTCTATGCTATAACCATGTTTCCTCTTCTTGACTCATCATGCAATTTCTTCAAAATCTTTATACAAAGTATAGAGATTTCTAGAAGTTCTCTTTCTTGATGCCATCAACTTTCCACTGTCAGACCTTCGGATCTCACATCCTTGATCACTGAAAATCACTTTGTGACCCCTATCACAAATCTGGCTGACACTCAATAAGTTATGTTTCAAACCTGAAACATAGAGGACATCATGGGATGTTATATTTCCATTATTGAAACTGATGCTTCCCTTTCCAACTATCTTTGCACCATCATTGTTGTCAAACTTAACTGAACCTCCTTTATAATGCTGAAGCTTTAGAATCCTTTTACTATCTCCAATCATGTGACTTGAACACCCACTGTCAAGAATCCATGGTGTAGAGCTGTCTTGTGCCTTAAAAGCTATCTGCACAACCAAAAAGTTGTTTCTTTCTCTTTTATCCCTCTAAACCCAAACTCTCTTCTGTGATGGTGGTTTCTCAACATATTTCTGCTTTGGAGCCTTTCTTCTTGTTCTGTTATGCTGTCTCTGTAGAGGTGGCATAGGGGGAAAGATGGTTCTACAGTTCCTTGCTACATGCCCAAAGTTGTGACAGTTGTAATACTCAACAAAATTCTCTTCAAGGGGAGTAAATTGATTTCTACTCTCAAATTTGACATCTCTCATGTTGAATTTACAGGTAGCAATCTTATGTCCAAAGTTGTTGCATCTATAGCAGTATCCCTGAAAATGAGATTTTGGCCTTAAAGATGCCATGTACCTCATCTGTCTCTATGGTGCATTGGGATAGTTTCCTTTATAGAAGTTGTCATGCTCCACTCTCCTGCCTTGCCATGCATTTTGTCTTGGCCTTGCATAGTTAGTCTTAGGGAGAGGGGTTTTGTTTCCTCCTTGATCATAAACTATAGGGTCCTTACCCTTTCCATTTTCCTTCACAAAAGATATGGGACATTTTCCCTTTGAGTTGGCATTCTTTGATATCTCTCCTTTATCAAACCAAGGCCAAACTTAATGTGGGAAGGTCCTTGAGCATTGATGATCCTATCAAGCCTGCTACTACTAAGATGCACTGGAGTAGAGTTACTTGATTCCTCATGTTGAGCTAATTTTTGTTGTCTCTCAAGCTCTTCCTTTTCATACTCAGCCACTTTTGTCTTTAAAAGTGTAAACTCATTCTTAAATTCTTCAAATCGATCAACCATAGGGAATTGTTCTTCAAATTGAGCATTCAAACTTGCATTCTCATTCAGTACCCTGGAGTAGTCTACAGATGCCTGCTTAAGTTGAATCTTGAGATTTTCAATAACTTTCTTGGACTCTTCATCTTGAGCTCTCAATTCTTGAATCACATGTTTTTGCTTTTTGACTTCTTGTGAGGCAAGCTTGTTATTCTTTCTTTCCTTCTTAAGTTTTTTCATGGCTGCAACAAATTCTTCCTCAAAGTTTATCTCACCTTCTTCATCACTGCTTGAACATGTATCTTCATTGTCTCTTTCTTTCTCACCACTTGAGATGGAGTCAACAATTTTACCTTCTTCATGAATTTTTGAAGTAAATTCTTCACCTTTGTTCCCTTCATGTTCTTCAATGAAAACCATGAACAAGGCCTCACTGGGCTCATCCTCTAAGACATCATCTGAGCCATCATTTGAGGTTTCACTGACTCTCTTGGAAATGAAACTCTTTTTATTTGACTTGTTCTTTTTGAACCTGTAATTTTTCTTTGCCTTGGACTTGTATTTCCTTTCATCTTCATCATCACTATCAATCTTACTCATCTTTGGACATTTTATAGCAAAATGTCCAACCTTACTACAATTGAAGCATTTGAAAGGGAGTTTGTTCTTGTATCTTCCTATACCCTTCTTTAATTTTCTAGTGAAATAAGTTGTGGCTTCATCTTCACTTTCTTCCTCATTTGGTTTTTTAGAAATATTGAGTTTCTTCATTGCCTTGAAGGCTTTTTGCTTGTCAACAGTAGTTCCAGGGTCTACTCTCATCTCAAAAGCTGTCAATGCTCCATTTATTTCATCTATAGTGACTTCAACCAAATCCTTAGTCTCTTCAAGAGTTGAGACTTTGGATTCAAACTTGGATGTGAGAGACCTTAAGATCTTCTGATAAAGGTCCTTTTAAGTCTTCACCAAGTCCTCTAATAGAGTTGACCACTTCATTGACTATGTTCATATACTGATCAACAGTTTCATCCTCATTCATTTTTAGGTTTTCAAACTGAGCCCTGAATGTTTGCAACTTCACTTTCTTGATCTTCTTGTCTCCTTCATAGATATTTATCAGTCTATCCCATACCTCCTTTGCAGTTTTGCAATCCATGACTTTGGATAATTCACTCTTAGTCAGACCACCTTGAATGGCATTGAGTGCCTTTTTGTTGTTCTCAAAATTCTTCTTGTCTGTAACACTAGGAGCAATTGTATCATGTGGAGTATAGCCAATTTCAACTGTAGTCCAAACATCGAATCCAAATGATCCCACATAAATCTCTGTTCTCCTTTTCCAAAACACGAAGTTCGTACCATCAAACAATGGGGGTTTATGAGAACCTTCCCTTGGTGCCATAGTTGCCCTCTGATCTCTCAGATGCTGATTTAGCTGTCACTGAGCCTGGTGCTTTGATACCAATTGATGGACCTTGAATGACACTGAGAGGAGGGGGTAAATCAGTGTGAAAACTTTTTTCCTAACTTTTCTTTACTGCCTAGCGTTGATGATGAACCAGATTGTCATACACATACAAGCATATGCAAATCTACCTCGCTACCACTCAGTGACCAGGTCTACCAGATTTGCACACCCATCCTGCAATTCATTCCATGCACTTCATAAAATATAGAAATAAAGCATTCCACAACACAGAAGGGTTACGTGGTTCACCACCATAGTGTGTGATGGCTAATCCACGGTGTAATGTCCAATGGGCTTTGTATTTACTCAATACTCAACTTTTAGTCCTTTACAGGACAAGGATATTCATCCTGTGTTTTCTCAGCATAGAATTGAGAGGGCATGACAATGCCAGGGTTCAGGCTATGATTGCTAGTGTCCAATACCCACTGTACACAATACAAAATAATAAATTTGTGGCTTATAGTAGTGTCCTACAATGAAACCCAAACTAGCTAGGTATTTAACATTTACCACCTAGGCTAGTATACAATAGACTCCCAAACTAGATAGACATGATTTCAACTTACTCCAGCATACATAGTATTGAATCAATAAACAATAAGAGAGTTAAGAAAGTCTCACAACCAATGCTTCCAGGTAGCCGATAGTATCTTTGGAGCTCCACACTACTCTCAGGAGGCTTTAACAACCTCCACCATGGGCAAAACTCGATTCTCCAAGCATCTCCTTACCAACAAGCCACATTCTCCCTTTTACAGCCTAACAAACACCATTGACGCACAATGAAGTTCCTACCAACCTCTCATAAGCATTTAAAACACCATTAATGAGCAATGAAGAGGTTAGTTAGAAACCAAAGCTTCCAAAACTCAAAAACCCACTCTTCTTCCTTGTTTTTCTTCTTTTTCAATTTTTCAGCTCTCCTTACTACCTCACAACCAGTCCCAACTAATAGAGATTTCAAAAATGAGTCGGGTGCAACTGGAACCATTCGATTTGGATATCGGATGACCAAGTTATGGCCAAAACAGTGAGGCCCAATGAAATCATTTCATACGGAATCTTTCAGATGGATTCAATACACCTGCCTTACACCGAAGTAAAGCCGACACGTCAGTCGGCGCTGTTGAGTTGTGGTTGGTTGGAGAAGGAATCTCCAATATCAGCCGCTGGATCAACCTGAAAAGGCAGGATGGGCTCTGATCCGTTGGATCTTGTCGGATCGCGTCAGGCGCGATCGGGGTAGAATCTAGCCATTCGATTTGAATCTGCCCGCCGTTCTATTGCATGCACATCACACGGATCAAGGCGCTGCTTGCATGATGCGCGATACAACGTATAACGTTGCTGCCAACCAATAGTAAGGCTCGCGGGAGTATCTGATGGGATCTCCGCGATACACTAGATACCGCATCTTTTTAAGCCGTCTGATAGGAATTTTAGCTGTGTGGCTCATTCTTGACTGCCGATTTTGGATCTCTATCATTTTAACCTGACGAAAATACCCCTGCATATATATTGAATGGCCTCTGTAACTAGAGAACAAAAGTATTAAACCGTTCCCAGGGTTTGATTTCCAGAGAGCTTTTCTCTCTCCTAGAAATCAGCCGAACACATGGTGTGCGAGAGTTGCGGCTTGCGGGGAGGGAAAGCCATGGGCAAGGCCATGGCTTGCAACATGCCTTGCTGCGGCTTGCGGGGAGGGAAAGCCATGGGCAAGGACTTGGCTTGCGGCATGCCTTGCTGCGGCTTGCGGCTGGGCATGCGGCATGGGCCTTGTCGGCCTTGGGCTTGGTTGCGGGCGGCTGGCCTGGCCTTGGCTATGGGGCTGGCGGCCATGGTGGGTCCCATCATTAATTTTCTCTCTCCTCTTTCTCTCTCTTGATTTTTCTCTCTCTTCTAAGAATGCCACACCATCATAAACACTATCACACCGCCTGTAACATAGCCACATCACCTGTATCACTGCCATATCGCCTGTGTCACTACAGACACTCTTTCTTATCAAACTTGACCCACTTTGCCCATTTTGTCAACAATTACAATAGGAAGGCCAACACAACTTTCTAGATAGACAAATTCTCTTCCACTCTAACTTTGACAAAAGCCCACCTTGAGGAACTTGGATTCTTCTTTCCCGAATTCCATACTGCTTCACTTCGACTAACTTAGGGATCCAAGGGGTTTTAGGGTTACCCAACTTGCCTATTGTTTTTCTACTTCCTGTACAGTCTTGAGCTTTTCTGAAATAGACAGGCGTTGCTCGACATCAACAGTCTTGTAAGGAAATGGACCGTTCCAAGGTCCACGGTTAAAAAAACATTTGACAAAGTCTGGTTGTAACCGAATTGTTTAGAACAGGTAAAGCCTATAAAAAAAAAAACTAAAAAAGATATTAAAATTTCTTTTTATCGTCACATTGGATTAGGATCCAAATAGGGGTTCCGATCTTTGTTTTTTTATATGAAGTGGTTAATTTCGGAATCTTTTTCCAATCTGAGATAAATCTAGAGGAATATCATCTGAAAAGGAATTCAAGGTGGAATTTAAGATTCCAATCTGACTATGAAGATTGTAAAACGACAAGCACTTGATGTCCCCGTCTGGATCAGGTAAGGAACTAATCTCGAAGCAAATAAAACGACGTACGTTATAACCAAACTTGTAACTAGATAAACGTCACGATCCAACTGTCCGTACCACGTGGAAAAATCATTGCCATCAGTTATGCACCGGCCATTTAATCTGATCTGTCCAAGTTTCCAGGACAGGTTGAAGTGGGTTACAGGTAGGGGAAGTCCAGATGACATGAATGCGGCCACGTGTCGAAGTTGCAGTGTCACATGCTTTGGCGCGTAAATCAGCTGGAAGAGAAAGCGCTGCCGACTTGGATGCCACAAAGCTTGATTAGCGCTTCCTTTGGTAATTATTGTTTGACACGTGATGCAATAAACACGGGAGCTCGATTGCCATGCTGCAATCCTTTACGACTTTTTATTTTCCGTGGGAATCCGACAAATTGACAGACTCCAATGAGTTGTGGGACTTTATTTATGTATATCTGTTTGTGTTATTTTACGGATATACCCTTGAACTTAAAACATTCTTCTTGGACCTCCAATCTATAGTGTTTGGAGCGCCGAAAGATACTTCTTCGAGAATTTCCCCTTGTAAATAAGAATTTGGAAACACCGTTACTCTGTACTTGGACCACAGCTAGTCAGATCGGATCAAGGTTTTATTAATCGGTATCCGCCGCGGTTTTGGTTCGATTGTTTTAGTTCACGGCTATTTGTGATTTTAAAAGTAAAAGTATTAAGAAAATAATGCTATCGGATATACTATTGAAATCGGTCACTATCGACGTTGGAAACTCTCCCTCCGACGGGGGTTGTACATGTAAGAGACAGGAAGATAGACAAGAGGGGATGGATGGGTTCTGGAATTGGAAGTCATTATTTCAAAATGTAAAGCTCGGTCTATTGAGGGAATTGAGTTATGAGATAATGGTAGGGTAATAAAAAAAATTAAAAAAAAAATTTATGCAGTAAAAGTAAGATGAATTGAAGTGAATAAATCTTAAGACTCTAAATTTGTTAACATATTTAGTAATGATACCTATAAGATATAAAATTTATATATCTTCCTAAACGGAGAAGATTTGAATGTTAAATGAAATAAATTAATAATTAAATATAGAATGATTTGAAATTAATTACATAATAATATGATAACCTTTACTGTAATCACTATAAAAGTTTCCATTTAAAGTTTAAAAACTTTACTTCCCATTTATTCTTTTCAATTTAAAACGTAAGAGTTGTTTCTTTGTTGAATAAGGTAATGTTGGATTTGTTACATGTTGGTCTTGAATAAAGTAAAATTCAGTATACCATTTGAGGTAAGAATGGCTGAAATCCACAAGATAAGATTCTGCACTTAAATAAACTAAGATTTGATTCTTACCATATTCAGATCATTAAGGATATTGGAATCATTCCTTTCAGGAAATTCGGCTGGAAAGTAGGATTATTCGGTGATATAGCTATGTGATTCCTTACGTGGGGCCACATGACACTCTCTGATGGATTCGAGTCGTCTCCTCCTTGTCCAGGGAGGAGGGAGATGCCCCTGTCGGATGACCGATACATGACTCTCTGAAAAATCTGAGCCCCATGATCGAGCCGACACCTCCTGTCGGCTCGGCTTGTAGGCTGGGTGTCGTTTCGAACATGGGCTTGGTTTTTTCGAAAATCACGTGTCGACCATCCGACGGGGGCATCTCCCTTCTCCCTGAAGTAGAGGGAGGAGACGATTTGAATCTCTTTCTGATAGACTGGAAATTTAGGTACCTGACAGCTACCATACAATGTATCTTATCGGGACACCAAAGACCATGATTGACCCCAATTGTTACCGATCTCATCCCAATCTTGATCAGTACGATCATTTGATAAATAAGATGTGTCAACAAGATTTAAAAAAGAAAAGGGGAACAGTATATGTATAACGCCGATATTGATGAGATTAGCCGGTATCCGTATTGGCGGATCCAATATCGATTACTAAAACCTTAGTAGATATATCAGGTCTGTGTAGGTTGATTCTTATTTATTTATTAATTTCTGTTTGATAAGAAATTCTTTTTTATTAACCCGTCTGAGAGTGCGAACACGGAAGGAGAAGAAGCAACCGAGGCAGGTACTAAAACGAGTCAAAAGTCGTCCTTCCTAGTAGGAGATTCTAGTTTCTATTACAACTACAAGGCCGGTTCAACGGTCTAATACAGCCAGCATTCCTTTGAAGGGCAGTTTCGTCAACTTAATACTAAAAAAATCCAAATTTTTCAGAGGTGGAGCACGTTGAAATTAATATTAGCGTACGCGGATTAGGTATTTGGATAAGCTCGGCTCTCTATATTTTCTCTCACCTTTTTATATTCACCGCCGCGACTCGTGAATTCCTCGTTATCCTTCCACACGCCTCCTTCCTTCTCTTCTTCCTCTCTCGTTCTAACCTCCTCTGTTTATAAATATACCTCATCTTTCTCTGTCTTTCATCAAACCAATCAAACCTTTTATAACCAAACTTTCATAACCCAACCTTTCTCTCATCTATTACCTATTCTGAGTTTCGGAAAATGGTCGATCTAGACTGGAAATCGAAGATGGTATCCTCTGGTGTACCCACTGCTTCTCCCAAACTATCCAATAAGCCACGTGTTTCTTTCCCATCTCCGATTCGGACGAGCGATATTTCCCCTGCTTCGTCCTCTGCCTGCTCCTCTTACGAACACTACCTTCGTCTCCCAGAGCTTTCAAAGTTCTGGATCTCCAGAGATTTCCCCAACTGGAAAAACGAATCGCTTATCAAACCAGCGTTGCAAGCTCTGGAAATCACGTTTCGACTCATCTCGGTGGTGCAAGCCGATCCACGACCGTACGCTAATGGGTTAGAGTGGAGGCGCCGCCTGGAGTCACTGACTTCGAACGAAATCGAGCTCATCGCTCTCCTATTTGAGGATGGAGAAGAGGCGGCGGAGACACGTGGAACTGTTCCGATCGTCGATATCAGCACATCCAACGGTGTTTTGGCTAGAGATGGGAGTTCAGTTGAGGTTTGGAAACTCCCCGGTTCGAAACCTTTTGTGAGTCGGACCAGCGAGGGTAGCTTTCTCCCTCGGCTTGTCACGTGGCAAAAATCGGAAGACATGGCTTCGAAGATCGTCTTTTCCATCGAGTGCGCAATGCGGAGGTGTCCTTTCACGTTGGGTTTAGGTGAACCCAATCTCGCCGGGAAACCTCTGCTCGATTACGACCTTATCTGTAGACCGTCAGATCTCCATTCCTTGAAGAAAAGCCCGTCCGATCACATTAATCTCGAGAATCAGGTGCTCTTCACCACTCGTCAGATCTTGGAGGCGTGGATCCGCGTGTCTCGAGAGCTTCATACACGAATTGGGGATAGAATTGATGGCCAGGATTTCGGAAAAGCAGCCAGCGATTGCTGGTTACTAGAGCGGATCTGGAAGCTTCTTGCAGAGATTGAAGATCTTCACCTTCTGATGGACCCTGGAGATTTTCTCCGTCTGAAAAATAAACTCGCGATCAAAGCTTCATCGGAATCTGAAGCGTTTTGCTTCAGATCTAAGGGACTGATTGAAATCACGAGAGCGTCGAAGGATTTGAATCGCAAAGTCCCTGCAATTTTAGGCGTGGAGGTAGACCCAAAAGGAGGGCCCAGGATTCAAGAAGCAGCCATGAAGCTTTACCATGGCCACCAAGATGGAGATTCAGGGAGAATTCATCTTCTACAAGCGTTACAGGCAATCGAATCGGCTTTAAAGAGGTTTTTCTTCTCGTACCGACAACTCATCATGATAGTGATGGGGAGCTTGGAGATGAAGGGAAACAGAGGAATGGTTTCTGTGGATTCTACCGATGCGTTGTCGCACATCTTCTTGGAACCGACGTACTTTCCGAGTTTAGATGCGGCGAAGACGTTTCTTGGAGATTTCTTGCATTACGATCCTGGGGTCGTAACTGTGAATGGATCGAATGGAACAGTTCGGGCAAAACATTAAGAGAGACTCATGAAGTTTAATGATAAGGTTAATAGACATGCTGTACGAGAAGAAAACAGTTGGACAATTTTTTGAATCAATTCTTTGGTTTCTGTGATACGGTATACCATCCATGTATTTCAGAAATCCTGTATAATTATCTTTAAAGATGATGATCAGACAAACGAAACGAAACGAAACGACTTGGAATTCTTTTTCATTTAATATCCTTTCGTTCCAAACCGAACTTTAATCCCATGATTTGTTGAGATGATGGTGGTGGATGAATACGGAATTCAGTGGTATAAGCACTTGCTCGTGCATGCGCAAGGGCGCAAGGTTTTGTACAAGAACAGAGCTCTCTACTCTCATTAGCATTTATAGAGATTTGTTGCTGCTGGAATACGCACGTCTTCTCCTAGATGAGATAATCTGTAGAAAATACAGACCAGATGAGTAAAAGGGGTCAGGCTCCAGACTATTCCGGTGTTTAAGTTAGATCCAGCCAACAAGCTATCTAGATAGATTTGTATGAGAGTTCACAACACCATTTTGAGTAAGAAAGCTCTAATAGGGGTCTGTCAAGACTCAAGACAGATGTTAAGCTTGCATTTAGGCTCTGACTTTTAGGCATTGTGAAGGGCAATCAAATCGTCTCCTGTCGACCTGCTGTTTGCCAAGGATCGGATTTTAGTCGACCTATCTCCATATGTATTGGTAGGCGGGCCGATTGATCCCAATCCCTTGGATCAGCTGTAGGACCCTCCTGCCACAGGAGAGGATTTGGATCCTGGTGAAGGCCAATGCGTATCAGGTACCCCTAGTTGCTCTGTTAGAGGTTAACTTGAATGGTATCTATCAGGATCTTTTCGCAAGTCTTGGGATGAGTTGTCGGTTGAGCTCCCTGTCTTTATGGATGGTCGCGGGGCTCGCTATTTCAACGGTTTGACTTGCCCAGGAAGCTAGTCCAGTATTAGTAAAACCAACCTCTCCTAACAATTGGAGAAGGAGAAAACCATTCCTAAGGGCCTGGAACTGTGATGAGAATTGTTTGGAGTGAGAGAAGAAGCTAAAGATGGTCAAGTGGCAACCGACCTGGACATTTGATTCAGATGAGGCGGGGGAAATTCGAATAAAACAATTGAGTGGGGGGGGATAGGGCGACATAGCCGTCGGGATAGGGGTTCAAAGATGATCAGGCAATGTGATTGGAGATAAGAAGCTTGTCTAAAGTAAAAGGACGCTAGTAATGCATGCAGACTTGAGTAGGCATAAGTGTAATTAATGCAATGTGGCTCTGTAAATGTTATCGACTCTGTTCATCGTAACTGTAATTAATGTTCCGTGCTCAGCTATAAAAGCATTAATTGTGATCTGGGCGGGGCACTATCCGCAAGCAGGTCAATGTGTTGGGTTCTCCTCACTTCTGACATTGTTGGATAGGGGTTATGTGTCACCCTTCCTTCACCCTTGACTTTGTCGACATGGTGTAATCCTATTTGCCAGTGTTAATTATACCTAACAAGATGTAAAAGGATAATTGAAAATCCGAATATGAAGTTAGATAGTTCAGAACATAATTTGTCCAATCCAAATAGATATTCAATTAATAGTACAACAATTTTGATGAGCTCTAAAGAATGAAAAAAAAAATCATGAATATAAGATACCTATGAGACATGGATTGAGACATGGATTGAGACATGAATTGAGAATGGATTGAGAACGATTCATACGAAAGTATGGGGTTACACAAGTGGGATGTAAAAGATAATAAAAAAAATTTGAATTCTACTCACCTCCATATCCGTGTCTCTGAATATCTATATCCTACCAGGTGATATTCGGATTCGATCACTGTTAGAATATTTAATGCAAGTTAGAGTTTTCCCATGGGATTTCCCATGAACCCTAACGAATCCACAACACAAATTATTAGAATACAATGGGCAATAAAAGAGATGATATAACACATACCATTTTTTGTAGATTGATTTTCGATCGTTTTCAGAGTCTTCCACAGCCTCTTGGGATCCCTTTTGCCTATGTGCGTATGGGAGCAACAGAGAGATAAAACCAAATGGCTGCGGGGACCCTAACCATAGTTTTATAATACTATCCCTAACCCAGAACCATTCCCACAGTGGACCGGGTTGGTAGTCTCTAACCAGTGACGAACAAGACCTGAACCGGTCAAACCAGTAATTAAACTCCCACTTAACAACTGGTTAGGTAATTGATCAAGCTCACACAACAGGAATCTAAAAATCTCCCACTTGGGCTAGATTAATTACAAAACCACCGTCGAAAAGTGTGGCCATGGAATCCTATTACATAACAAACCGTCATCAAACTTTGATCCACTCATCAAGCCTACCAATGTCGAGCAACAGTGGAAAATACTCCAACACATCTAGTGTATTACCTTCTGTCAGCTACATACAAGGGTCTACTTAATGACATGAATCACTTTGAGACATGTATATATGAAAATATTATTTCATGTGGGTCCATATCGAATAACCTTCGATCTAATTGCCTTGATAAAACCTTAGAGGCAATAAACCTTGATATTGACCATAGCAAACCGTCACATACCGTTTTGGTCAATATCGTACCTTGGCACACCGCCATGAACTATGGCTAAATACCGCCCCGTTCATTTGGCTTAATACCGCCTCGTTCATTTGGTTAAATACCGCCCTTGTCAATGACATGTCAATGAATATGCAACATAGCAATAAATGAATACCGAAATAAAAATAACCATGGTCATAAATATCTGTGCCAAAATCATAGGCAATGTAAATAAACATAATGATATAAATCATTATCAATGTGAGAAAAGTCTCCCACTAACCAAGCACATTTAATGAATTAACCATTTCTATATTAAACATACCGTCCTTTAGAGACTCCCATTGACAAAACCTTCATCAAAGAATCTACAATCAAGTTGTTCAATGAATATGCTCTACAATGATATAATTTCTTTGACCTTTTTCTCTCACCTAAAGAGATTTGAAATTCGATCTCTATTATGCTTTAAATTATTAGATTTCACATTATTCTTTAAGAACAACACTGCTGAACCGCTGTCACACCACATCTCAATAGGCCTAAGTAAAACTTACAACCTTCCAGATCTGAAAGATAACTCTTCAACCAGATATGCTACTTATTAGTTTCGCATATAGTTATAAAATCTACCTTAACAAGAGGGGGATGCATGGATAAACTTCTTTACATTTTTCTCCAAAGGGTACATCTACCATCATAATAAAAAATCTGAGATGGGATTCATGCCACCAATGCAATCATCAAATAGTATATCACAATAGCCAAGAGTGTCACTACTGCTACAAATGAGTAGATAAACCTTGGTCTTCTGCATGTACCGCATGACCTTCTATTCCCGTTGTTCAGTGAGCTATACCAGCATCCAACTAAAAATGTCTCAAAACACTCAAAACAAAGGCTATGTGAGAATAAATATAATCTTGAGCACACACCAAGCTCTGTACTTTAGATGTTCTCTCTCAACATCATTTCTTGAACATAACTCCGTCAATTTGTCTCCTTTATTGATTTAAGCATCTGCAACTTAACTGTTATGCATGTACATTCAATCATTCGAGAACACGAATAACGTATACCCTTTGAGACAAATCCAGAGTTTCATTTTTCCTGTCACGAGGAAACACAATGTCAAGTACAAAGGTACTTACTCACATATTCTTCATCTCGAATTTATCAGACATTGAAAACTATGGTTTCAACAAGTAAACCATGTCACTGCTGGTCAGTGATTAACTATCAACACATATGACTAGGAAATGAATCCACTCCCACTAACCTCTATACATACATAATGATCAATGATAATCTCAACAAAGTTTTAAGAAGATACAACTCTGTCAAACTTCAGGTACCACTACATGGATGCTTGCTTAATTCACATATTGACTTTATAAGTCTACAAAATAGATTTTCTTTCTCCTTTATCTCAAAACATTCTGGGTAAAGCCTTTAAACACCTTCTTCCAAATTTTCTTTGATCAAAATGATCTTTATATCTATCTGATGCAACTCTAAAATAAAATACACAACTAAGACCTCAAAGATTTGAAGTCTATACTTTTCATTCTCTTTGTGTGATTCCACTTTGCTACAAATTTTTACTTTGTAGCAATCAATTCTCCCACTGAAATCATACATTTTCTTATATATCCATTTTGAGCCTATGAGTACACCGCTCATGACAAGAGCATAAAATCCCAAATCTCATTGATGTTAATAAATAACGATACATCATTTATGACTAGTAATCACTCAAAAGTAATTTCATCATTGACAATTTGCGTAAAACTATTGGGATCTTCATTTTATCCAATGCCAAAACATCTATTTTTGAGGTATAACATGTGATTGGATGAAATCACAGATCTACATGGTCTAGTATATCTCCTCATTGTCTTATCTAGCTCTGGTATTTTGACTATGCATAAACTTGAATGAAGATAATTTAATAATTATCTCATTACACTTTGATAATATTTTTGATACATCAACTAATTGCTCCACAATAATTTCCATGTGGTCACATTAAACTTATGTTTCTTGGATGTGACTGTTAACCAATATTATCAATGAATCTTGCTGAATCCTTCAGACATGAGTGGATATCCCAAAAATGATAACTCAATATCCTAAAATAATCACTCTCCCACGAGTGTTATGAAAATACGTTACTTTTACTGTTCCAATCAAGAAGATAACTTGAACTGAAACCAACTTACATGGTACCCTATTAATACTATAGGCTGCAATATTGATCACTCCATAGGAGCTAATACACTCTCAAGTTTTCTTGATCATATCTATTTGTCACTCTTTTGTTGTTGAATGTCATCCACATGATGCTAAGCCATAAGTTTTAGCATTTGTAAACATTTGGTTAAAATCATTGGGAGTATATCAATATTACTCGATCTACCTTAACAATTTACATTCTCCTTCAGATCCTACAGTCTTAATCCTTTAATAAAAGATTTTCCTTTCTTTTCAATATATTAAAAAAAATCAAGTGAACTGATTATCATAAAAATTCTTAGATAAAATCTTGATGTCCATAAGATCCAACAATTCCCTGTTGCAAATACTTTTAATATTTCTTAATCTTATCATCTTCCCCTTAAACAATCCTTACAAGTATGCAAGTCATTAACTTTAGGGGTTTTCAGAATACTGTTCTTTCCAACCTTTTTACAGTCTTTCCTTAGATAAGAGTCCTAAATGTCTATGCTAAGGATGGAATTAGAATATACTATCTAACTTCTATAGCTAAGTAAACTACAGAGAGTAAATAAAAGTTTTTGCTATTCTTATAGGTTTCGATTACTTCTATTACTTAAGTCTCCAATCTCCATCACCTTCTCACTTGAAACTTTCATGATCCTAGTTTTCTTCCAGTTATAACCTTTTCCACATGTTTCTTCTGAGTTCTTGTAGCTCCATAAAATCATTTTTCTTGTCAAAAGTTTCTTACTATTCTTTGAAAAATTATTTTTCTTTCTGTAAGACCCTACCTTTCACTTACTGCATTTGTCAGAGTATGGCTCACATGTCATGACATTGGCATTCCTTCCTTTCTCTTTTCTTTGAACTTTCTTCCCTAGTGTAAAGGAAATCAACTCATCTTCTGTCCACTGGGTTTATGGGTCACCACGATCTAACTTTGCAATTTAGATGAGGAAGTAAAAATCAAGTGAATCATCTATAATATTCCAATGAGTTACCTACAAAGATTGACATATCTTAGAGCTTATCAGTGATGGCTAATAGCTCCAACCTGTGTTTCTTCACACACCATTATCATCCTATACCATCAAAACTAGTACAGACAACCTTGAGAATACAACATCTCTCTACCCCATTTTAAAGACCAAAATTTCTTTGGATTTCACTCTAAACATCTATTTTCAATGTTCCTTATTTGAATTTTCTTTTACCTGATCTTAAGGATTGAACATTCCTAAAGACCAGAATACAATCTTTGCTGAGTTTATCTAGGTTAAACACTCCTAGACTAGCTTTCAATTTTTCATGCCAATTCATAGAACTGGATCGCCATAACAGGCATCATGAGGTGTTTGATCATTATATATTCTCTAATATGTGTGATATAATGCAAACATACACACAAGATAAGTTAAACTTACAATAATTAAACTATACAAGTCCATTTCCCTTAAAGAGTCAATCGAAACTATACCCTCATCCTTTGGGACAAGAGTGCACTGATCCTCTTACTATCCGTGTAGAGTCAACCGAAACTACACCTTTATCCTTTGGGATAAGACCGCACTGGTCCTCTTACTATCTGTGTAGAGTCAACCGAAACTATACCCTTATCCTTTGCGACAAGAGCGCACTGGTCTTCTTACTATCTGTGTAGAGTCAATCGAAACTACACCCTTATCCTTTGGGACAAGAGCGCACTGGTCCTTTTACTATCTGTGCAGAATCTGTGAAGGGATAATGACTCTTGAAATTCCACCACCTTTGGGTGTATAAAACTCCTAAAGTCAAGATCCTTCATCCATGTGTATGAGTATACATGATCTTTGACACCGCCACCTTTGGGTGGACAATGCTGCTCTTTGCTGCTTCTACAAAAGTGAAAATCTTGATAATGTCACCTTTAAGTGAGCACTATCCTTCTTTGCTGTGTCTATAAATGCATAAATACTGGATTTGAGCATATCATGATAGAACTGAGCTTGCCACTTTAGTGGTCCCACCCAATCCTTACACAATATGTACAAATCATAATTTGAATAAACTGGGATAATGTCACCTTTGGGTGAATACTATCATTCTTTAAAGCATTTACAAACACAGTCGCTTGAATTTGAACACATCATGACAAAATAAGGTATACCACTTTGGTGGGATCCACCAAGTTCCACCATGATATGAACAAATCCCAAATTACAGCTCTAGCGGGATATATATAACCATGAATGTTTTCAAAAATCAACTTCATAAGTCTGAATATTCAAATAAACATGCACTTTAGCTCAACAATCATTATGATACAAGAATATTGAAAAAAACCAGTAGAAACACTACAAATCGAGCTCTAAAAGAGCATTAACTTGGAGAAACACTATTCCCAATGTACCAAAATGTAACAATATATATTTCAGATTGAAGAGCATTGAAACCCAAGTCCAACGGAACAAACTGCAGGTCAATCCGACCTTCCTAGGTCCCACAAATGCAGTTTAAAGTTGGATTGTGAATGCAGTCAAAAAGCTACAAAGCAAACAGGCCTTAGGATTTGGACCGGGATGAAGCACGGTCTGAACCAAACCGAACCGGTCTGGTTAGACCAAACTAGACACCCCGGTTCAACTAATCGGGTCATGGGTCAAAATTTGGGTTTTCAGGTCGATCAAATTTAGATAATTGGGTCAGCCTATTCGGGTTTTCGAGTCTATCCTGGACTGGTTGGTCAGCCCTGGGCTGGTTCTGACTGGCCGGGCTGGCTTTGGCTGGTCTAGCTTGGCCTGGGTTGGGCTTGCCTGGTCTGGACTGGACCTGGGCAGGTTTAGGTTTGGGCTGGGCCAGCCCTGGCTGAGCCGGTCTGGGCCTGGGGGGCCTGGGCTGGGTGGACTCGGCCCGAGTCAACCTAGCAAAACTGGTTAGGGTTTACGATTCGGCGTCGAGTCAACCCGACGATGACTCGGTGCCGTCAATTTTTTTTTTAATTTTTATTTTTTTAAACTGTCGGCTCATAGATCTCAAGCGCTTTTTCAGGTGGTGCGTGAGGGCGCGTCTGGTCACCTTCGGCTACCAAATTTTTGTCGATCGACTCGTCTTTCAGAGTACTACATGCTGGTATGATTTATTTTGAATTTCACTGGTCTGAAAAAATTTCGAAAGGTTTTAAACTTTGACAATTTCGTGGGAAAAAATTATGGAGAAAAATCTTACCCTTTTTCAATTTAATCAGTCCTATTATCTTAACTGTCTCTTACCTATGATCTTAGCTCTGTGTGGGTGACTCTGATACCAATTGTTAGAATATTTAATAAAAGTTAGAGTTTTCCCATGGGATTTCCCATGAATCCTAACGAATCCACCACACAGATTACTACAATACAATGGGCAATAAAAGAGATGATAGAACACATACCATTTGCTGTAGATTGATTTCTGACCGTTTCCTGTAGCTTGAATGCCTCGATTAGAGTCTTCCACAGCCTCTTGGGATCCCTTTTGCCTCTGTGTGTATGGGAGCAATAGAGAGATAAAACCAAATGGCTGCGGGGACCCTAACCATAGTATTTATAATACTATCTCTAACCCAGAACCATTCCCACAGTGGATCGGGTTGGTAGTCTCTAACCAGTGACGAACCAGACCAGAACTGGTCAAACTAGTAATTGAACTCCCACTTAACAACTGGTTAGGTAATTGATTAAGCCCACACAACAGTAATTTAACAATCACATCTAGATCCGTCTCTAACTATATCGAATCCAATTACATATTACTTAAGAGCGTAATATTCATATATTTTTTAATCTCAACAGCCATGAAAAAAAGCTTTAAAATGCCATTGGTCCCAGACCAAAATCTCAGGTTCATTACTTTATATGGAAATGGGTTATTGGATTATGATTCTAGAATCAGAGTCTGATTCACAAGTGAATCACAGGCGAGACACATTAGTTATGGAGGATTGTTTAAATGGTCAATTCTATTTGGATCGTCGAATAGTGGAAAGAGCCTTATGATCCTAGTTCTATAGTTATCTGGTTGAGATGATTCAGTTTATAAAATAGAGGATGATTTGAATGAAACTCGATTAATTATTTCTGAATGGTTACTTATTTATAGATAATTACAAGAAAATTTGTTCCATATATTTAGGAACAGATTAGGTAAAAATGGAGATTGTTACAACTGTGATACAACAATAATTTTAAATTCAAATTTTGAATTTAAACCAGGCTAGCAGATCATATCTTCATGGATCTCGTCCTTGCTGGTGGATCTTATCTTCATGGATCTCGTCCTTATGGTTGGTGAGATCTTCATGGGAGTGGTTCTCATCCTTATGGTTGGTAAGAGATTAATGCATTGTAATATCC
This sequence comes from Protea cynaroides, assembly GCA_028583415.1. Lineage (NCBI taxonomy): Eukaryota > Viridiplantae > Streptophyta > Magnoliopsida > Proteales > Proteaceae > Protea > Protea cynaroides. The sequence continues at coordinate 10,575,578 of CM053266.1, forward strand.
TCCCGCAAGATGAAGGGTGGGAGACACAGCCGAAGCTTGGACAGAAGATAGTGGACCCGAATGGAGCTACGACCTTTCGTAAAGATGTCAAGAATCTGATCTTGGCTTGATATATATTGTATGTCTACCAGTTTAAGTCCAACAAGCTCCCTGATGTAGTGGTAATCCACTGCGACGTGTTTGGTATGACTGTGGAATATAGGATTAAATGCAAGGGAGATGGCAGAAACATTGTCACAACACAAAATATGTGGATATTGTAGAGAGCAGTGAAGTTCTTGAAGAAGAGAACATAACCACATGACCTCAGCCGCTGTTTGTGCAAGACAACAGTATTCAGCCTTCGACAATGGCCGTGCCACAGTAGGCTGCTTCTTAGTGCACCAAGAGGTAGGATTTGAGCCAAGGAAAACACAATAACCACTAGTGGATCGATGATCGATAGGGCATCTGGCCCAATCAACATCACAGTATGCATGGAGAGTGAGCGGCCCAGATTGAAGACGCAGGCTTATAGTAATGGTACCTTTAAGAAAATGGATAATCCATTTAACTATAACAAAATGAGCCTCTGTGGGAGCATGTAAAAATTGTGAGACCTGGTCAGCAGCAAAAGAGACATCAGACCTAGTCAATGTAACATAATAAGTTGCTCCAACAAGACTATAGTAAGTGGTAATATCCCACAATGGAACGCTATCGTCAAATCCCAATTTTGATGTAGTAGCTGGTGAGCCAACGAGTTTGCATCCAACTATATTTGCCCTCTTCAAAATATCAAGGATATAGTGAGATTGCTCTAGATAGCCCTATAGAATCTCGTTGAACCTGGATGCCGAAAAAATGGGACAGAGGACCAAGTTCCTTCATTTTGAATTGACTTCCAAGGAAATTTATCAAGTGGTGAATAATGGTAGAGTCATTTCCAGTAAGGATTATGTCATCGACATTAAGCAGAAGATAAATTGTGGTAGACTGTTGATGAAAGATAAATAGTGAAGGATCTGACTGAGATAGATGGAATCCATAGTCAAGTAGACTAGTGGAAAATTTTTCATACCAGGCTCGTGGGGCTTGGCGAAGTCCATAAATTGCTTTCTTCATCTTACAGACATGATGTGGCATGGTTGGGTAAGTGTAGCCTTGTGGTTGAGACATGTACATTGTCTCATTAAGAACTCCATGGAGAAATGCACACTCAACATCTAGTTGTTGGAGAGTCCAATTATTAGATATAGCAATTGATCGTATAGCACAGATAGTGATCGGCTTTACAACCAGACTAAATGTTTTGATGAAATCAATCCCCGGTTTCTGCTGAAAACCCTTATCAACCAAGCAGGCCTTATAATAACTGATGGAGCCATCCAATTTCAGTTTAACTCGATACACCCACTTACATTTGATAATATTCATAGAGGATGATAAGGGACTTGTTAGGGGGAAAACATCCCCCAATAAAAATCTTACATGTGGCATCTAAAATGACCCAGGCTGACTAGGAGTGTTAAAATCACACTTGGCCTTGAAACCTTGGAGGCATAGTTCTATCAGGTTACATTTTTTGGTTGAATGTTAGAATCCTAAGATGACTACACACATGGTGACACCTGTCACTCTTATCTCCACCGACTTGGCATCCTTCGCTATAGTCTCCTAGTTCTACTCGGAGTCTATGACTTGGGCATCCCACAGTGCGACACTTGGCAGTCCTACTGGCGTACAACCTTCAAGAGTCTCGGTACCTCCATGCTTCTTGCCTATTCCTATAAATAGAGGACGGACCTCTAAAGCAAAGATTCATTTACTCATTCCTCACTATTCATTCCATCTCTTTTACATTCAAGCTCTTTCTACATTCCCCTCTCTCTAAACTGGGGATAGATTCTAGCTATCTCTTGACTGTTTACTTTGGGAATCTGATTTAGGCATCAGAGTGTACTTGGGGCTTAGTCGCCCAAATTCTTTGTCTAATTTCTATGATTGTCGGTCATCCGGATAGCAGATCAGTGGGGCGATTTCTAACCTTAATAGTTTAGTGCCCACCATGGGACCTCTAGACTGAGTTTGATGAATAGTGTACAAGAGAATTGCATCCTAAGGTTCACCAAAGAACACGTGCTCTAGCTACAACACCTCCCTCTAGGCCTCCCTTTGAGGTACCGACTGTGCAAACACACGAAGATAGTAGTGCCAGTACAGCTAGGGTTGCTCATACCACACCGTCAGCGCATATACCTCCGGTCGCTCCACTAATGACACCTTTACCAGTGCCAGCTACTCAATAGTATGTGACTCGTGAGCAATTCGATGAACTGAGGCAGCAGATCACCCAATTGGCTCAAATGCTGCATGGAGTCCGACCAAAAAATTCTAGAGTCGGAGGAGGAGTAGGAAATCCTCCTTCGGCTCCTATGCCGAATGCACCACCAGCTGCCAACTCAACCTCTTCTCATCCGGCACCTACAAGATCCGGTAGGGCAGGGTCGCGCGAAGCTCCGGTCAACCCACCTTCGGCCAGGTCTCACTCCCACAATAGGGAACCTGAAGCACCAGCTCCGAGTGCTGCAGGTTCCTCAACACGCAACCCACCGCCTAATGTCCGACCAACAGTGCATGAGCGTCTTGGCTCTCATCTTAATCTTGAGCACGATGCGAGGTCTTTCCTTGAAGAAATCCTCTAGCAGAGGGTGAGAGTCGAGATGGAGACACCTACAATTGCCGTGGTCCCTCCTTCGAAAACTCCCCAGACTAAAGTTGAGAGACAGTTGAACAAGTTGGCTACTCGGCTACAGTAGATTAAATAGAACCGAGTTGCACCACAGCGAACGGCTTATACTGCAGTTACAACACTGTCCGACGAGATCATAAGGTCACCTCCACCTCTGAACTTCATTATGCCTGTCCTTGAGTCCTACAATGGGACGACTGATCTGGAGGGGCATCTGGATCCCTTCGTCACTACTACACTGTTCCATCACCTTAATGACAGTCTGATATGCCATGCCTTCCCTTCGACACTCAGGGGTCCTGCTCCCACATGGTTTAACAATTTGCTACTGAGGAGCGTAACCTATTTTGAGCAACTCTCAAATAAATTCTTGACACACTTTCAAGCCAGCTGAGTACACAAGAAGACAACCTATCACCTGTCCAAAGTGAAGCAACAGAAGGACGAGCCACTGTGGGATTTCATTAAGCGCTTCAATCCTGAAGTCTTGCTAATAAAGGACGTACAACCAATGGTACACATGTCCAATTTATAGGCTAGACTCATTGACAAAAAGCTTTACTGGTCCATGGCCAAGAAACTACCTTGTAATCTAGATGACTTGCTCACCAGGTGCAAGAAATATGTAGCTGCAGATGAGACACTAGGAGCCCAAAAAACAAACGCAGCTAATGCCATAAAGGTAGACCAGAGGTAGACCAGAAGACGGTTGACAAGAAGAGATCCGACCCTATGGATCAGACTCAGAATAGTGGTGACTCCAAGGAGCAACTATAAAACCTACACCTCCGACCTAATCGGATTTCTGTTGTGCTAGGAGGGTTTTCCATCGTCAACCAAAAGGGTTCCTAAGTCATTAACAAGAAACTTAGTTGCACCAATGGTGGACCAAATTGGAAATAAAATAAAAGTTACAACTTAAGCCTTTGATACCAGCATCGGTCGCTAGGGCCGATCGGTAAACATGATGGGGTAGTGACCGGGACCATCGACCGGGCAGGCCAAATTGGCCTATCCATGGGATTTAATGATTGGAATCTATTTAAAAAGTTGTATGGGAATATTTCCTAGATCCATGGACGGATCGAATGGGTCCCAATGATAAGTGTGTGATTTTTATATTTTTATTCCCTTTGCACTATCCTTTTTAACGTGTTTTATGCCTTATTGAATTGAATAGGTTGAATTTTATTAATTTGACATATTTTAGAGACATTGTGAATTAATTGTTAAAAGATAATAAAATTCTAGCATTCTTAATATTGACGTTCTGAGTTTCATGCAGGTTTTTAACATGAAAAGAGTTCCAGAATTGAAACGTTGTCTTCAGTAAAGTTGTAGAGGACGTCTCAACCTTTTTGAAATGGTATTATGGAGAAAAATCCGAGTTTTTTTGGGTCTCCAAACATTGCCTCAAAGTCTGACATGAAAATCTAATTAAATCCGAAGTAGTCCTCTGATTTGATTAAAGCATTCAACGGTGGATGTAAATTCCATAAAGAATCTCTTAAGTAAGTTAGGAAACCTAAATCTACAATAGAAACTCCAAAGAAGAAAAGAAGACTCTACAATTTCAGAATTCTAAATAGAGAAGGACTCCTAAACAAAGAAGGAATCCTACACAAAGAAGGAATCCTACAAAATGAAGGAGTTATAAGTTACAAAGGATTGTCATGTTTTATATATAGAGCACTAGTGTGATAATTAATCTCTCTCTCTTTTGCTGAAAATTTTCTATCTCTGAAAGGATTGTAATGTCTAGTTAATTTTCTTATTCAGTTCAAGAGGATTTTGAAGCCCAAACTCATGTAAATGGTGTAATCTCTATTTAGTAACGTTGTTCTTTTTCTCTCTTTTATTGAAATTGCTTATGTTATTCTTTTCTCTTTAATTACGATATTTGTCTGAATAATTCAGTAATGGCCTGCTGAATTGGTTAGAATAATATTAATTGCTAGATCTTGAATCTATGATACGTAATCGTCCTGATTGTAATCACAAGTAGCAAACAATGGTCGATGATTATGTTTAAGTTTTCATCTCATCATTGTGAATAATATAACCTAAGTTAAATAATCCCCGCTTGTGTGTGATTGTTGCTTAGATTGATCTATTTTCCACCCTCTTAATGCTACCATTAAATTAAACATTGAGAGCTTATTCAGTGTTGTTCAATGGTTAGATCTCTCTGGAAAGCTTGTTTTAGTAAAGATACTTAAGGAAAAACTCGGGTAATAGAGCTTATTGTTATCTATGATCTTTAATTCTAATTGGAAGGAAGATATTAACGTTGCAATTAATTTTACTCATTGTATGTGTGGGTGGATATTGAACCAAGAACTGAATATTCTCATCTAATTATCTTCTTATTTAAATTCCATATGTTTACTTTCAATTTGATTCAAACAACCAAAACCCCCCTTTGTTATTGTGTTTAATTAGCATTAATTAGTATATTTAGTTTGAGTAGAATATAAATTTTAATTAATTCATTCTCTGTGGGATCGACCTTTGCTTAACTTATTTACGATTTATTAATCAGATCAGTAAAAAAATATTTAATTAAATTGGTGCATTCGACACGCTACCAAATTTTGGCGTCCTTGCCGGGGAGTAAATTTTGATTAGTTTTTATCTCTCTTTTAATTTTTCTTTTTCAGATTAGTTTTTTTTTTATTTTAACTTTTTTATTTTATTTAATTTTTATTCAGTTTCTTTTCCTCTTATTAAGTTCTTTTTAGTTAATTATCTTAGCTAATTGTGTGAGTTTATGATTCTGATGCGTTCCCCTCAAAAAGGAGATCAGAATTTTGATCCAGAACTTAAACGTACTATGAGTCGGTGAAGAAAAGAAGCTAGATAGATTACAATAGAAAGAGAATCAATCCCTCTCACAGGATTTATTTTTGAAAGTTCTTCAAGTGACTTTGAACAAGAAGAAATCATGGCTGAGAATGACAGGACATTAAAGGAGTTGGCTACTCCTGATTTTAACCAACAATTTTTGTGCATTCAATACCCTACTTTGGATGTCGCTTTTGAGCTTAAGTCTGGTTTAATTCATTTGTTGCCTAAATTTTGTGGTTGTGCAGGTGAGGATTTAAATAAACATCTGAAGGAATTTCATGTAGTGTGTTCAAGCATGAAACTGACAGAAGTGTTTGAAGAACAGATCAATTTATGAGCCTTTCCTTTTTCATTATAAGTTGATGCAAAAGATTGGCTCTACTACCTACCATCTCGAACGATCACTACATGGAATGAAATTAAAAGATTATTTTTAGAAAAATACTTCCTAGCCTCTAGAGCCGCCACCATCAGAAAGGAAATCTGTGGCATACGAAAGTATACTGGAGAAACACTCCATGAATATTGGGAGCGTTTCAAGAAACTATGTGCCAGCTGTCCACGTCATCAGATAAGTGATCAATTCCTAATTCAGTATTTTTATGAAGGATTATTGCCCATGGAAAAGAACATGATAGATGCAGCAAGTGGAGGAGCTTTAGTGGATAAAACCCCTGAAGCTGTTAGAAAATTAATCTCAAATATGGTTGCCAATTCCCAACAGTTTTGTGCAAGGAACGATGCACCACTCAAAAAGATGAACGAGGTAAATTATTTTTCCATTGAACAATAATTATCTAACCTTACCTCTCTTGTTAGATAGATAGCTGTAGGGAATATACAACAAGCAAAAGCTTGTGGGATATGTTCGATGATAGGACACTCAACTGATATGTGTCGAACACTTCAAGAAGGACCCACTGAACAAGCCAATACTGCAAATAACTTTCCAGAACCACCAAGACAGTATGATCCATACTTTAACACATACAATCCAGGTTGGAGAGATCATCCAAACCTGAGCTATGGAGGAAACAGACCAGTAGGGCAGAACTTCTATCAAAATAGACAACCAACATTCCAACCTAGACCATCTGTCCCTCAGAATTAAAACTCATCATTAGAGGACATAGTTATCTCTTGCTCTAAATACCCAACAGTTTCAAAAGGAAACAAAATCCAGTACTCAAGGTCTAGAGAGCCAGGCGAGTTAAATGACAACTACTATGAATCGTTTAGAAGCTCAGGTTGGAGGAAAATTACCATCACAAACAGTTGTAAATTTAAAAGAGGCTGTAAATGCAATAACCCTCCAAAGTGATAAAGAACTTGAAGAGCCAAGAAAGGTGATTCCTGCTGTCCTAAATGAAGAAGAGATTGAGAAAGAAATAGAGAAAGATGAAATAGCAGCTCAATCTGAGGTAACACCCAAACCTTTCATTCTGTCTAAAACTAATCATCTTCTTTTTCCTAGCAGATTTGCAAAATCCAATAAAGAAGACAAGGATAAGGAGATTTTGGATTTATTTTGTAAAGTGAAGGTAAATATATCCTTGTTGGATGAAATCAAACAAGTGCCCAGATATGCAAAATTTCTTAACACTTATAAAAGGAAGCTAAATGGTAATGAAATTTTAAGTATGGGAGAAAATGTCTCAGAGTTCTCCAAAGAAAACTTCCTCTCAAGTGCAAAGACCCAGGTATGTTTACTATTCCTTGTAAAATAGGTAATACTAGAGTTGAGAGCTATGCTAGATTTCAGAGTTTCTATTAATATAATGCCACAATCTATTTGTACTTCATTAAATTCAGGCCCCTTGAAAGAAACTGGCATCATTATCCAACTGGCTGATTGTACTAATGCATACCCTGAAGGGGTACTTGAGGATATTCTTGTACAGGTAAACGAGCTAGTATTTTCAGTTGATTTTTACATTCTAGACATGGAAGATGGTATCTCACCTAATCCTGCACTTATTTTATTGGGATGACCATTCTTGAATACAGCTCGAACAAAGATAGATGTTAGGGAATCACGCCACACTGGCAATACTACCTTGACATGTAAGACTCAACCTCAGAGCCACGTGGAGATCCCCTATTCGACATAAGAAAGCTCCTCAAACACAAGAACAAAGGGTAAAATTAGCATTTTGAAAATATGCACTATTCACTATAAATAGGGCAAATTGCGAGGTTTTCAGGTACACAATATTTACTGCTCATTTACTCCTAGAGATTCACGCTCTGACACTTGGGACGAAAAATCTCACTTCACCCCACACTTTTCTATAATATCTTCGTGGGCTCGACACCGAGCCCACTGACTGTTTGTAGAGCCCTAACTTTGGCATCGGAGTGGACCTGGGGCATCCAGCCCGCCTCCCCCCTTGCCTTTCCTTGTCTTGCAGGTCCAGTCAGCTTGGAGGACCCACAGGACGGATCTGGGCCGAAAAAATTTGGTGCCCACCGTGGGGCCCTTTGAGGTGTAACATCGTAAGATAAAGCCAGAGAGGAATCTTTAGCCATGAGTCCGAGAAGAATGCGAAGTCAGATGGTTAGTCCCATCCCCCCTTTGCTCGACCAACACCTAAACTAAGAAGAAGGAGACAGGTTGGAACCACGACCTAATAGGGACCGAGGGAAGCGTGTGGCCGACCAAGCGCCCGTGCATGAAGACTATGTCACATATGAACAATTCGAGACTGTAGCACAGCAGCTCGCGGTGTTAACTCGGTTTGTACAAGGGTTGCAATCTCCCGCGGAGGCTACATCCCGTCCCCCATCAACGCCCTCCCTCCAACGATCCCACAGAAGGAGGCTGACCTCCCTCAAGATCCGCCCGAGACCGCCCAGGGCGGAGTGGAGCTTGATCGGCCAGGCCCGCGATCAGTATTCGCCCCATTCCAGAATTGAGTGGAACGGGTTCAACATCGCAGCGCGGAAGAATTCCTGCTCGAGAAAGACTCGGCCCTCAGTCGAGAGCAGCACCTTGGATTGATGAAGATGCAGCGGATGAGCTTCTGGCCCCACGACACATAATGCTACCAGAGGTAGCCATGGGGGCGGACAGACCAAATGCTCCCATGTACCCAAAGGTAGCGACGAAGATCGCGGACCAGCTAGCTGTCTTGCACCGAAAGGTAGAGACGATAGAAAGGGCAGGGGCGACCCAAGATGAGGATAGGGATTACTCCACGGACAACCCTCTGACCGACGTCATTATGAGAGTCCCTTTGCCTAAGCGGTTCAGTATGCCGCTAGTCGATTCATACGATGGCTCAACTGATCCCGTTGATCATCTAAACAACTACATGGGCGCAATGGTCCTTCATGCAAACCCTGATGCGATCATGTGTAGAGCTTTCCCCCTTACACTAAAAGGCGCGGCTCGGATGTAGTTTAATAACTTGCCGCCGCAGTCCATTGACTCATTCAAGACCATGGGAAGACTGTTCCGCATGCACTTCCAGGGAAGCAGGGTGCAACGGAAGACGAGCGCCCATTTGATGAATATGCGACAGAAATTAGGGGAAACCCTTAGGGCCTTCTTGGCCAGATTTAACCTCGAAGTATTGCAGGTAAAGGATATAGACGAAGCAGTTCACTTTGCCACATTGAGAGCAGCGGTCACTAACCCAAATCTACGATTCTCCATAGCCAAGAAGGAACCGGCTGACCTACAAGAACTCCTGGCAAGGTGTGAAAAATTTGCCAGTGCCAATGAGATCTACGAAGCAAGCAAGAGTCTAGTGGATACTCCACACAAACGGACAGAGGAGAGGCCAAACCTCACGCAACCGGGGTAAAGTAAGCGGTCAAGGAGAGAAGAAGCACGGACCAGAGTATTGCTCCAGAAGAAATTCAGCGACTATACCCCACTCAACAGATCCCTCGGCGACGTGTACACTCTCATAGCTGATGATGGGTATTTACAAAGACCACAGAAGATTGTGACCGAGGCAAGGAAGTGCAACCCAAACAAGTATTGCCAGTACCACCACGACATCGGCCACACCACCGATGAGTGTTGCAACTTGCAAGCAGAGATTGAAGACCTCATCCAACGAGGTTATTATAAGCAATACATGGACCATAATGCACCAAGAGTGCCGACCACCGCGGACGAAGGTCGGGGGAGATTACCTCCCCCACCGCGGGAGAGAACTCCAGAGCGAGAGCCGAGGCGTCAAGAGGACAGAGAACCCAGAAGGGTAGAGAGAAGAAAAATTCGTGGAGATCCCATTCGGGAAGACAGGAGAAGAGATATGGCTGCCGAGCCCCGCTACCCAGAGAGGCGCCATGATCAGGAGCCTATTCAACATGCAGAAAGGAGAAAAGGAAGACCAACCCTGGCACGTCGAGACATCGGTGTCATCCTCTGCCAGCTCGACCGGACCCCCAGCAGATACATGAACAAGGCCGAGTGCTAAATTCTTTGGAGACTAGGGGGAGGACAAGGTTGAGGACGGATCCTAGGGTGCCCAGGAAACGCATGGATCAGACGTGGCCGCCGCCTCCATTGCACATCATCGATCCCCCTTCAACAGAGGACATTCCTTACGAGCGCGTGTACATGGTCAGGCGCGCGAAGCCCAGATGTAGCCCAACGGCTAGTCATGACATTCCCAGAGCAGCAATAATCAAACCAAGGCGCGGTGAGAGTCCGTCAAGCAGCCGACCTATATTGGCCGAGAAGGCCAGCTCGGCCGCGGATGACAATATCAAAATCCACCGACCTCGATTGGCCGAAGCAGCCACCTTGACCCAGGAAGGCGAAGAAACCTATGATCCCGCCATGCAAGGGCGGAAGGCCATGACCATAATCGGGGGACCAGCGGCTGGGAACACCTCTGCCAAGGCCAGAAAGGCATATGCACGAAGCATCAAGTCAACCAAATGGCCAGGGAAGAGAGCCCACACCGGGGACTTCCTGACATTCAGCGATGAAGATTTATGTGGGCTGGAACTACCCCACGAGGATGCCATAGTCATCACCTTGAGAATCGAGGACAGCGATGTTCATAAAATCATGGTGGACACAGGCAGCTCTGCGGATATCATTTATTGGCAAGCCTTTCGGCGCATGGAGATCCCACTAGAGCGGTTGCTACCCGTCGATTACCCTTTGGTCAGTTTCTCGGGTGACCTTGTGAATGTGAAAGGATCTATTCGATTGCCTGTCCGGGCAGGCACCTATCCGCGAGAATCGAGGGTCACTATGAATTTCTTGGTAGTCGACGTCCCTTCTTCCTATAATGGTCTCTTGGGCCGGCCAGGCATGATTGCGCTAAGGTCGGTACCATCCCCTTACCATTTAGTCCTCAAATTCCCAACCCCTAGAGGGGCGGGAGAGTGTAGAACGGATCAGCTGGTGTCTCAGAAATGTTACCCAGCAGAGCTCACCGACCACAAAAAGCCGGCCAAGGCTCTGCAAGTCCAAATTGAGGATCTACGGGACGATCCTAAGAAACGAAGAGGAGAGCCGGCCGAAGACTTGATCCAAGTCCCCCTTACCGATAACAACCCCGAAAGGACGATCCAAATAGGGTCATCCCTCGCGGAACCACAGAAGAGAGATCTCGTGAGTTTCTTAAGAGCCAACGCCGATGTCTTCGCCTGGTCTGCGATCGACATGCCAGGGATCCCGAGAGATATAGCGCAGCACCGGCTTAATGTGGACCCCAACCGCCGACCTGTGCATCAGAAGAAGAGGTCCTTCGCTGCGTCCCGTCAGCGGATCATCGATGAGGAAGTAGGAAAGTTGTTGGATGCTGGGTTCATCAGAGAGCTACACTACCCGGAGTGGCTTGCCAACGTGGTCATGGTCCCGAAGGCTGGCGACAAATGGCACATCTGTATCTATTTTACTGACCTTAACAAGGCCTGTCCTAAGGACAGCTTCCCTCTTCCTAGAATCGATCAGCTCATTGATGCTACTTCCGGTCATGCACAACTGAGTTTTATGGATGCCTACTCAGGCTATAATCAAATCAGAATGCACGCGGCCGATGCGGAAAAAACTGCCTTTGTAACCAACCAAGGCCTCTTCTGTTATGATGTGATGCCCTTCGAACTCAAAAATGCCGGGGCAACCTACCAGAGGTTGGTTAACAAGATCTTCGCCGAACAAATAGGCCGCAATATGGAGGTATATGTAGATGACATGATGGTGAAGAGCTTGGTCGTGAACGACCATGTTCAAGACTTGGAAGAGGCATTCGGAGTACTGCGAAAGCACAGGATGTGCCTCAATCCAGCTAAATGCGCCTTCAGAGTCACTTAGGGGAAATTCCTCGGATTCATGGTCTCCAGCTGCGGCATCGAGGCAAACCCCACAAAAATCATGGCCATCCTCAATATGCCCGCACCTACTAGGATAAAGGAGGTACAAGAGCTCACCGGGCGGGTGGCCGCGCTCAGTCGATTCATGTCTCGATCGGCGGATAGATGTCTACCATTCTTTCAGACCCTCAAAGGCAACAAGACCTTCCAATGGACGATCGAGTGTCAACAGGCATTCGAGGCACTGAAGACCTACTTGGCATCCCCCCCATTATTGGTTAAGCCTGAAACCGGGGATACTTTGGAGTTATACTTGGCTGTGTCATCAAAAGCGGTGAGTGCGGTGCTGATCGAGGAAGTGGAGGGCGTCTAGCACCCCATTTATTATGTGAGAAAAATTTGTTGGAGGCTGAGACCAGGTATAAATTTATCGAGAAAGTCGCCTTGGCGCTGGTGACATCCGCGTGAAAGCTATGACCTTACTTTCAGGCGCATTCCATCACCGTCCTGACCGACCAGCCTCTTAAGAAAATCTTGTCCAAACCTGATATCTCTGATCGGGTAATCAATTGGGCGGTCGAGTTAGGAGAATTCGACCTTAGCTATAAGCCGCGCATGACTATCAAAGCTCAGGCGTTGGCCGATTTCCTAATCGAATCCTCCCCTCAAGAGGAGCAAGTCACAGATAGCTCGGCCCTGGAAGAACCTTCGCGGCCATGGACCTTATTTGTCAATGGAGCATCCAACAAGACTCAGTGTGGCATGGGCTTTATCCTCACCAGTCCGGATGGATTTGAAATTCAGTGCGCCCTCCATTTCATGTTTCAGGTATCCAACAATGCGATCGAGTATGAGGCACTCATTGCTGGACTTTACCTGGCCAAGGCTGTAATGGCTCGAAGGGTAGAGGCATCCAGCGATTCCCAACTAGTGGTGCATCAGGTCAATGGCGAATACGAGGCAAAGAAGGCCAGCATGTCCGCCTACTTGAAAAAGGTGCAGGAGGCCGCATCAACATTCGAATATTTCATATTACGTCATGTACTTCGGGACCAAAACACCTTGGCAGATTCTCTATCTAAGCTAGCCACATCAGACTTGAATGATTTGGATCATTCAGTGTACACCGATGTTTTGGCCCATTCATCAGTGGATCCTACCTCCAAGACCATAATGTCGGCCACGTCAGAATCGTCTTGGATCGACCCAATCCTTTCTTTTCTCAAAACTGGTCAATTACCAGAAGATAAGAAGGAGGCGAGGCGGATCCAATCCAAAGCCAATCACTACATCGTTGAGGAGGAAATATTTTACAAGAAAGCCTTCATGTTTCCCCTATTGCGGTGTTTACGCCCTTCCGAATCGACGTAAGCCATCAAGGAAGTCCATGAGGGTATATGCGGTGCACATCAAGGGGGAAGAGTCCTAGCCCATAAAATCTTGCGTCAGGGATATTATTGGCCCAAAATGTAAAAAGACTGCATTGACTATGTCAAAAAGTGTGCCAAGTGCCAGATGTACGCACAGGTGTCTCACCACCCAGCCGCACCACTCCGCTCCATCGAAGCAGCTCTCATTCCTTTCGCCACTTGGGGTATGGATATCATGGGACCATTCCCACCGGTCCGCTATCAACGTAAGTTTGTGGTCGTCGCTGTGGATTATTTCACTAAATGGGCGAGGCAGAGGCATTATCCAGCATACCAGAGAGCGCTATTCACACATTTTTTATCAAGTCAGTTGTGTATCGGTACGGGGTCCCCATGGTGCTCATCACGGATAATGGCAAGCAATTTGACAACAAAGCCTTCGTGACATTCTGTGTAGAACATCGCATTGACCACCGACGCGGGGCCGTAAAGCACCCACAAACTAGCGGGAAGACAGAGGCTACCAATAAAATCTTATTGAAAGGAATAAAGTCCAGATTAGATGGGGCAAAAGGTCGATGGTTGGACGAACTACCACGCATACTATGGGCGGATCGCACCACTCCAAAAACAGCCACAGGCGAATCACCATTCCGGCTTGCCTTTGGAACAGATGCAGTGGTCCCATTGGAGGTCAGGATCACATCCCACAGGATCGCCAACTACGACCCAACCTCCAATGAGCCAGGCTTGCATGCCAATTTGGAACTCATAGAGGAAGTGCGAGATCAAGCCCAGATCCGAATTGCGGCCAACCAACAGCAAGTAGCCAAGCACTACAATAAGAAGGTGTGTCAGCGATCGTTCAAAGTTGGGGACCTCGTCCTCAGACGGACCATTGCTTCCAACCCTACCATTCAGGGGAAGCTCGCTCCAAATTGGTAAGGGCCATATCAAGTCACCCAAGCACTGCAGACGGGATCCTATCATCTCATGGATATGGATGGTACAGCCTTGCCCCGAGCATGGAACGCGGAGCACCTTCGCCCATTCTACCAGTGACTATTCCACCCATGTAAATAGGCCACGACAGCCCCCCTTTCATTTAAATGAAATTTCAAATTCAGACTTCTACTACATTCTCCAGCACCAGCGGCCATAAGGTCGTCAACAAGACAAGATCAATAAGACACGGCTCCACGCCGATACGAATATCGTCCCGGCCCCGTGCAGAAGTGACACCCATGTGGCCCAAAGATTTTACCAAGTGTGAAACATATTGGGCCGAGGAGGGTAGACACGGCTCCGCGCCGACACGAATATCGTCCCGGTCCCATGCCGAAGTTAGACCCATGCGGCCCAATGATTTCACCAAGTATGGAACATATTGGGCCGAGGAGGGTAAACACGGCTCCGCGCCGACACGAATATCATCTCGGCCCGATGTCGAACTGAGACCCATGCGGCCCAAAGATTTCACCAAGTGTGGAACATATTGGGCCGAGGAGGGTAGACACGGCTCCGCACCGACACGAATATCGACCCGGCCCCGTTTTGAAGTGAGACCCATGCGGCCCGAAGATTTCACCAAGTGTGGAACATATTGGGCCGAGGAGGGTAGACACGGCTCCGCGCCGACACGAATATCGTCCCGGCCCCGCGCCGAAGTGAGACCCATGTGGCCCAAAGATTTCACCAAGTGTGGAACATATTGGGCCGGGGAGGGTAGACACGGCTCCGCGTCGACACGAATATCGTCCCGACCCCGTGTGGAAGTGAGACCCATGCGGCCCAAAGATTTCCCCAAGTGTGGAACATATTGGGCCGAGGAGGGTAGACAAGGACAGACACATCCGTCAATTCAAAGGAAAAGAAAGACAAGACGAGATAATTCGAGGTTTTCCATTTAATTCAAAAGATTGCAATTACATGGGTGCACAAAAGAGGCGAGGATGCCTGACACATCAGTACAAAAAAAAAGAGAAGAAGTTACAGAAAAGTCTTATGTATTCTCTTCAGGGGGAACTTTAGGGGGGTTCACCCCGCTGCAGCCTGCTTCATCCGTGCTCAGAGGAAGGGAACCGCCAGGAGTACGGGGAGGACCCATCGGAGATGCCGTGCTGTCATGGGGGGTCGTGGGAGTCTCATCCAAGTCAGGAGAGGCTGGAGGCTCCTCACCCTCGAAAACCTCATCTAACCTCCGAAGCATTTCGGTGTTATCCACTTTTGGAATTTCAACTTTCGCAACAGGAAGGATGAGGCATTCGGCTCCGGTATAGTCCAGCCCCGGCACCTTCTCATCCACGAACTCCTTCAAGGCTAGCGCCCACTCGGTGAAGCTTTGGAGGGAGTAGCACCCCACCAGCTCCTTGAAATCCTTAGACTTCTGGTAGAGCCGAACTGCCCCAGTGGCAAGGGAGCGCGTTTTCATGTAGGCTTCCTTGAATCTCGCCCCGTGATCCCTTGCGCGCTCCAAGGCCGACTTCAACTGGCCGACCCGATCCTCCCTCGCCTTCGCATCATCTTCAAGGCGGCGCTTGTCCTCATGCATCTGTGCATTCTCTCACAGAAGGCGGACATAGACGTTACCTCCCGCTCCTTACACCGAAGCTACGTCTGGGCATCGTCCCGCTCCTCCTCGGCCGCATGCAGTTTGCTGTCCGTTTCGGCCAGGTTTCGGGCCGTTTCCTCGGCGCGCTCCTTCAAAGTCTCCACATACACACCGAGCTGCACCAAAACATGAAGAACAGTTAGATAAAGGAAAACAAAAACAACAAGTTAGAATAAAGAGGGGCGGGACCGCAGCGTGATGATTACTTACCGATGCACCCAAGGTGTCCGCTCCTGAAATCAACGAGGGCATGGGAAGCTCTCGCACCAGCGACCAATCCTGGGGCAAGATGGCCCGTTTCATCAACTCCCTTGTGGCACGGATATCGCCCATGGCCGTGTCTTCCTCGGTCAGCGCCCAGTCTGGGCAGAAGGCCCGCTCGTCACCAGTTCGGTTCTGCAGAGTGGGACCCATCAGGGGGAGGCATCTAGATTCACTGGGCACTCCCCCCTGCCCCTGAATTACCCTCGGCCTCAGGGGTGGTGAAGCCGGCGATGTCTAAACCCGGGCCGGGGTCTGTTGCCTGGCCGCACGAACTCCAGACATCTCTCCAAGAGCAAGGACGGCCTCTGGTCCAATCGGAATATTCCCATTTCCTGAAAAATCAAGCACACGGTACCGAGGGATCAGTGGCATTGCATAGATGAGCGTGGCCTCGGCCAAGGCAGAGTCGGGGGATAGCTTACGTATTCTCTTCGATGGCCTCCTTGTCAGGTCCACCTCGGCACCGGCCTGATCCTTCAAGGCCTTCATGGTCTGCTCCTCTTGGACCCTCTTCGTCGCAGCCTCCCTCCGGGCGGCATCCTTCTTTCTCAACTCCATTAGGTAGTCCTTGTTTAGCTTCACTGCAAGAAACAACAACAGAATCAGCCCGGTTAGTAGGTCGGCATCAGCTAGCTCTATGTCAAAATAATACTCACACAGGCGGTTCTCATGCAAAACAAGAGGATCCTTCAGGTCGGCCACCCGGATGGGGGCCCCCTCAGAATGCCGAGCACGCCGCAGCAGCTCAAACTCCACAGGCATCAGAGGTACGTCAGTGTTGAGTGCCTTGGCATCCAGCTTCTTCCATACATTCTCCAACAACACGTCGTCACCCCGGATGTAAAAGAACTTGTTCTTCAACAATTTGATTGAGGTCGGTTTGTTGGCAAGGAGATCGCCGAAGTCAGGCTTCTTGGCGAAGTAGTACCACCCCGTCCTATAGTAATCGTTGAAGGTGAACATGTTACGGAACATGTTCAGGGTCGGTACTTGCCCCAACCTCCTGAAGTAGATGATGAAGGCTATCAAGTTCTTCCAGGAGTTCGGCATTAGTTGGATCGATGCCACTTGGTAGTAGTTCAAAATTTCGACCACTAGATTCGGTACCGGCACCCGGAAGCCGGCCTTAAACATCTCAATATTGACACATAGCTTCGACCGCCGACTCCAATAGGCCCGCTCCCCCTCGGTGGGCATTCTAATCTCCACGTCATCCGTTATCTGGTATCACTCCGGAGACTGTCAAACTTGGCCTTGGATAACAGGAAAACCTCACCGCGGGCATTAAATTCCAGGGGAGCCTTAGCTTCCTCTCGGGCCTGGATCAAGACCTCGGAACTAACCTCATGCGTTGACACCCCCACAAGAAGATCGTGCCGAGAATGGCCAGAGGTTGGTCCGGGCCGTCCGCCTTCGACCTCTTCGACCTCTTCCTCGGTCCTCAACTCCATCTCGGCACCGCCCTCGGATACCCGTCCAACCGACCCACTTGTCGAAGACATGCTTGTAGCCATCCCACTTCCCGACGAGGATGAGCTACTGCTGCTGCTGCTACTGGAGGATGACCCCACAGTTTCTATATCTACTTCCACTTCGACCTCCCTACCCTCGTCAACCATGGTTAAAAAAGACTTAAAAGGAAAATGAATACTTACTGATTACTAAAAATTGAGGCAGCACCGACGTCAGAAAACCGAGCTGATGGGAAATACCCGAGCCGATATGCAAAGATCGTACCAATGTGAGGGGCGCAAACCGACGTGAGCAACTAAACAGTAGTTTCAGATGGGGGGACCTCCATACCCCACCAACCCTTTTTGTATATACTCACTCGGGTCCACGTGGCAAAGCACCATTTGATTAAAAGGTCGGCGCATTTATTATCGACAGACAAACCCGGGTCCGTCGACGGGTCCCGCCTTGCGATATCCATGACTGACCCAGATCCGTGCTCGGATCCAGATCCAGCCGGCCCGTTCCAGTCCGGCCCAGTTCTCATCAACCAAAGGCATGATCCAGCTCGACTCGAAAGGTCGTGATGGCCTCGGAAATCCATCCTAGGCCGGGACCGATGTGTATTGGCCGCAGTGCCCACATCGGTCATATTGGCCCGGCTCCGCCCTGAAACAAATGGCCGATGTGGGTGGGCCGCAGTAACCGTCTCAACACAGTATCCTTCACATCAGACACACCACCACGGCTCCGCCCTGAAAAAAATGGCCGATGTGGCTGGGCCGCAGTGACCTTCTCGACGCGGTATTCTCCACTTCAGATATCCCGCCTCGGCCATCTCACATCGAGCATTCCGCATCGGTCCTGACACATCCGCATCTACTGAGGGGGCTGCGCCGCAGCGTTCACCTTGGCACTCGCCCCAAACAGACTCCAGAACCTCATCAGTCTCTAGCACATCAAGCACCACAACGGAGCAACGAGGCAAGTTGTTAAGGCAAGGACCGATCCGTCTTCTTTGCGCTAACCAAAACTATCGGATTCAGCGGAGCAACGAGGCAAGTTGTCGGGGGGAAAATTCCGTCATCCTATTATTTTTGCTCAGTCGAACCCTATAGATTCAGCAGGGCAACGAGGCAAGTGTTAGGAATCACGCCACGTTGGCAATACTACCTTGACATGTAGGACTCAACCTCAGAGCCATGTGGAGATCCCCTATTCGACATAAGAAAGCTCCTCAAACACAAGAACAAAGGGTAAAATCAGCATTTTGGAAATATGCACTATTCACTATAAATAGGGCAAATCCTGAGGTTTTCAGGTACACAATATTTACTGCTCATTTACTCCTAGAGATTCATGCTCTGACACTTGGGACGGAAAATCTCACTTCACCCCACACTTTTCTATAATATCTTCGTGGGCTCGACACCGAGCCCACTGACTGTTCGCAGAGCCCTAACTTTGGCATCGGAGTGGACCCAGGGCATCCAGCCTGCCTCCCCCCTTGCCTTTCCTTGTCTTGCAGGTCCAGTCAACTTGGAGGACCCACAGGACGGATCTGGGCCGAAACAATAGACGTTCATGATGGTACCCTCACAATGGAGTTTGATGGTAAAGTAATTTATTTTAATATTTTTGAAACCACGAAACACTCCACTGATGTTCATTCGGTTTTTTTTATTAATACTATTGATTCTAGATTGCAAGAAGTGTTTGAATTAAATAATAAGAATAAACTGGAGGTTGCAATTACTACAAAATTACAGTTAGAGGAGAACGATGAGATAGATATTAGTAAAGAATTGAAAGAGACAATAGCAGATCTAAACTCGTTGAAACCAATTCTAGAAAAATATGGAGTTTCTTTTATAAAGCTACCTGAGTCTCATAAAAATTATTACCATCTGTTTTGTAGGCCCCTACCTTGGAATTGAAGCCATTGCCAGTCCATTAAAAGTATGGATACCTAGGAATGAATGAAACATACTGGTAATAATTGCAAAGAACTTGACACCTACCCAAGAAGAGAAGTTGGTTCAAATGCTATGGTATCATAAGGAATATTGGGCCTATTGGGCAATCAAGCATTGCAATATGAATATGATTGATGTTGGTGTTCGAAGGAAGTTGCAATTACAAAAACTTGAGGAGTTGAAGAATGATGCATACGAGAGCTCTAGCATTTACAAAATAAAAACCAAGACCTTTCACGACAAGATGATTTCTTGAAAATTTTTTGTTGTTGGACAGAAAGTTCTTCTCTTTCATTCACGGTTAAAGCTACTTCCAGGTAAGTTGCGTTCTCGATGGATTGGCCCTTTTGTTGTGACTAATGTTTTTCATCATGGTGTAGTGAAAATAAAGATCTTGAAAACAAACAAGATATTTAAGGTGAATGGTCATAGACTTAAATCTTACTTTGATGGTTTTCAAATGGATAATATTGAAGAAGTGGGACTAGTCGATCCTACTTATGAGGAGTGATGGACAAAGCTAGTCAGGCTAACGACGTTAAACAAATGCGTTGCTTGGGAGGCAACCCAAGAAAATAGATTTGTCTTTCTTCTCTCTATTAATTGCTTTCTTTTACATTCATATTTTTCATTAAGGACAATGTTAGATTTAAGTGTGGGGGAGAGAAATTAGGATCTGTCATAAAAAATTTAGTTTTTTTTAGAGTTTTATGTTTACTTAGCTTTATTTATTTATTTTTTAAACTTATTTAGTGTCGTATTTTTATTTTTAGTTTCTTTTAGTGTTAATGTGCTTTGAGAGTAGCTTTCATGAAAAATTTTAACGTTTATTAACATTGATTTTTAGTAAAATCATATACTCTTACTATGGTTTTGACACAAAAACGAAAGAGAGAGAGACTTCGGACACCATCACATGCAAAGTAATAAAAACCTATGTGAGGATAATACATAGTTTGTATCTTGACGTGGGAATCGAGTTAAAAAATACATATTACCTAACCTAAAGGTATGAACCTTTTATGGACCTAGTTGGCATTTAAGCCTTTGATTAAAGTTGAGACCTTATTGCTATAAAAAAAAAGAAAAAAAGAAAAAGAAAAATAAGTACTCTCTAGCATCAATGTCCTTAAGGATATATGCAAAAAACGAAGCTACATAAGTAACTTGGGAATGCATAACCACCTGCACTTCTCAAGCCAACTGTAGTGGAGTAGCTTAGTGAGGAAGAGTATAGAAAAAAAATATGAAATATATGTGTTGAAAGCTAAATATGGTCAAATAGATTCTAAATCTTGGGTTTTGGTTGCCAGTGTGTTACCATAGGTTTTACTTTAATGAAAGATATGTTTGGAAGATATAACAAGATTCCCTAATTAAAGAGCGTGCTAAGTATTTGAATCATATGAGGTAATAAAGTTTAAGTGTGGGGGTTTTCTTATTTTCTTGATCCCAGGTTTGAATGTCTTGATTAATAGAATTTGTGTATGTTCTTTTCCTAAATATCAAAGTTAAAGTTTAGAATTTTTATATGAATTTTGTGTGTTTATTCTCTGAAAACACTCACGAGACATAAGTCGTCCACTAAGGATGACTTAGGGGTTTAAAGGCTTGTTACACTTGTTAATTGCAATTGTGATTCCTACGAAAGTGAGTTAGAATTTTATTTTCATATTTTTCTTTGTCAGAGGACGTGCAAAAGCTAAGTGTGGGGGTATTTGATAAGTGTGTGATTTTTATATTTTTATTCCCTTTGCATTATCCTTTTTAATGTGTTTTATGTCTTACTGAACTGAATAGGTTGAATTTTATTAATTTTACATATTTTAGAGACATTGTGAACTAATTGTTAAAAGATAATAAAATTCTAGCATTCTTAATATTGATGTTCTGAGTTTCATGCAGGTTTTTGATGTGAAAAGAGTTCCAGAATTGAAACGTTGTCTTCAGTAAAGTTGTAGAGGACGTCTCAAACTTTTCGGAATGGTATTATGGAGAAAAATCTGAGTTCATTTGGGTCTCTAAACTTTGCCTCAAAGTCTAACATAAAAATCTGATCGAATCCGAATTGGAGTGGCCCTCTGATTTGATTAAAGCATTCAACGGTGGATGTAAATTCCATAAAGAATATCCTAATCAAGTTAAGAAACCTAAACCTACAATAGAAGACTCTAAAGAAGAAAAAAAGACTCTATAATTTCAGAATTCTAAATAGAGAAGGACTCCTAAACAAAGAAGGAATCCTACACAAAGAAAGAATCCTACACAAAGAAGAATTTATAAGTTACAAAGGATTGTCATGTTTTATATATAGAGTACTAGTGTGATAATCAATCTCTCTCTCTCTTTTGCTAAAAATTTTTCTATCTCTGAAAGGATTGTAATGTCTAGCTAATTTTCTTATTCAGTTCAAGGGAATTTGAAGCTCAAACTCATGTAAATGGTGTAATCTCTATTCAGTAACGTTGTTCTTCTTCTCTCTTTTATTAAAATTGCTCATGTTATTATTTTCTCTTTAATTATGATATTTGTCTAAATAATTCAGTAATGACTTGCTGAATTGGTTAGATTAATATTAATTGCTAGATCTAGAATCTGTGATACGTAATCGTCTTGATTCTAATCACAAGTAGCAAACAGTGGTAGATGTTTATGCCCAAGTTTTCGTCTCATCATTGTGAATATAACCTAAGTTAAATAATCCCCACTTGTGTGTGATTGTTGCTTAGATTATCTATTTTTCATCCTTTTAATGCTGCCATTAAATTAAACATTGAGAACTTATTCAGTGTTGTTCAATGGTTAGATCTCTCAAAAGAGCTTGTTTTAGTAGAGATACTGAAGGGAAAACTTGGGTAACAAAGCTTATATTTATCTAGGGTCTTTAATTCTAATTGGAAAGAAGAGATTAACGTTGCGATTAATTTTACTCATTGCATGTGTGGGTGGATGTTGAACCAAGAACTGAATATTCTCATCTAATTATCTTCCTATTTAAATTCTGTTTGTTTACTTTCAATTTGATTCAAACAACCAAAACCCCCCTTTGTTATTGTCTTTAATTAGCATTAATTAGTATATTGAGTTTGAATAGAATATAAATTTTAATCAATTCATTCTCTGTGGGATCGACCTTTGCTTATCCTATTTACAGTTTATTAATCAAATCACTAAAGAAATATTTAATTAAATTGGTGTATTCGACATGCTACCACTCAACCCTATCCTAACCACCTTAGAGTTTGTTAAGTGGAAGGAATCCTCTTACAACTCAATTACTTGCCACTTGGCATCTCCCTAGAGTCCCTTGCTCTAATTAGGAGTTTACGCTAAGAGGGAAACTTCAATTAGTATGACTCCTCCTCTAATTAACCTGCCCATTGAGTACATATTCATCATAAAAAATTCTGACACATTCTTAGAAAAGGAGGGAGAGTTGAGGAAGAAGGAGAAGCCTTGTGGAAAGAAACTCGGATAACTGCCTGCATCCATTGATGCTACCGATCTTTACTCGAACGATTGTTGGTAAATCTCCTTAAACCTTACTGTAGGTTCTTAATTTGGAGTGTAATACTAGTATATTGTTAAATCTAATTTCATTCCTTGATGAAGCTCCATTTTCCACTAATGGTAAAATAGATTATCATCTTTCCTATACCGAGAAGGTATGTTCTTGACGGTTGAGTCAATGTAAATCTTGAATCCATATTGGGATTAAACTCAAGAATTTGATACCTAGACCTAAGAGGTACATCCCTAACTGACCCTACTAGGCCGAGTAATAGTAGAGTAAATTAATGGAGCCTTGGGGGAAAAATACATACCTCTAGATAGGCCTCGAACTCCAGCCGGTCGTTACACCGGATGGAGCACCTGATGGAACCCTGTGGGATTGGCAACTTCTAGAATGTAGAGAAAATTGACCAATGTTGTAACCCAATTTTGAAATAATAGATTGACCAACCTAAACATAGAAATTTGACCTGAAATTTGGAGGAGATATTATCCTATAAGTTTAGTTGATATTGAAAAATAATGTGGTCATTTGGACTTGGGATGACGGAGATATGGTCTCTATACATTTCTATGCATAGACTGAGTCTGATTCTGTATGTCTAAATTGAAAGACCTAGTTCATAGGGTTACACTAACTGGAATGACATGAAATTTGGAAGAGACATTATATTTTAAGTCTAGTTTTCTAGGAAAGAAACTTGAGGTGATTTGGATCTAAGATCATAGACTTATGGCCTTTGGAAGAGGCAAAGGTCAGATTGTGATGGAATCTGGGAGCTGTTCGGACGTTTCCACGGACGATGGATCCTAAGATCTGGCCCAACGACTGACCAACCTTAGAAAGGCCTCAGTAAGTAGTCAGACACGGTATTTTTTAGATGACTATAGAGACCGATGCAACGACCGACCACTGGCAGAAGACTCCATGGATCACTCGGACGCAATACCAGACTAGACCCTTACGTTTGGAGCCACGACTGCATTTTTCCAGAGAGCTATACATCAGTCTGTTTCAACTATAATTAACTAATAACTCTAAAGACTCATACTAGGTGTCACATGCATGGACAACATCGACTCACATGGTATGAATAGTAAAGATAACAAGAACTCAGGTGAGGAACAGAACCCTTGATTTAGTTTGGAATGTTTATAATATGTGATTGTTGTACTATATGTTGCTCTGATAACATGCCATCTAATATCTATACTTTCCATGCATTGTATTTATATATGAATATTGTGATTGTGTGATGATTGATGCTACCTTATGATTATGTGATAATTAATGGTATTTTTATGATTATGTAATGATTGAGACCTAGTGTGTAGTAGTGAAATGGTCGAGGACCACTGGATCTAACTTATTAAGAAAATCTTGATGAGTATGTCACTCACCCCTAATGGGATGACTGCATCTTGGGGGGGCAAAACTGATGGTCTACGATTTCTATTGGGAGTGGTGAGAGGGATACATCGAATGACATGTAAGATTGGTTAGTGGCACTATCCTTATATGTAACCCTAACCAGTAGAGGATTAGGTACTGGTAAAGTGGAGTGATGAGGGGGAAGGGTCGACAGTTTTTATTAGAGGCATTTGTCACACCTTAATTTTGGCTGAACTAGAAGTGTGAGTAAACCGTCACTGAACCAACGGTTCACACTAGGATCTCAAAAAGATCGTGTCCACTCATACAAACCATTGCACATAACCATAATCAGAATATAATTAAATACAGTGGAAGTCTTAAATTAAATGAACTGAGTACTCTATTGATAATTTAAATAAATTATTCAATTATTCAAAACACCAAAACATAAATAATTAAATTTATATCATTTATAAATCTAACTGAAAATAAATAAAATAAACAAATCAAATATCCTAGAGGTATACGCAGAAAGGGCACTCGCATGAAGCATCATGGTCATCCTCCCCTGCTTGCACTTCTAAAGTAGCAATACCTCCATATACTGGAGCATCCACATAGTCCTCCACAGTAAATCCTGCATCAATATCTAAAAACATGTATATATACAAGAGTGAGCTCACAACTTAGCTCAGTAAGACAATCAGACAATGCAACACACATCATGCATGAGTAACATTCACATTATGGTCTAGTTTTAAGTTTGTAATGTGGTATAAAAAGGATTGGCGGCCACCGCACCTCTATACACGAGTGTGTGAATCCGCCCAATGGATCAAACACCAATGTCGTCCCACATGCACCCACCATGGAATAGAGATAGAGCTAAAGTGTCCAGATCAAACACCGTCAATATTTCCCCTGATGCCCTACCCATACCAACATATAAGCCCCTATTGGCGAGGGCTTGCAAACTAGGCTCGCAACTAACCACTCTTATATGTCATCACAATAGGCCCTATCCTAGCACAGTTCCTTATGGCAAAGAGATAGGGCTAGAGTCTAGTGGCTAGGCCGAAGACCACAGTGCCACTTCCTCCCCCTGATACCCTATCTGCTCCAAGCATGCTAAGACAGAGGCGATACAAGAAGGTGCTAGTGTGAGGAATGATCCCAGACCACAGGCCCTTCCCATTTCGTATACCAAAGAAAACAATCACATGCCTAACAATCACATCCTAGCATAGCGAGTATGCAGTTTCTTTTTCGCACATAATAGGTTTGTAGAGTGCCGAACTAATCAATCCATTTCCAAGATAACGTCAAAGTCTGCCATCTCAAGTTGAATTAAGGTTGCATCCAAAATCTTCTTGTCGATAAGAACTGGACATGGTCCATAACCTTTGTCTAGTTCCACTTCTAATCCCATAGGTGATCGTACAAGCAGTTTTTAGTCTAAAGGTCTGAGGGGTAGATTTAATTTCTTTCCAAACGACACAGATATAAAAGAATGAGTAGCTCCAGAATCAAAGACTACTCTGGCAGGTAAGTCATTAATAGGTACGATACCTATGATTTGATTTAATTTAGTCTGCATGCTCACACAAGGTAGTACAAAACAAAAGATTCAGGTCATACCTACCACATTAGGCAATGCGGCAGCATCCTCAGATGTAATTGCATAAATCTTTCCTTGCTGTAGTTGCTTCCTTGGCTTAGGACACTCCCTTGAATAATGTCCTACTTGGTTACAGTTAAAGCATTTAACTCCAGCACTACTTTGCTTCTGTTGAGGTTGGGCTGTCGAAGTAGTCTTGGCTGTAGTATTGAAGCCTTGAGTATGGAAGGGTTTGAATGTCTTTGAGTTTCCTCCGTTGTATGAGTTTCCATTAGGTCTTTTAATACTTATGTTCTGAGCAAAATAACTTTCCCTTTGGCTCAATTCTAGTACTCGAGCAATCTGTACAGCTTCATTATAAATCTTTTTCAGTCCCAATACATGCTCACAGATGCTTCCCTTAAGTTCCATGATGAACCTTCAGGTTTTGGTATTTTCCTCCTGCATGTTAGAGGGACCAAAGAAAAACAGTTCTTCATAACGCTGTTGATATGCGTCTATAGTCATTTGTCCCTGATACAGACTCAAAAACTCCTTTTCCATTTGATCTTTGAAACTTCTGGGAAAATACTTCTCAAAGAAAGCTTTTTTATAAATACCCAGGTCAGTTGGGCGTGCTTTGTCAACAGATAACTCCGAGTAGATTTCCACCAATGGTGCGCATCACCTTTCAGTATAAAAGTGGCACATAATACCTTCTCTTCTTCATTTATAGTCATCATCATAAAGTTTCTTTCCATCTCATTGATCCATTGAGCTAGCCATAATGGATATGTTGGCTTGCATGTAAATTCCTTCACCTTTACTTTAAAAAACGCTCGATCAGTCTTGAGCGATCAAGCTGATACTGTGCATATGCTCCATACATAGGCAAATGGTACTGATAATTTCCTTAGTTATACCCGCCTTGCGGTGCTTCAGGGTTTGGCACTTGGCCTTGTACTGCTGGTGTTTGTGGTGCTTGAGGTACAATGTTGCTACCACCAGGTGCAGTACTAGCTTGTCCTGTAGGTAGAGGTATTGTGTTTGCAGTTGAAAAAAATTCCCATAGCAGCTTGCATGTTGGCTTGCACTTGCTGTATTTGCTACAATTATTGTGCTAAATTCATCACCGCAGTAACCAAATCTGTAGGTGGTACTGGTAGGTTGGTTGGGTTTGCTTGCGTGTGCACATCCT
Source organism: Protea cynaroides (assembly GCA_028583415.1). Lineage (NCBI taxonomy): Eukaryota > Viridiplantae > Streptophyta > Magnoliopsida > Proteales > Proteaceae > Protea > Protea cynaroides. Next base: position 10,602,797 of record CM053266.1, read on the forward strand.
AAGGTGCAGTATTTTGAGTTCCAATATTTTCCTCCTGTCCTTGCTGACTTTCATTGTCATTTGTCACCATAGGTGGTGGAGATGGGTTTGCATTTTGTCTCCTTCTACTTACTCTACGTCTAGCCATTTAAACTCTTGGTTGAATGGTACTTGAAAAGGCTGTACATGTGAGACAAGATATGATGGTAGTATTGAGTTAGTCTCACAATGGAAAGTGAGAGAAAAACAAAATCAATAGGCAAAAGTTCAAACAGAATCAAAATGCAGACAATAATAGGTTATACGGTCGATGGCCTACGGTCGCATGTTGTGCGACCATAGGAGCGACCATCACATCCCTGGTAACTTACCGAGACCCTATGGTCGATTATACGGTCGATGGTTTTGGTCGAATTGTGCAACCGTAAGCTCCAAAATCAGATTTAAAAAAAACCTATTTTCAAGAGTTTTCCCTCTCATTCTCCTTCTTCCTCCTACGGTCTCTACTCAACTCACACCAATGAGTTGCTACAGTGTCAACCATACAAACTTGGTGATTTTTCTTTCAATTTACGACCTACATTCGGTTCCACAAGGTATGTTCTCTACTCTCTTTCATTTTTTTAGCTTTCATACCTAGGGTTTTTGCCATTTTTAGTGTTTTCTTCTAATTAATATTTTTCTAACCGTAAAAATTTGATTTTTATTGGGGGATTTTGCTATTGGCCACCCAATGGATGAAAGCCCTCAAGAAAATCTAAGTTTTATCGGTTGGTTTCGTAAAAATTTCAAAATTTCCATTTTTGACCTAAAATTTGGGGTTTTTGCCCAATTGTCAAAATTTTTCAAATTCGACCTACCTAGTTAAAATTTTTGATCGGATATGCATTGCAGATAGTTTGGGACCTATGTAAGTCCTCTTGCCCAAATGTTTGGGTGAAAAGTGAGGCTTTCTCCATTTTACATCGTTATGCTGTCAATTTTTTTCAAATTTTTCTAACTGGTTTTCTTATTTTCTTTTCTTGCAGCTATCATGGTTTGCGCCAAAGTTCCTCGAGTCCATGACCCACTTCGCTTCCGGTTTGTGGAAGCAAAAATGAGATATCCTTGGTTTGATAGAAATAAAGTTGAAGGGGGTCGGTGTGTGAACCTAGCCCACTTAGCCCTGTTTGATGTAGAGAGGGCATTTGGCGATATGGGCTGGCTTACAGTGATTCTATACGAGGCTTGCACTCGCTCGGACTTGGTTAAGCAGTTCTACTGTCACCTTCAGGTGGAGGGTGATCTAGAGGATGTAGAGAGGGCAGAGAGCTTCAGATCACCAGCTGGGTGAAAGGGGTTTTGATTTCTTTCAACAGTCAGGAGTTGGTTGATCTCCTAGGTATCTCCAATGATGGACAATTGGTTTACTGTGCACCCAGAGAGCCACAGTTTCTGTCTACACAGATGAGCATAGAAATAGATAGTCAAATTCTTTGGGATGAACGCTGGGAGGTAAAAGCAGTCAATCTACGTCCAGAGCCACGTGTCTACTACAAGATTATCCAGCATAATCTGATTCCCCAGGGCGGACAATATGAGATGATCTCACAGTTGACTTAGTACCTACTGTACTGTATTTGTACTAGGTAGTCTGTCTGCCTCCCATACATTATTCTCCAGACTATGCACCGAGCTACATTTCCTAACTCGAGAGGCAACTTGCCCTATGGGCGGCTAATCTCCCCTTGCTCGCTCATCTATAGGTGGACCTAGTGGATGAGAGGATCGTTGAGGACACCTTCCCAGCTGACCTTGATTGGGAGGCTATCAGCAGGATGGGCATGAGAGAGATACAGGTCAGTGATGATGAGAGGAATGCTATAAGACATCCCCTTGCTCGGGTAGTGGCAACAGATGCAGAGGCGGTAGTAGCAGCTGCAGAGGTAGCAGCAGAGGCACACGAGGGTGGTAATGAGGTGGATGATGATCGGATGTACATAGATGTGGATTCCATCCCTCCTCCATCACCACAGCCTTCAACTGGAACTGGCCCTTCGCCCACTACCGGATGACATGATGGGGCTGTTATGTGAAGTTAGAGAGGCTCAGCGCGTGACTGATTGGAGAGTAGGAGAGCATCTAGATGCCCAACACTCTATAGACCAGCGGGTAGCGGATCTGACAGCTAGTCTCCGAGCGACTCAGACTCAGGTGGCCTAGCTGGCGAGAGTATATGCTGAGGACTATGATAGAGATTGTGAGGCACCTCCTCCTCCAGCACCTCCAGCTCCATGATTGCCATTTATATCTTTTTCCCTTTTATACTACAAAGTAACTGTCCGGATTGTGGACTTACTCTAAATTTGATGTACATTTGTCATATTCCCATATATATAAAATTGGTTTCCCCTTTATATATGTGCATTATTCTTTTTCATAGTTTATGTCTCATACAACACAGATGCTATGGTGTGTTCTTATTACAGTTTTTAAATTTTATCCTAACTCAGTTCATGACTTTTGTGGAAGTAGTTAGGTCAATGGGTAGAACCTGAGATTCTCTGATTCCAAGTTGTCACACCCCAATTCTGGTCTAACCAGAATGGTGTGATGAACCTCCAATAAACCAACGATTCACCCAGGATCTCGCATAGGTCGTACCCACCATATCAAACCACACACACATTCCACATTAATAATCAGAGATAATAAACAAATAAGAGAAAGTCTTACATATAATGAACTGAGAGTCTAACAATGATAAATATGTATTAATCCAGTTATCTCCAAACCACAAGACATAAAAGTAAATAATCAATTACATATCCGATGTTCAAATTATAACTAAATTTAAGTAAAAACACATTGGTTGCACTCGCATGATGAATCATGCGCATCTTCTTCATTTTTTACATCCATCGCAGCAATGTGTCCATACGTCGGCGTATTCATATATTCTTCAATGGACCTGCATCATCATGTAAAAATATTCGACGTCGAAAGGGTGAGCACACATCATGGCTCAGTGAGCAAACAAAACAATGCAACAAACATATGCATGCATTCAATTTATATCTTTGGTCTGATTTATAAGTTTGCAATGTGCTATAGAAAGGTTTGGTGGCCGCCGCACCTCAATACACGAGTGTGTGAATTTTCCCATTGGATCAAACACCATTGCCATCCTACATGCACCCACCATGGAATAGAGATAGAGATAAAGTGTCTGGATCAAACACCGTCAACACTTCCCCTGATGCCCTACCCATACCAACACGTAAGCCCCTATTCGCGAGGGCTTGTAAACTGGGCTCGCAAATAACCAATCCTAATGTCAAACAATGTATCCATGGCCTCACCCCAACATCTTTCAACACGTTCGTAGAGATAGAGCTAAGGCCCCCCGACAGAGTCAGAAACCACACGGTCTGAGACTACCTCCCCTGATGTCGTACGACATAATAGTTCTACTAAGGTAATGGCAATACGACAATGTTACTAGCAAGACTTGAGTAGAGATAGAGCTAGAGTCTGGTGACGAGGTCGAAGACCACCATGCCACGTCCTTCCCCTGACGTTCCATCCGCATCCAACACACCAACCACACACATACATTCACATGCCTATTCCTAGCATCTCATCATCATCATGTTATAAATAAATGGAATTAAATATGCATAAAAAATAATAAAAGGAATATTGGATGACATGTGAGATGCACATTACAAGCATACACGCATAGAATCAATCATGGGATTGGACTTAATAAAAATAAGAAAAAATTTCATCTACACCCCATCAAAGATTGTTAAGATCATCTACACCCATAAGAATGTAAAAACATCACCTAGGTCCACTTAATTGACGAAAATCACTAAAATTGTTGAAATACAGTTTTACCCTTCATTTTTATATTTTATCTTTTTAATTTTAAAAAATTTAAAAGATTTATTCCAAACAGGCTTCTTCTCCGGATACGTGAAGATTTTTCTGGTAATGTGAGCTTGAGATAAAATCTGGATATGCTTGCACTCCGTCGTTTCCACAATACCACGTCGGCAACTGCAGAACCCATTACAGTATCAATATCGAATCCAGCAAGAATTCTTGACATGATGAAGAGGAATTCTTCTCCAACGCGCTTGCCATACCCAACTAAACAAATCCTTCGTTTCATCAAATTTAGAAGCCCTAGATCGAGATGGTTCAGAGGAGCAATCTATTGAAGGAAAATGGGAAATAAAGAAAGGAACAGTACCAAAAATCCAAAACTGATGGAGATGATGACAGTGGAAGCAATGGAGATTGCAGCTAGGTCGAGATTTTCCAAATGTCCTACAAATGCTTGAATTATTAGAGTCATGGCGTACAAGGCTACACGAATGCAAATAGCAGGACCTGCGATCTGCCATATCTTCTTCGATTCCACCCATATCCTTTGAATCACAGATCCTTCGCTTCCCTCTTCTAACAGGGGAACCTCATCTTCCCTCATTCTCTCGCTCTCTCTGCGTCTCTAGGGCTCTGATTTTTCTGCTTCCAACCCTCGTTAATAATCAAAGAACTACCAAAAAAATTGCTAGCTGGGTGGAACAGGTCCCACGAATTCGAGTGATTCTCATAATTGCTACCATTTTTCTTCCTCAAACGGAACACAAATTTCCATGATTGAAGGTTCAACAGTAAATTTAATCAGAGCGTATTCATCTCTCTCTCTCTCTGTATATATTTCAGTCGATGAAGAACAAAAATAAAATTAAAAATTATTTATTAATATGCTTTCATCCACAACCATTACCAGCTTCTGCCATATGAATCTGACAATAGAGAAGAGTAGAAGAGGAAAGAAGAAGAGGAAAGGAAGAAGAAGAAGAAGGGTAAAATGGTATTTTATCTTTACTCTAAGGGCAGTATTGTCCATGGAAAATTTTATTTCAGTTGACGTCAACATCTAACGGGAATTAACTGACGGAGTGGACTTCTTTGATTACCACAGCCAATGTTTTGGGACCTAAGTGATGTTTTTGCAAACTTGTGGGTGTAGATGATGTTAACAATCTTTGATGGGGTGTAGATGAAATTTTTTCTAAAAATAAACAGTTTGTTATTATCCAATTTAGTTTAGGTCTTGTTTCCTCACTTGTTAGCAATTCTCGATGTCCTTCCAAGCCTTGAAATTCTCTTTGAATTGATTTAACAACCTAAAAGTTATATGAATTTAAGTTATGGTTCATATGTAACAGGTTACAGCAGTCAAAAATCAAAATGGAGCACTGATAGGTGTTTGATTGGTCCTATGGTCTCATGCTGTATCGACCTTACTATCTACGGTCGATACCCTACGGTCGCATGCGACCGTAGCTACGACCATATGATTTCTGAAATCTTTTCGAATGCCTATGGTCGATATTCTGGTCATACTGGTCATGCTATAGTCGATCGTAGTTGCGACCTTGAGGTTTCTGGTCACAGTCTACATGAAATTTGAGTTCTTCCTGAGTTAATTCTCCTATTCTTCAATGGGGTTTATTCTAAGGTCATCCTATGACCATCATTAGTAATTTCTTATCAACCCTAACCATCAAATTCACTCCTCATGGTTCTCCTTGGGATTTTTTCAAGGAAATCACATAGATCATAATAGGTTGATATTGCTTATCTTCCATAGAAGTCTTATTCTTAGAGTTTACATCTCTAGAGATTCGTTTCATACCTTTTCCTGTGATAGAGAGTCAATCTCTTCTCAGCAAATTCCTTTCTTTAGCTTTTTCTTCTTCTCCTTCTCTTCCTTCTCTTCTTTTTCTTTCTCTAGGGTTTACTAATGTTTTAAAAGAGTAAAAAAGGGCTGAGGGTCATCCTTTATATAGAGGAAAACTCTCCATATAGAGTCTTATTTCAATTAGGAAAGCAATCCCTTAGTTTAGGAAAGTTTCCAAAACTTGAAGTCTGATCTGAGTTCTCACGGTCGATCATACGGTAGCATAAACCGTCGACAGTATGGTCGAAATCATCGACCGTGGGGTTCTAGATTTGAGATTTTTGGTTCCCTTCCTTATGGTCGACCATACCTACCCAGGCTTGCGACCTTAGGTATGTTTTTAGTGTTTTTAAATCGATTCTCATACCTGGTTTGTGATCTATCTTCACACGCTAGGTCTACTTGGTTCAGGAATGATGGGAAGAACTGACATGACATGGTTAGACCAAGTTAGTGGAGTGCGGGTCTTACAGTTAAGTGGAAGGAATCCTCTTCTAACTTAGTTACTTGCCACTTGACATCTCCTTAGAGTCCCTTACTCTAATTAGAAGTTTACTCTAAGAGGGAGACTTCAATTAGTATGACTCCTCTAATTAACCTCCCCATTGAGTACATATTCATCATAAAAAATTCTAATGCATTCTCAGAGAGGGAGGGAGAGTTGAGGAGGAAGGAGAAGCTTTATGGAAAAAAACTTAGAAAACTACCGGCATCTATTGATGCTACCGATCTCTACTCGAATGATTGTCAGTAAATTTCATTAAACCTTATAGTAGGTTCTTAATTCAAATTGTATTACTAATCTATTGTTAGATCTAACTTTATTCCTTGAAAAGCTCCATTCACCATTAATGGTAGAATAGAGTATCGTCATTCCTATACCGAGAAGGTATGTTCTCGATGGCTGATTCAATGTAAACCTTGAATCCATATTGGGATTAAACTCAAGATTTTGATACCTAGACCTAAGAGGTACATCCTTAACCGACCCTACTAGGCCAAGGAATAATAGAGTAAATTAATGGAGTCCTGGAGGGAAAATCCACATCTCTAGATAGGCCTTGGACTCCAGTCGGTCGTTACACCGAATGGAGCACCGGTTATAACCTTGTGTGACCGACAACTTCTAGAATGTAGGGAAAATTGGCCAGTGTTGGAACTCAATTTTGAAATAATAGTTTGACCAACCTAAACATGGAATTTTGATTAAACTTTAGAGGAGACATTCTCTTATAAGTCTAGTTCATACTGAAAAAAGAATGAGGTTATCTGGACTTGGGATGAGGGAGATATGATCTCTGTACATTGTTGTGCACAGATTAAACCTGATTTTGTAAGTCCAAATTGAAAGACCTAGTTCATAGTGTTACACGTATTGGAATGACATGAAATTTGGAAACATTTTATTTTAAGTCTAGATTCATAGAAAAGAAACTTGAGGTGATTTGGATATAGGATCATAGACTTATGGCCTTTGGAAGAGGCAAAGGTCAGATTCTATTAAAATCTAGGAGCTATCCAGACGTTACCATGGACGACGGATCCTAAGATCAGGCCCAACGACCAACCAACCCCAGAAAGGCCTTGGTAAGTAGTTGAATGCGGCGTTGGTCAGATGACTGTAGTAATTGAAGCAACGACCGGCCATTGGCGGAAGACTCTAAGGATCTATCAAATGCAATATTCGAACTTGACCCTTGCGTTAGGAGCCGTGATCAGATTATTCCAGGGAGCTATACATCAGTCTATTTCAACTATAATTAACTAATAACTCTAAACACTTATGCTAGGTTTCAAATGCATGGACAACATCGACTCACACGGTACGAATAGTAAGGATAACAAGAACTCAGGTAAAGAATAGGACCCCTGATTTATTTTAGAATGTTTATAATATGTGATTATTGTACAGTATGCTGCTGTGATAATATGCCATCTAATATCTATACTTTCCATACATTGCATCTATATATGAATATTATGATTGTGTGATGATTAATGCGACCCTGTGATTGTGTGATAATTAATGGTATTTTGCGATTATGTAATGATTAAGACCTAGTGGGCAGTAGAGAAATGGTCGAGGACTGCGGGATTCGACCTGCTAGGAAAATCTTGATGAATATGTCACTCACCCCTAGCGGGATGACAACATCTCGGGGGGTCAAAACAGATGTTTTGAAATTCCTGCTAGGATTGGTGAGAAGGATGCATCCGATGACATGTAGGATTGGTTAGTGGTACTACCCCTGTATGAAACCTTAGCCAGTAGTGGGTCAGGTACTGGTAGAGTGGAGTGATGAGGTGGAAGGGTTGGCAGTATTCGTTGGAGGCGTCACTGGCCGGACTTGCTGCCTGATCACCATTCTGATTGGGATGTAGTATGGGAGCACTAGGGTTATTGGTTTAGGCTGCTAAGTATCCAATCCTCCCGTGCATCAAGGTTATGGCCAGCTTTTGGGATGTAAGGCCAGCCTTACCATAGTATTTTAGCATACATTATACCAGACCTTGCTTGCTAATATTCTGATCATATATTATTGTTTGCTTGCTTGTATCTTAATGGGATTCGAATGACTGGAATGGAACGACCGTCTTTGTCCTGGGATACGACTATTTTTTTAGGACTGGTTAGTTACATAAACCCCATGTTTATGACCCTATCCAGTAGAGGCTTAGGTACTGGTATGGGGTTAGGGATGATGGAGGTGACCTAGTAGTGTTCGTTGGAGCATCTCCGACTAGGGCCAACTTATATCAGACCCATGGGATATAGCATGGAAGCACTAGGGCTATTGGATTAGGCTAGTGAGTATCCAAACACATATGCATGGAGGTTATAGTCAGCTTTGGGGAAGTGTGGCTAGGCCTTACCTTAGTGTATAATGAACAATACCAGACCATTGAAATGAATACTATCTCATGTATTATTGTTTTCTTGCATGTCCTGTTCCTCATTGAGCTCAAGTTGGTGAGCTCACCATTGTGTATACATCTTTTTTTTCTAGATTTTGTTGCAGGTCTACTATAGCTAATTTTGTGGAGCCTTTCTTTATGTTAATGACGATTTCTGTGATAAGTAGACGATGCTCGCAACCTGGATTATTTGCTATCCTTGTGTCTTTGGAGGCTAAGTTGGAGATTGATAAAGTGCTGATTTAGTTTTAGTACTTTTGATCAGACATGTTATCCAATACCTTTGTGTACTTTTATTATATTTGAAGTAGTATACTATCTTGAGTTTTGTTGAAACAAAATAACACATATTACTATTGTATAAGTATCATTTAGAATCCATCAGTTTTAGTACCTGGAATTTATATAATTCTTTTGCTGTATTTTATATTTTACTTTGAATATGTAGTGGTTATTGTGTTTATGGGGTGACGTGGTGTGATGTGTGCCCTGCGTCGTGATCTTGGTGGTTAATAGGATGGGTATAGGCATTCTATTTATAGCTGCAGCGTATGCCAAAAGAAAATAAAAAAATTTTGGGGTGTAACAGCAGCAATCCAGTCGAGAGCAGGCAGATTAACATCCCTACGAATCCTTTGAATACTACACTTTGCTTACAACCTCCATGACGAAAATCCTTGAGGAAATCAATAATGACAAAAAAATCAGACCATCACCCAAGCCACTCGGTGAAGGTAGAAACAATGATCGATCCAGTTTTATCGCTTCCATCGCAAATATGGCTACTACACAAATGAGTGTAAGTACCTAAATGAAGAGAAAGAAGACCTCATCTGTCAAGGCTACTATCAGAATTTTGTTAGAGATGCCGGATGAGGATTGGCTCTAGCTCAAAGGGAACGAGATCTTCCTCCACCCCCTCCAAGAAACCAGCATCCTACTAACTGCCTGGTTGCATGTCAAATGCACCAAATTAATTAAGTGTTTCTTTACTGACCTAATTAATAAACTATAAATAGGGTAGGCAAAGGTCGATCACAGAGAGTGATTTGATCAAGATTTATATTCTACTCAAACTAAATATACTAATTAATACTAAGCAAACACAATAACGAAGGGGGGTTTTGGTTGGTTAAATCAAACTGAAGGTAAACAGAAAGAATTTACATGGAAAAATAATTAGGGAGAAAGAATTCAGTTCTTGATTCAATATCTACCCACACATGTAACAGGGAAAATTATTCGCAATGTTACTCTCTTCCTCACAATTAGAATTGAAGACCCTAGATAACAATATGATCTGTTACCCGAGTTTTTCCTTGATTATCTCCACAGAAACAAGCTCTTCAGAGAGATCTAACCATTGAACAACATTAAATAAGCTCTTAATGTTTAATTCAATGGCAGCAGTAAGTAAGAGGAGAACAGGTCAATTTTAGCAATAATCACACACAAGGGGGGATTATCTAACTTAGGTTATATTATTCATAGTGATGAGATAGAAACTTAGACATAATCATCTACCACTATTTACTACTTGTGATTAGAAACAGGATAATTACGGATCATAGTTTCTAGATCAAGCAATCAATATCAGTCTAATCGATTCAGCAGGCCATTATTGAATTATTCAGACAAACATCGTAGATAAAGATAAATGAATAACATAAATAATTCTAATAAAAGAGAGAAGAAGAACAACATTATTGAATAGGGATTACATCATTGACATGATTTTGGGCGTCAAAATTCTCTTGAACTGAATGAAAAAGCTAGCTAAACATTACAATCCTTTCAGAGAGAAAAATAGAAGAAAAATCATTCCCATAAAGAAATAGAGATATTGAAATTTTGTCAGAAAAGGAGAGAGAGAGAGAGAGAGAGAGAGAGAGAGAGAGAGAGAGACTATCTTCAATACTAGTGATCTCTATATAGAGCATAGCAATCCTTTATAGCTTATAATTCCTTTTTTGTTCAGGATTCTAAAATTATAGAGTTTCCTTTCCTCTTTAGATTCTTCTAGAATGATAGTTTCCCTATCTGATTCAAATACCAAATCAATACACCATTTTCTATTGTAGGTTTCCTAACTTGAGTAGGAAACTCTTTAAGAAAATTTCATCCACCATTTTTTAGCAGTTAATTCACGAAGTCTCTAAAATATGTCAAACTTATAAAATAAATCCTAATAAGCTCAATAAGGCATAAAACACATTAAAAAGCACAATATTAATGAAATAAAAATATAAAAAACACACACTTATCAAATACCCCCATACTTAGTTTTTGCATGTTCTCGGACAAAATTAATCTTCAGCAAATTTTTCTTATTTTTAATCCAATGGAATTCAAAGAATATGCACACCACAAATCAAGAACCAGTCCGAGAAATCAAGAGACACCATATGTCATGGTTGAAGGTTACTTAGAAAACACAAACAAAAATCAACATAACCATTTTATTCAAAAGCAAGAATACTAATGCTTAGTAGATTTCTTCATGAGATTCTCTCTTCTCACTTAAGAATTCAAGGTTTTATTGTTTCACTCAAGCTCTTACTATGACGATGTACTACCATAAGCTTGCTTATTCATCAAAAATCTCCACTACTTAGGAAATATTCATATATGAATCAAAAGGACTTTATAAAGGTTGTAATGGGCTAAGGTTAGAGGTAAGGATAAGTAAAAGTAATAATGTTAGAACCCAAGAAACTAATAGAGCATTAAGACTAAAATTAAGTAACTAAAACAATTGGATTCATCAATAGAGATCTTCAACAAAACTTCCAAAACTCTAATTTTGTTTATCATTCCTTAATTTTTTCTTACTGCATTCAAGAGCTATGCTTTTCTTCTTGAATAATTTTTTTTTGATAACATAATAACAAAGATAAATCATTCCCATCACATTTCACTTTCTGAATACAACTTTCACATGTGCCAATAGTACCCCCACACTTATTCAATACATATTTTCTTTTCAAAACCCACTGAACAATTTTCAATGCTCTATTAGCTCAAAGGTTGGTAAAACATGAGGAAAATAAATATTTCAAGGCTCATAGTTTAGGGTGTAATGAAAAAAAGAGTTTAAAGGCTTAAAGTGGGCTTACTAAAGGTAAGAATATATAAGGTTGGCTTTTTAAACTAAGTGGCTATATAATCTTAATTGTCTTTATCATTTTCATTCATACACATATCAATGTAATCTTGAAATGGTTAAAAGCAAGTTTTAGAGATACAAAATCATAGCAAAGTATCACTCTTCCAAGAAAAATAAAGATTGACATGGATGTCTCAATCTATTTTGGCTCAAAAGCTCTGCTGGGTTTGATTCCATCTATTAGACACGCATGCTTTACTTTTGAATGCAACTATCAATGTTTATCAGAGCTGATGTAGCAAGTTATTTCAACTAAAATTTTATGTCGTACCCAAATACTTTGAGAAACATCACCTACGACCCAAGATTTTTGAAAACATCAACTACCACCTAAAATTCCCAAACGTTTATCAGAAAGACCCAAGTCGTTAAGACGAAACCTTTAGATGCTAATGCCAGCTCAAAACCAAATTTGGAATGATAGTAATACCATTATTGTAAGGGAAAAAGTCAGGTTTATCCTTTAGTAATTTTTAACCCTACACCCAAGTCATTTTCTTCTTCCTCTCTGATTCTCTATAATATTTTATCAAAAAAGAAAAAAATCCTCTGCAGCTGCAATGAATCACTAAATTTAAGATTCATCGAGAAATTTAGTGATTCATTGCAGCTGCAAGGAAGAGGACAGGAATGATTTCTTCCTGTTCTTCCTTCTCTCTCAATCCCGTCCTCTTCCTCTCTCCGCTTCTCTCTAACCCTTGCCTCTTTCTCGATGAATCTTAAATTTATTCATCGATGGGCCGTTCTTTTCTAATTTTTTCATACGTGTCTCTTTCAGTAGGTAGCCACAAATTTGGGTAGTTATGAGAATGCATGAGCAGTTGTGCAGTTGCATTGTTTATGGAGAAGTTACGTTTAGTGCTTGAACAGTTGTTCTATATATGGTCTGTAACATCAGCCTTTCTTTGGGTAGTTAAGATATAGTAATTGTATTAAAGATAAATCGACATCTCATTATATATTTACTATTTTTGTTCTTGTTTATCAAACTTAAAACCTCTATCAGTAGTGTCATTTTGACACCATGGCTCAAGGCGGCAAGATGAAAACTAATAAACATTCCTAGTGAGGAACTTGATTTCTGATCATATTATTTTTTTCTAAGCTGGCGCTGCAAGCCCTCCTGAGGAATTTCCCTCTAGACTTGGGATTATATCACAAGATTGAGATCTCAACAACTTTATCGATAACGTTCTTAAGAAAGCCAATATGTGAACTAATCGACAGTCAAGAACTCCATCATTTCTTCCCCATCTTTTTGATGATGGTGATGAAATTGTAGAGACTAGAGTCTAAGCCGATGAAGGAGAATGAAAAGCTACTGGCTGCGACCAATGTAAACAGTAGGTGGTAGGATGTTACCGGTGAAGGAACCAGTGGGTGGTAGGTGATGTTTCTCAGTTTAAAACGAGAAGGGTATAAACATCTAGATAAAATTTTAACTCTCTTCCGTCAGTTAATGGGGTAATGTTTTGGAATTTTGGGTGGTAATTGATGTTTTCAGAAATCTTGGGTGATAGGTAAAGTTTTTCAAAGTATTTGGGTACTACGTGAAATTTTCTCATTCATATATGCATCTTTTCATACTCAAATAGCTCCAGTCTATAGCATACACGCTCTCTTTAGTCAATCGAAGTGAAAATTTTGAAAAATTCAGCTTAAAAGAAACTTTACTCTTTGAAAATAACAATAGCACCCAACTCTCAAAGCATACTGACACTAAAAGAAACTAAAAATAAAAACATGACACAAAATAGAACTAAATAATTTTTTTTAAAGCTAAGTAAAGCTTAAAATTTTAAATAAAACTAAATTTCCTATGACAGATCCTAATTTCTCCCCCTATACTTAAATCTGACATTGTCCTCAACGCAAAACATGAATGCGAAAGAGAGAAATTAATAGAGGGAAGAAAAAAATCTGCTTTCTTAGGTTGCCTCCCAAGCAATGCATTTTTTAATGTTGTTAGCCCGACTATATCATTATCCATCAATCCTCATAAGTAGGATCCGCTAGTCCCACTTCTTCTACATTGTCCATTTAAAAATCATCATAGTGAGGTTTAAGTTTGTGACCATTCACCTTAAATATTTTGTTTGTTTTCAAACTCTTTATTTCCACTGCACCATGAGGAAATATGTTAGTCATAACAAAAGGGCCAATCTAATGAGAATGCAACTTACCTGGAAACAACTTTAACCATAAATGAAAAAGAAGCACTATCTGGCTAGCAACAAAATTTTTTTTAGAAATCATCTTGTCGTGAAAGGCCTTTGTTTTTTCTTTGTAAATGCTGAACTCTCGTAGGCATCATTCCTCAACTCCTCAAGTTCTTACAACTTTCTTTCAACAACAATATCAGTCATATTCATATTGCAATGCTTGACTGCCCAATAGGCCCAATATTCCTTCTGATCCCTTTGCATTTGATCCAACTTCTCTTCCTGAATATGAGTTAGATTCTTTGCAATTATTGCCGGCAATGTTTCATTTGTTCATAGATACGCATACTTTAAATGAGCTGGAAATGGTTTCAATTCCATGGTAGGAGCCTACAAAATAGAGGGTAATAATTTCGGGTGAGAATCAAGCAACTTTATAAAAGAAACCCCATACTTTTCTAGAATAGGTGTTAAAGAGTGTAAAGCTTCCACAATCTCCTTTAATTCTTCTCTGATCTCTATCTCTCCTTTCTTTTCCAACTCAAGATGTTTGGTAATAGCAACCTCTAGTCCAGTCTTGCTATTTAGCTCAAAAACCTCCTGTACTATGGAGTCAACCGTATTAATAGCAAAAATCGAATGAACATCATTAGAGTGTTTCATGGCTTCCAAAATATTAAATCGAATTACTTCACCATCAAACTCCATTGCGAGTGTACCATCATGAACATCTATCTTGGTTTGGATAGGATAAGTGTAGGCTTAGGGGAAAATCATCATCCATATCCAGAATGTAAAAGTCAGTCAGAAATACTAACTCATTTACTGCACAAGAACATCCTCAACTACCCCTTCAGGGTATGCATTAATACAATAAGCCAATTGGATAATAATACCAGTTTCTTTCAAGGGGCCTAGATTTAATGAAACATAAAGGGATTTTCGCCCTATATTAATAGATGCTCTAAAATCTAGCATAGCTCTCTCAATCCTGGTGTTATCGATTTTACAGGAAATGATGAACATCCCTGGGTCTTTGCAGTTGGGAGGAAGTATCCTTTGAAAGATTGCTGAGACCTTCTCTCCCATACTTAATATTTCATTATTGTTCAGCTTCTTTTTGTTAGTGCATAGCTTTTTAAGAAAATTTTCATACTTGGGCACCTGTTTGATTGCATCCAACAGGGATATATTTACCTTCACTTTACGAAATAAATCCAGAATTTCCTTATCCTTATCTTATTTCTTGGATTTTGTGAATCTATTAGGAAAGGAAGGAGGATTAACCTTAGATAAAATAGAAGGATTAGGCATTACCTTAGGTTGAGCTGCTGTTTCATCTTTCTCAATTTCTTTCTCAATTTCTTCTTCATTTAGAATAGTAGGAATCACTTTTTTTGGCACCTCAAGTTCTTTACCACTTTAGAGTGTTATTGCATTCACACTCTTTTTTGGATTTACAACTATTTATGATGGTAATTTTCCCCCAAGCTAAACTTTTAGACGACTCATAGTATTTTCCATTTGACTCACCTGACTCTCTAGACTCTGAATACTAGATCTTGTTTTCTTTTGAAACTATTAGGTATTTAGAGCAAGAGATTTAACTATGTCCTTTAATGATGAGTTTAAATTCTAGGGGACAGGTGGCTTGGGTTGGAATATTGGCTGTCTATTTTGATAAAATTTCTACCTTGTTGGTCTGTTTCCTCCATAGCTCATGTTTGGATGATCTCTCCAACCTATATTGTATGTGTTAGAGTGTGGATCATACTGCCTCGGTGGTTTTGGAAAATAACCAACAGCATTGGCTTGTTCTGTAGGTCCTTCTTAAAGTATCGGACACATATCAGTTGCATGTCCTGGCATCAAACATATCCCATAAACTTTTACCTGCAACATATTTCCTATAGCTATCAGTCTAACAAAAGAGGTAAGATTAGATAACTATTGTTCAATGGAAGAAGAATTTTCCACGTTCACCTTTTCGATCGGTACGTCATTCTTTGCACCAAATTATTGGGAATTGGCAGCTATATTTGAGATAAATTTTCTGGCAGCCTCAGGTGTCTTATCCATCAAGGCTCCTCAACTTGTTGTATCTATCTGGTAGCGTGTTGAATGCACCAATTTAATTGAATATTTCTTTACTGAACTGATTAATAAACTGTAAATAGGATAAGCAAAGGTCGATCCCACAGAGAATGAATTAATTAAAATTTATATTTTAGTCAAACTAAATATACTAATTAATGCTAAATAAACACAATAACAATGGAGAGTTTGGTTGTTTAAATCAAATTGAAAGTAAACAGACATAATTTAAATAGAAAGATAATTAGCTGAGAAAATTTAGTCCCTGGTTCAATATCCACCCACACACGTAATGAGTAAAATTAATTGCAACGTTAATCTCTTCCTTCCAATCAAAATTAAAGACCTTAGATAACAATAAGCTCTGTTACCTGAGTTTTCCCTTAAGTACCTCAATTGAAACAAGCTCTTCAGAGAGATCTAACCATTGAACAACACTGAATAAGCTCCCAATGCTTAATTTAATGGCAGCATTAAGAGGGTGGAAAACAGATCAATCTAAGCAACAATCACACACAAGCGAAGATTATTTAACTTAGGTTATATTATTTACAATGATGAGACGAAAACTTGGACTTAATCATTTATCACTGTTTGCTACTTGTGATTAGAATCAGGACGATTACGTATCACAGATTCTAGATTTAGCAATTAATATTAATCTAACCAATTCAGCAAGCCATTACTGAATTATTTAGACAAATATCATAATTAAAGAGAAAAAAATAACATAAGCAATTCCAGTAAAAGAGACAAGAAGAACAATATTACTGAATAGAGATTACACCATTGACATGAGTTTGGGCTTTAAAAACCCCTTGAACTGAATAAAAAAATTGGCTAGATATTACAATCATTTTAGGAATAGAAAATTTCCAATAAAAGAAGGAGAGAGAGAGAGAGAGAGAGAGAGAGAGAGAGAGAGAGAGAGAGAGAGAGAGAGAGAGAGAGAGAGAGAGAGAGAGAGAGATCCTTTATCTTCACATTAATGCTCTATATATAAAACATGACAATCCTTTGTGACTTATAACTCCTTTTTGTGTAGGATTCCTTTTTCATGTAGGAGTTCTTTTCTATTTAAAACTCTGAAATAGTAGAGTTTTCTTTTCTTATTTGGAGTATTTTATTGTATGTTTTGATTTCCTAACTTGATTATGAGACTCTTAATGGAATTTACATCTACCGTTGAATGCTTTATTCAGATCAGAGGGCTACCCCAATTTAGATTCGGTTAGATTTTTGTGTCATATTTTGAAGTTACGTTTGGAGACCCAAAAGAATTCAAATTTTTCTTCATAATAACATTCCGAAAATGTTGAGATGTCCTCTACCACTTTACTGAAGATAACTTTTCAATTCTGAAACTCTTTTCATGTCAAAAACTTGCATGAAACTCAGGATATCAATATTAAGGATGCTAGAATTTTTCTATCTTTTAACAATTATTTCACATGTCTCTAAAAAAATTTAAATTAATAAAATTTAACCCATTCAGTTCAATAAGACATAAAACACGTTAAAAAGTATAGTATAAAGGGAATAAAAATATGAAAATCACATAATTATCAATTACCCCCACACTTAGCTTTTGTACGTCCTCGGACAATGAAAATATAAAAATAAAATAAAATAAAACCCTAACTTACTTTCCTACGAACCACGATTACACTTAGCACGAGAAATAAGCCTTTAAACCCCAAGGTCACCCCTAGTGGACGAATTGTGTCTCGTGAGTGTTTTCAGAGAATAAACACACAAAATTCATATAAAAATTCTAAACTTTAACTTTGGAATTTAAGAAAATAACACACACAAATCCTATTAGTTAAGACATTCAACTTGGGATCCAGAAAACAAGGAAGCCCCCACACTTAAATTTTATTACCTCATATGATTCAAATACTATGCACGCATCTTTAATTAGAGAATCTTATTATATCTTCCAAACATACCTTTCCTTAAAGCAAATCCTATGGTAACACATTGATAACCAAGACCTAAGATTTAGAGCATATTTGATCATATTCAGATATCAACACCTATATTTTATATTTCTTTTCTATACTCTTTCTCTCTTAGTTACTTTACTACAATTGGCTTGACAAGTGCAGGTGGTTATGCATTCCCATGTTACTTATGTAGTTTTGCTTTTTGCATAAGGATTCAAGGACATTGATCCTAGAGAGTATTTATTTTTTTTTTTTTTCAAGAAATCTCATCCAAGGAATTTCAATCAAGGCACCTCGTTTCCTGAGGTGGAATGCCCTGTCTAGTTCCAAGAACATAATTTTTTTTTAATAACAATAAGGTCTCAGCTTTAATCAAAGGTTTAAATGCCAACTAGCTCCATAAAAAGTTCCTACCTTTAGGTCAGGTAAAATGTATTTTTTAACTCGAGTTCCACCTCAAGATACAAACTGGTTATTATCCTCACATCGGTTTTTATTACTTTGCATGTGATGGTGTCCTAAGTCTATCTTTTCCTCTATTTTTGTGTCAAAACCATAGTAGGAGTGTATGACTTTACTAAACCAATGTTAAAAATGTTAAAATTTTTCATGAAAACTACTCTCAAAGCACATTGACACTAAAAGAAATTAAAAATAAAAATACGACACTAAATAAGTCTATAAAAATAAAGCTAAGTAGAACATGAAACACTAAATAAAATAAAATTTTCTATGACAGATCCTAATTTCTCTCCCCCCACACTTAAATCTAACATTGTCCTCAATGGAAAACAAGAATGCAAAAGAAAGCAATTAATAGAGAGAAAAAAGTCAAATCTATTTTCTTAGGTTGCCTCCCTTGTAGCACATTTGTTTAACGTCGTTAGCCCGACTAGCTTTGTCCATCATTCCTCATAAGTAGGATCTGCTAGTCCCACTTCTTCAATATTATCTATTGAAAAACCATCAAAGTATGATTTATGTCTGTGACCATTCACCTTAAACATCTTGTTTGTTTTCAAGCTTTTTATTTCTACTGCACCATGTTGAAAAACATTAGTCACAACAAAAGGGTCAATCCAACGAGAACACAACTTACTTGGAAATAGCTTTATCTGAGAAGAAAGAGAAGAACTTCTTGACCAACAACAAAATTCTTCCTAAAAATCATCTTGTCGTGAAAACCCTTGGTTTTTGTTTTGTAAATGCAGGAGCGCTCGTATGCATCATTCCTCAACTCCTCAAGTTCTTGCAATTGTAACTTTCTTTGAACACTAGCATCAGTCATATTCATGTTGTAATACTTGACCACCCAATAAGTCCAATATTCCTTATGATACAATAGCATTTGAACCAACTTCTCTTCTTGACTAGGTGTCAAGTTCTTCGCAATGATTACCATTAATGTCTCTTTTTCTCCCAAGTACTCGTACTTTAAATGGGATGGCAATGGCTTCAATTGTAGGGTAAGAACCTGCAAAATAGAGGGCAATAATTTTTTATGAGAGTCAGGTAGCTTTATAAAAGAAACTACACATTTTTTTTGGAATTAGTTTTAGAGAATGTAAAGCTGCCACAGTCTCCTTCAATTCTTTACTAATCTCTATCTCATTGTTCTCCTTTAACTGTAATCCTGTGGTAATTACAACCTCTAGTTCATTCTTATTATTTAATTCAAACACTTCCTGTAATCTAGAATCAATAGTATTAATAGCAAAAACCGAATGAAGATCAATGGAGTGTTTCGTGGCTTCAAAAATATTAAAATAAATTACTTCACCATTAAACTCCATTGTGAGGGCACCATCATGAACATCTATCTTTGTTCGAGCTATATTCATGAATAGTCTTCCCAACAAGATAGGTGCTAGATTAGGTGAGATATCATTTTCTGTGTCCAGAATATAGAAATCAGCTAAAAATATTAGCTCATTTACCTGTACAAGAACATCCTCAAATACCCCTTCAGGGTACGCATTAGTACAATCAACCAGTTGGATAATGACACCCATTTCTTTCAAGGGGCCTAAATTTAATGAAGCATAAATAGATTGTGGAATTATATTAATAGATGCTCCTAAATCTAGCATAGCTCTCTCAACTTTGGTATTACCTATTTTATAGGGAATAGTGAACATACCTGGGTCTTTGCAATTGGGAGGAAGTTTTCTTTGGAGGAATGCTTAGACATTCTCTCCCATACTTAATATTTCATTACCATTCAACTTTCTTTTGTTAGTGCATAACTCTTTAAGAAATTTTGCATATCTGGGTACCTGTTTGATTGAATCCAACATGGGTATATTTACCTCCACTTTACGAAACAAATCCAGAATCTCCTTATCCTTGTCCTCTTTCTTGGATTTTACAAATCTGCTAGGAAAAAGGAAGAGGATTAGTCTTAGACAAAATAGAAGGTTTGGGTGTTACCTCATGTTGAGCTGCTATTTCTTCTTTCTCTATTTCTTTCTCAATTTCTTCTTTATTTGGTATAGCAGGGCTCACCCTTGTTGGTTCCTTAAGTTCTTAACTACTTCAGAGTGTCATAGCATTCACATTTTCTTTTGGATTCACCATAATTTGTGATGGTAATTTTCCTCCAACCTGAGCTTCTAAACGATTTATAGCAGTTGCCATTTGACTCACCTGGCTCTCTAGACTTTGAATGCTAGATTTTGTTTCCTTTTGAAACTGTTGGGTATTTAGAGCAAGAGATTTAACTATGTCCTCTAATGATGAATTTGAATTCTAAGGGATAGGTGGCCTGGGTTGGAATGTTGACGGTCTATTTTGATAGAAGTTCTGCCCTACTAATCCGTTTCCTCCATAGCTCAGGTTTGGATGATCTCTCCAACCTAGATTGTATGTGTTAGAGTGTGGATCATACTGCCTTGGTGGTCCTGGAAAGTTACCTACAACATTGGCTTGTTCGGTGGGTCCCTCTTGAAGTATTGGACACATATCGATTGAGTGTCCCATCATCGAACATATCCCACAAGATTTTACCTGCTGTAAATTTCCTACGACCATTTGTCTAACAAGAGAGGTAAGGTTAGATAACTGTTGTTTGAGGAAAGATGTATTTACACCATTCACCTTTTTGAGTGGTGCATCGTTTCTTGTACCAAACTATTGGGAATTTACAGCCATGTTTGCAATTAACCTTCTTGTAGCTTCAGGGGTTTTATCCACTAGAGCTCCTCTATTTGCTGCATCTATCATGTTTCTTTCCATGGGCAATAATCCTTCATAAAAATACTGAATCAAGAGTTGATCACTTATCTGAAGATGTGGACAACTGGCACATAGTTTCTTGAAATGCTTCCAATATTCATAGTGTTTCTCTAGTATACTGTCGTATGCCACAGATTTCCTTTCTAATGGTGGCAGCTTTAGAAGTTGGGAAGTATTTCTCCAAAAATAACATTTTAATTTCATTCCATGTAGTGATCATCCCAGATGGTAGGTAGTAGAGCCAATCTTTGCATCATTTGATAATGAAAAAGGAAAGACTCATAATTTGATCTATTTTTCAGACATTCCTGTCGGTTTCATGCTTGAACACACTACTTGAAATTCCTTCAGGTGTTTAATTGGATCCTCATCTGCACAACCACGAAATTTAGGCAACAAATGAATTAAACCAGACTTAAGCTCAAAAACGACATCCAAAGTAGGGTATTGAATGCACAATGGTTGCTGATTAAAATCAGGGATAGCTAACTCCTTTAATGTCCTGTCATTCTTAGCCATGATTTCTTCTTGTTCAGAGTCACTCGAAGAACTTTCAAAAATAAATCCTGTAAAAGGGATTGATTCTCTTTTTGTCGTAATCTGCCTAGCTTCTTTTCTTAACCGACGCATAGTACGTTTAAGTTTTGGATCAAAATTTAGATCCCCTTTTTGAGTGGATTGCGTCAGAATCATAAACTCATATAATTAAATAAGGTAATTAACTAAAAATAAAAACCAAACAAACAAAAAGATAATAAGAAGAAAATAAACTAAATAAAAATTAAATAGAAAAAAAAAAAACCACTCTAATCTGAAAAAGAAAAATTAATAAAGAGAGATATAAAAACTAACTAAAATTCAGTCCCCGACAATTATGCCAAAATTTAGTAGCGTGTCAAATGCACTAATTTAATTAAATATTTCTTTACTGACCTGATTAATAAACTATAAATAGGATAAGAAAAGATCGATCCTACAGAGAATGATTTGATTAAAATTTATATTCCAGTCAAACTAAATATACTAATTAATGCTAGGTAAACACAATGACGAATGAGAGTTTGGTTGTTTGAATGAAATTGAAAGTAAACAAATAGAATTTAAATAGAAAGATAATTAGATGAGAAATTCAGTCCTTGGTTCAATATCCACCGATACATGCAATGAGTAAAATTAATTGCAACATTAATTTCTTTCTTCTAATCAGAATTAAAGTCCCTAGATAACAATAAGCTCTGTTACTCGAGGTTTCCCTTAAGTACCTTAACTGAAATAAGCTTTCCAAAGAGATCTAACCATTGAACAACATTGAATAAGTTTTCAATGTTTAATTCAATGGCAGCATTAAGAGGGTAAAAAATAGATCAATCTAAGCAACAATCACACTCAACGGGGATTATTTAACTTAGGTTATATTATTCACAATGATGAGACAAAAACTTGGACATAATCATCTACCACTGTTTGCTACTTGTGATTAGAATC
The DNA here is from genome assembly GCA_028583415.1 of Protea cynaroides. Classification (NCBI taxonomy): domain Eukaryota; kingdom Viridiplantae; phylum Streptophyta; class Magnoliopsida; order Proteales; family Proteaceae; genus Protea; species Protea cynaroides. The sequence goes on from CM053266.1 coordinate 10,625,522, forward strand.
AGGATAATTACATATCACAGATTCTAGATCTAGCAATTAATATTAATCTAACCAATTCAGTAGGCCATTATTGAATTATTCAGACAAATATCATAATTAAAGAGAAAAGAATAACATAAGCAATTCTAATAAAAGAGAGAATAAGAACAACATTACTGAATAGAGATTGCACCATTGACATGAGTTTAGGCTTCAAAATCCCCTTGAACTGAATAAGAAAATTAGCTAGACATTATAATCCTTTGAGAGATAAAAAAATTTCTAGCAAAAAAGAAAGAGAGAGAGAGAGAGAGAGAGAGAGAAAGAGAGAGAGAGGGAGAGAGAGAGAGAGAGAGAGAGAGAGAGAGAGAGAGAGAGAGAGAGAGAGAGAGAGAGAGATCCTTTATCTTCACACTAATGCTTTATATATAAAACATGACAATCCTTTGTGACTTATAACTCCTTCTTTGTGTAGGATTCCTTCTTCATATAGGAGTTCTTCTCTATTTAGAGTTCTGAAATAGTAGTCTTTTTTTTCTAATTTGGAGTCTTCTATTGTAGGTTTAGATTTCCTAACTTGATTATGAGACTCTTTATGGAATTTACATCTACCGTTGAATGCTTTATTCAGATCAGAAGGCTACTCCAATTCGGATTCGATTATATTTTTGTGTCATAGTTTGAAGTCACGTTTGGAGACCCAAAAGAATTCAGATTTTTCTCCATAATACCATTCCGAAAAGGTTGAGATGTCCTATACCACTTTACTGAAGTCAACTTTTCAATTCTGAAACTCTTTTCATGTCAAAAACTTGCATGAAACTTAGAATATCAAGATTAAAGATGCTGAAATTTTCCTATCTTTTAACAATTAATTCACAATGTCTTTAAAATATGTCAAATTAATAAAATTCAACCTATTCAGTTCAATAAAACATAAAACACATTAAAAAGTATAGTATCAAGGGAATAAAAATATGAAAATCACACACTTAATAAATACCCCCACACTTAGCTTTTGTACATCGTCGAGCAAAGAAAAATATAAAAATAAAACAAAATAAAACCCTAACTTACTTTCGTAGGAATCACGATTGCACTAAGTATGAGCAATAAACCTTTAAACCCATAGGTCACCCCTAGTGGACGAGTTGTGTCTCGTAAGTGTTTTCAGAGAATAAACACACAAAATTCATATAAAAATTCTAAACTTTAACTTTGGTATTTAAGAAAAAAACATACACAAATCCTATTAGTTAAGACGTTCAACATGGGATCAAGAAGACAAGGAAGCCCCCACACTTAAATTTTATTACCTCATATGATTCAAATATTAAGCACGTATCTTTAATTAGGGAATCTTGTTATATCTTCCAAACATATCTTTCCTTAAAGCAAATCCTATGGTAACACATTGGTAACTAAGACCCAAGATTTAGAGCATATTTGACCATATTCAGATATCAACACTTATATTTCATATTTCTTTTCTATACTCTTTCTCTATGAGCTACTTGACTACAGTTGGCTTAAGAAGTGCAGGTGGTTATGCATTCCCATGTTACTTATGTAGCTTCTCTTTTTGCATATGGATTTAAGGACATTGACGCTAGAGAGTATTTTTTTTCAAGAAATCTCATCCAAGGAATTTCAATCAAGACACCTCGCTTCTTGAGGCGGAATGCCCTGTCTAGTTCCAAGAACATAAATTCTTTTTTTTTTAATAATAATAAGGTCTCAGCTTTAATCAAAGGTTTAAATGCCAACTAGCTCCATAAAAAGATCCTACCTTTAGGTCAGGTAAAATGTATTTTTTAACTCGAGTTCCACCTCAAGATACAAACTAGGTATTATCCTCACATAGGTTTATATTACTTTGCATGTGATGGCGTCCTAAGTCTCTCTTTCCCTTTAATTTTGTGTCAAAACCATAGTAAGAGTTTATGACTTTACTAAACCAATGTTAAAAATATTAAAATTTTTCATGAAAACTACTCTCAAAGCACATTGACACTAAAAGAAACTAAAAATAAAAACAAGACACTAAATAAGTCTAAAAAAATAAATAAAGCTAAGTAAAACATAAAACTCTAAATAAAACTAAATTTTTTTATGATAGATCCTAATTTCTCTCCCCCCAAACTTAAATCTAACATTGTCCCCAATGAAAAATAAGAATGCAAAAGAAAACAATTAATAGAGAGAAAAAAGTCAAATCTATTTTCTTGGGTTGCCTCCCAAGTAGCGCATTTGTTTAATGTCGTTAGCCCGACTAGCTTTGTCCATCACTCCTCATAAGTAGGGTCTGCTAGTCCCACTTCTTCAATATTAACCATTGAAAAACCATCAAAGTAAGATTTAAGTCAGTGACCATTCACCTTAAACATCTTGTTTGTTTTCAAGTTCTTTATTTTCACTGCACCATGATGAAAAACATTAGTCACAATGAAAGGGCCAATCCAACAAGAACGCAACTTACCTAGAAATAGCTTTAACCGAGAATGAAAGAGAAAAACTTTTTGACCAACAACAAAATTCTTCCTAAAAATCATCTTGTCGTGAAAACCCTTGGTTTTTTGCTTTGTAAATGCTAGAGCTCACTTATGCATCATTCTTCAACTCCTCAAGTTCTTGCAATTACAACTTTCTTTGAACACTAGCATCAGTCATATTCATGTTGAAATACTTGACCGCCCAATAGGTCCAATATTCCTTATGATACAATAGCATTTGAACCAACTTCTCTTATTCACTAGGTGTCAAATTCTTCGTAATGATTACCGATAATGTCTCATTTTCTCCAAAGTATTCGTACTTAAAATGGGATGGCAATGGCTTCAATTCTAGGGTAGGAACCTGTAAAATAGAGGGTAATAATTTTTTATGAGACTCAGGTAGCTTTATAAATGAAACTCTACATTTTTCTGGAATTAGTTTTAAAGAATGTAAGGCTGCCACAGTCTCCTTCAATTCTTTACTAATCTCTATCTCATCGTTCTCCTCTAACTGTAATTCTATGGTAATTGCAACCTCCAGTTCATTCTTATTATTTAATTCAAATACTTCTTGCAATCTAGAATCAATAATATTAATAGCGAAAACCGAATGAACATCAGTGGAGTGTTTCGTGGCTTTAAAAATATTAAAATAAATTACTTTACCATCAAACTCCATTATGAGGGTACCATCATGAACGTCTATCTTTTTTCGAGCTGTATTCAAGAATGGTCTTCCCAACAAGATAGGTGCTGTAGTAGGTGAGATATCAGCTTCCATGTCTAGAATATAAAAATCAGCTGGAAATATTAGCTCATTTACCTATACAAAAACATCCTTAAGTACCCCTTCATGGTATGCATTAGTACGATCAGCCAGTTGGATAATGACACCCGTTTCTTTCAAGGGACCTAAATTTAATGAAGCATAAGTAGATTGTGGCATTATATTAATAGATGCTCCTAATTTTAGCATAGCTCTCTCAACTCTGGTAAAACCTATTTTACAGGGAATAGTAAACATACCTGGGTCTTTATACTTGGGAGGAAGTTTGCTTTGGAGGAATGCTTAGACATTCTCTCCCATACTTAATATTTCATTACCATTCAGCTTCCTTTTGTTAATGCATAACTCTTTAAGAAATTTTGCATATCTGGGTACCTGTTTGATTGCATCCAAAAGGGTTATATTTACCTCCACTTTACGAAACAAATCCAGAATCTCCTTATCCTTGTCCTCTTTCTTGAATTTTACAAATCTGCTAGGAAAAAGGAAGAGGATTAGTCTTCGACAGAATGGAAGGTTTGGGTGTTACCTTAGGTTGAGCTGCTATTTCATCTTTTTCTATTTCTTTCTCAATTTCTTCCATCATTTGGTATAGCAGGGCTCACCCTTGTTGGTTCCTTGAGTTCTTGACCACTTCAGAGTGTCACAGCATTCACATTTTCTTTTGGATTCACCATGATTTGTGATGGTAATTTTCCTCCAACCTGAGCTTCTAAACAATTTATAGCAGTTGCCATTTGACTCACCTGGCTCTCTAGACTTTGAATGCTAGATTTTGTTTCCTTTTGAAACTGTTGGATATTTAGAGCAAGAGATTTAACTATGTCCTCGAATGATGAGTTTGAATTCTAAGGGACAGGTGGCCTGGGTTGGAATGTTGATGGTTTATTTTGATAGAAGTTTTGCCCTACTGGTCCGTTTCCTCCATAGCTCAGGTTTGGATGATCTCTCTAACCAGGATTGTATGTATTAGAGTATGGATCATACTGCCTTGGTGGTCCTGAAAAGTTACCTGCAGCATTGGCTTATTTGATGTGTCCTTCTTGAAGTATTGGACACATATCAGTTGAGTGTCCCATCATCGACATATCCCACAAGCTTTTACCTGCTGTAAATTTCCTACAACCATTTGTCTAACAAGAGAGGTAAGGTCAGATAACTATTGTTCGAGAAAAGATGTATTTACTTCATTCACCTTTTTGAGTGGTGCATCGTTTCTTGTACCAAATTATTGAGAATTTACAGCCATGTTTGCAATTAACCTTCTTACAGCTTCAGGGGTTTTATCCACTAGAGCTCCTTTACTTGCTGCATCTATCATGTTCCTTTCCATGGGCAATAATCCTTCATAAAAATATTAAATTAGGAGTTGATCACTTATCTGATGATGTGGACAGCTGTCACATAATTTCTTGAAACGCTCCCAATATTCATGGAGTGTTTCTCCAGTATACTATCGTATGCCACAAATTTTCTTTCTGGCGGTGGCAGCTCTAGAGGCTGGGAAGTATTCATCCAAAAATAACTTTTTAATTTCATTCCATGTAGTGATCATCCCAGATGGTAGGTAGTAGAGCCAATCTTTTGCATCATTTGATAATGAAAAAGAAAAGGCTTGTAATTTGATCTGTTCTTCAGACACTCTTGTCGATTTCATGCTTGAACACACTACATTAAATTCCTTCAGGTGTTTATTTGGATCCTCACCTGCACAACCACAAAATCTAGGCAACAAATGAATTAAACCACACTTAAGCTCAAAAGCGACATCCAAAGTAGGGTATTGAATGCACAAAGGTTGTTGGTCAAAATCAAGGGTAGCCAACTCCTTTAATGTCCTGTCATTCTTAGCCATGATTTCTTCTTGTTCAGAGTCACTCAAAGAACTTTCAAAAATAAATCCTGAGAGAGGGATTGATTCTCTTTCTATCGTAATCTGCCTAGCTTCTTTTCTTAATCGACGCACAGTACGTTTAAGTTTTGGTTCAAAATTTAGATCTCCTTTTTGAGTAGATCGCGTCAGAATCATAAACTCACACAATTAGCTAAGATAGTTAATTAAAAATAAAAACCAAACAAACAAAAAGATAATAAGAAGAAAAGAAACTAAATAAAAATTAAATAGAATAAATAATAAAAAAATTAATAGAAAAAACCACTCTAATCTGAAAAAGAAAAATTAATAAAGAGCGATATAAAAACTAATCAAAATTCAGTCCCCGGTAACGGTGCCAAAATTTTGTAGTGTGTCAAATGCACCAATTTATTAAATATTTCTTTACTGACCTGATTAATAAACTATAAATAGGATAAGCAATGGTCGATCCCACAGAGAATGAATTGATTAAAATTTATATTCTAGTCAAATTAAATATACTAATTAATGCTAGGTAAACACAATAACGAAGGAGAGTTTAGTTGTTTGAATCAAATTGAAAGTAAACAGACAGAATTTAAATAGAAAGATAATTAGATGAGAAAATTAAGTCCTTGGTTCAATATCCACCCACACATGCAATGAGTAAAATTAATTGCAACCTAAAAGACCCTAGATAACAATAAGCTCTGTTACCCGAGTTTTCCCTTAAGTACCTCAACTAAAACAAGCTTTTCAGAGAGATCTAACCATTGAACAACACTGAATAAACTTTCAATGTTTAATTCAATGGCAGCATTAAGAGGGTAGAAAATAGATCAATTTAAGCAAAAATCACACACAAGCGGGGATTGTTTAACTTAGGTTTTATTATTCACAATGATGAGATGAAAACTTGGACATAATCATCTACCACTGTTTGCTACTTGTGATTAGAATTAGGATGATTACATATCACAAAATCTAGATCTAGTAATTAATATTAATTTAACCAATTCAACAGGCCATTACTAAATTATTCAGACAAGTGTCATAATCAAAGAGAAAAAAATAACATAAGCAATTCCAATAAAAGAGAGGAGAAGAACAACGTTATTGAATAAAGATTACACCATTGACATGAGTTTGGGCTTCAAAATCCCCTTGAACTGAATAAGAAAATTAGCTAGACATTACAATCTTTTCAAAGATAGAAAAATTTTCAGCAAAAGAGAGAGAGAGAGAGAGAGAGAGAGAGAGAGAGAGAGAGAGAGAGAGAGAGAGATCCTTTGTCTTCACACTAATGCTCTATATATAAAACATGGCAATCCTTTGTGACTTATAACTCCTTCTTTGTGTAGGATTCTTTTTTCATGTTGGAGTTCTTCTCTATTTAGAATTCTGAAATAGTACAATCTTCTTTTCTTATTTGGAGTCTTCTATTGTAGGTTTAGATTTTCTAACTTGATTATGAGACTCTTTATGGAATTTACATCTACTGTTGAATGCTTTAATCAGATCAAAGGGCTACTCCAATTCGGATTCCATTAGATTTTCGTGTCAGACTTTGAAGCCACGTTGGGAGACCCAAAAGAACTCGGATTTTTCTCCATAATACCATTACGAAAAGGTTGAGACGTCCTCTAAAACATTACTAAGATAACTTTTCAATTCTGAAACTCTTTTCATGTCAAAAACCTACATGAAACTCAGAACATTAATATTAAGGATGCTAAAATTTTCTTATCTTTTAACAATTAATTCACAATGTCTCTAAAATATGTCAAATTAATAAAATTCAACCTATTCAGTTCAATAAGACATAAAACACATTTAAAAGCATAGTATAAAGGGAATAAAAATATGAAAATCACACACTTATCACTATCATGTTCCTTTCCATAGGTAATAATCCTTCATAAAAATATTAAATTAGGAGTTGATCACTTATTTGGTGGTGTGGATAGTTGGCACATAGTTTCTTAAAACGCTTCCAATATTTATGTCGTGTTTCTCCAGTGTACTGTCGTATGCCATAAATTTCCTTTCTGATGATGGTGGATCTAGATGCTAGGAAGTATAATCTTTTAATTTCATTTCATGTAATGATCGTCCCAGATGGTAGGTAGTAGAGCCAATCTTTTGCATCATTTGATAATGAAAAGGGAAAGGCTCTGAACTTAATTTATTCTTTCGACACTCTTGTCGATTTCATGCTTGAACACACTACATGGAATTCCTTCAGATGTTTATTTGGATCTTCACCTGCAAGACCATGGAATGTAGGCAATAAGTGAATTAAATCATATTTATGCTCAAGAGCAACATCTAAAGTAGGGTATTGAATACACAAAGGTTGTTGGTTAAAATCAAGAGTAGTCAACTCTTTTAACGTCTTATCATTTTCTACAATTTCTTCTTCTTGTTCAGAGTTATTATAAAAACTCTCAAAAATAAATTCAGTGATAGGGATTGATTCTTTTGCTGTCAATTTCTGCCTAGCTTTTTTCCTTATCCGATGCACAGTTTGTTCAAGTTCTTGATCAAAATTCAAATCTCCTTTTTGAATGGATCATGTCAGAATCATAAACTCACACAATTAACTAAGATAATTAACAAAAAAGTAATTAAGAAGAAAAAGAAAATTCTTTTAATCTAAGAAATTAAGAAGCGTGTCATACCTTTTTTCTTTGACGATTTAAAAATATCTTTTGTTGAAGCACTCTACCTTTGATGAAGAACTCTTTCTTTTGTTGAAGAACCTTTGATGATTATACAAACAAAGCCACTTGATGTCCAAGGATCTCACAAGCAATTAGGGTGCTCACCCCAGCTGGACAGGTATACCATATCTTGGTATTTTGAGCTTTTTCCTCCCCTTGCATGTGTGACCTTGAGATGTTTTATATCTCTAGGGTGGAGATGACCAACCATAAAGTCCAACCCTAAGTGAGATGCTAGCCTCCTAATGCCATATCCAGATTGCCTTTTAGCATACCTTGAAAATTACCACAAGTGCCCCTAAATAATAAATAGGGACACAAAATATAAAACTGCCATTTTTCATAAAACCAAAAAGATTTTGCAAAGAAAAATAAAAATAAATAATATTTTATATTTATAAATAAAAAATATTTGATGAAAAATCAAGCACGATAACGTTATTCAAATTGGCAGTTTGTAGGTACGCGTACACTCTTATAATTGTCAAGTTACTGGCAATGAACATTAGGCACTAAGGTCACCACTCAATGTACACGTGATCTTATCATGAAGGACTTCACAGACCATATGTGCACTGACCATCGAGAGACTAGTCCCCATGTCTCCCATAGTCTGAGCAATTTTGACTTTCACCCCTCAAACCTATTATGGTCCAATCAATGCCTATGTAAGCACATAGCGCATCATGATAGGTGCGGTCAAGCCAAGGACTACAAAGTGGATCATTTGAATAATCATCTAGAAAACTAGTCTATTAATACAATAGACCAAAAACAATGATACCATATAAAAAATATATAATCCACAAAACATGTAAGCCACATGTCACATATATATACCTCACAATAGAGATAGAAATGCCCAAAGAGAATACATACAAACAACACAATCAATCTGTGTTGAGCCACACAAATCCAACAGTCTCCCACTTGGCCTAACACAATCCCAGAGCCATTGCATGTTTAATAAATACACCAAAAGGTAAACCTTTTGTAAAGGGATCAGCCAAGTTTGATTGAGATGGCACTCTCTCAACAGCTACCTCATTCTTCTTAATAATATCACGAATGTAATGATATCGACCTTCAATGTGCTTGGCCCGAGAATGACACTTTGGGTCTTTAGTGATGGCTATCGCAGAATTATTATCATACAAAAGTGGAATATGCTTTTTCACACAATTTACTATCAGCAATTCCAATAGGAACTTTCGAAGGTACATAACTTCTTTAGCTGCCGCATTCAATGCAATATATTCAGCTTTCATAGTAGACTGTGCAACATATTCTTGTTTTTTACTCTTCTAAGCAATAGCACCACCACAAAAAGTGAACACAAAACCAGAGGTAGATTTTCTACTATCAATACATCCTTGATAATCAGAATCAGAATATCCAAGGATATTCAGATGATCAGAACAATAAGTTAATCTAAAGCCTTTTGTTTGCTTTAGATACCTCAGGATCCATTGAATAGCAATCCAATGCATTTTACCAGGATTACTCTGAAAATGACTGATCATGCTAACTGCAAACACTATGTCTGGCCGAGTATAGATCATAGCATACATCAAGCTCTCCACAGTAGAGGCATAAGGACACAATGAGTCATTCAATTTTTCCTTTGTAGACTTAGGACTATCATTTTGGGAAATTGGTCTGAGATAATTATAAGGAATTTATCCTCCCATACAACCAGTCATGTGGAACCTCGTTAGCATGGTATCAATATATTTCTCTTGACACAAACTTAATTTTCTTTACTGACGGTCTCGCTCAATTTTGATACCCAGAATATAGGAAGCTTCACCCAAGTTTTTCATTTCAAATGTGGTAAATAACCATTGTTTCACTTCCATCAACATGTGGACATCATTTCCTGCAAGTAAAATATCGTCAACATATAAAGTAAGATATGCAACTTTATGCCCTTCCTTCTTCACATAAATGTAAGATTCATAATTATTTTATATGAATCCAATGCCCACAATTGAATCATGAAATCATAAATTCTATTGCCTTGAAGCCTGTTTCAGCCCATATATAGATTTTTCTAATTTGCATACTTTGTCTACAATTCCAGTGGAAATAAAACATTCATGATGATCCATATAAACATCTTCATCAAGATTACCATTCAAGAACGCCGTCTTCACATCCATTTGATAAAGTTCAAAATCAAAATATGCAACCAAAGCCAACACAGCACACACAGATTGTATCCTCACTATTGGTGAAAAAGTTTTATCATAATCAACACCATATTCTTGAGTGTAACCCTTAGCTACAAGTCTAGCTTTGAACTTCTCAACATTTTCATGCATATCCTTCTTTCTTTTGAATATCCACTTGCAACCAATAACTTTAGTGCTCACAGGCCTATCAATCAACCTCCACACACCATTTTTATGCATAGATTTGATTTCTTCATTCATAGCACTAATCCATTGTTGAGAATCAATACCTGACATAGCTTGTGAATAAGTAATAGGGTAATCTACAACTTCATTAATGGTCACTCTTTCATATGATTCTCCCAAATACACATAATAATCTGACATGTTTAGAGCTTTTGATGTCCTTCCACTTCTTCTTAAGGGCTCAAAATATTGCTTATCTTGATTGGTATTCGAAGAAATTATAGGAGTTGAGGACCCCTCAATGACAGAGTCTTGATAACCTCCATTAGTGTCTACTAACTCCTCCAAAACTCTTTTATCAACATCATCAGAACTCCCACTATCAAATCGATCTTCTAAGAATATTACATTTCTGCTTTCTAGTATCACTCTATCCTCAAGATCATATAATCTATATCCTTTGGAGCGATGAGGATACCCAACCATGACACACCTTTTGGTTTTTGATAGTAATTTATTTCTATTTGGGTCAGGAATCAAAACATGAGCAATACAGCCTTAAACCCGAATATGAGCAACACTTGCTTGCTTACCATAAAATAATTCATATGGGGTAGAATTTACTACTTTGGTGGGAACTCTATTTAAAATATGCATTGCTGCATATAATGCCTCTCCCCAAAAAGAAGTTGGCAAATTATCTCTTGCCATCATTGATCGAACCATATCTAATAGAGTCTGATTTCGTCTTTCTGCAATTCCATTAGCCTCTGAAGTATGAGGTGGAGTACGAAAATATTTAATACCATTTTCAAGACAATACAACTCAAAATCATCAGACATATATCCTCCACCTCGATCTGAATTTAGTGACTTAATCACTTATCCAGTCGTCTTTTCAGCCTCAAGACGAAATGATTTGAAAAGCTCCAAAGCCTCAGACTTATGTTTCAACAGATGTACAAAACCAAATCTAGAAAAGTCATCGATGAAAGTAATAAAATAATGAAAGCCACCTCTTGCACTAATGCTCATAGGTCCACATACATCAGTATGAACCTTTTCTAACACATGAGCACATCTTTCACCTTTTGTATAGGATTTCTTGGTCATTTTACCAAAAATACAACTTTTACAAGTGGGAAACTTTTTTAGAGTCACTCCAGTCAAAACATTAGAATTAATCAATCTGTCAATTCTATTTATATTGATATGTCCCAATCTCAAATGCCAAAGAAAAGTAGCATTATCTTTTATATCAAGTTCAACATTGCATATAACATTACCACATAATTGCACCTGATACATATTGTTATTTCTAAAACCATGCAACATAACTTTATCATTTTTCTTCATTAAAAACCTTCCATTACCAAAACAAAATTCATATCCAAGCTTTTCCAATATTGAAACAGATAACAAGTTTCTTCTAAGACTAGGTGTATACAAACATTCAACTAAATCAAAATTTGTTCCATCATTCATCTTCAATTCAAAAACTCCAACTCCTTCAATCTGTGCCTTATCATCATTTCCCATGTAAATAAAACTGGTACTATCACTTATTCTCTTGAGTTCCATGAACCCCTGCAAGGTATTAGAAACATGCACAGTAGCTCCAGAATCAGCCCACCATGATCCAGACTTAATAATTGTAGTATTTATCTCATCAAGAATCAAGGTGGCAAACATACCTTGGCCTTGCTTTCCACCAGACTTTAAGAAAGAATAGCATTGAGCCTTTTTATGTCCAGGCTTTTTACAAAAATAACAAACTATTTGTCTAGATTTAAATTCAACATCTTGTTTTACTTTGGTGCCCTTCTTCTTTTGCCAATCTTATTTTTTCTTTACAAACTTTTTCTTCTTCTGATATTTTATTTCATGTTTTGGCTTATCTGCATTCCCATCAATAGCATTGACCATAAAATTCTTCTTTCTTAACTTAGCACAAGCATGACGGTTCTGTTAAAATTCTCCTTGTCTAAGATTCATATCCTAGAATTGTCTCTATTTTTAAAAATGACAATTATCGTTTTCTAAAAAATGCTATGGTTTAAAAATTATAAATTTTTAAAATTTTTTCTTTATATTTTTATTTTTTAAATCGAACCAACAAAAACAATAAACTAAACTAAAAGAAAATTTTTGGAAAGAAAAATATGCTAAACCAAAAGAATTTAAGTGAGAAAATTCACTCCCCAGTAACAATGCCAAAATTTGGTTTCGTATCGAATGGACCAAATTGATTATGTATTTATTTATTGACCTAATTAATAAGCTGTAAATTGGGTAAGCAAAGGTCGATCCCATAGAGAGTGATTTGATCAATATTTATATTTTACTCAAACAAAAATATACATTAATGCTAAGCAAGCACAATAACGAAGGCGGGGGTTTGGTTTGTTGAATAAAACTGAAGGTAATCAGACAAAATTTAAATAGAAAAATAATTCGAGAGAAAGAATTCAGTTCTTGGTTTAATATCCACCCACACATGTAGTAGGTAAAATTAATCGCAACGCTACTCTCTTCCTTACAATTAGAATTAAAGACCCTAGATAACAGTAAGCTCTGTTACCCGAGTTTTTCCTCGATTATCTCTACAAAAACAAACTCTTCAGAGAGATTTAATCATTGAATAACACTAAATAAGTTCTCAATGTTTAATTCAATGGCATCATTAAGTAAGAGGAGAACAGGTTACTCTAAGCAATAATCATACACAAGCGGGGATTATTTAACTTAGGTTATATTATTTACAATGATGAGATAAAAACTTGGACATAATCATCTACCACTGTTTTCTACTTGTGATTAGAAATAGGACAATTACGGATCACAGTTTCTAGATCTAGTAATCAATATCAGACTAAACAATTTAGGAAGCCATTACTGAATTATTCACACAAACATTGTAGATAAAGATAAGCAATTCCAATAAAAGAGAGAAGAAGAACAATGTTACTGAATAGGGATTACACCATTGACATGAGTTTGAGCTTCAAAATCCCCTTGAATTGAACGAGAAAACTAGCTAGACATTACAATCTTTTCAGAGAGAAAAATAAAAGAAAAATCATTCCCACAGAAAAATAGAGATATTGAAATTTCCAACCAAAGAGAGAGAGTGAGACTATCTTTAACACCAATGCTTTCTATATAGAGCATAGCAATCCTTTGTAGCTTAGAATTCCTTTTTTGTCTAGGATTCTAAAATTGTAGAGTTTCCTTTCTTCCTTAGAGTCTTCTAGAATAATAGTTTCCCTATCTGACTCAGATACCAAATCAATTCACTATCTTCTATTGTAGGTTTCTTAACTTGAGTAGGAAACTTTTTATGGAAATTTCATCTGCCGTTGAATGCTCTAATCAGATTGTACGGCTACTCCGATTCGAATTCGGATCAGATTCTTATGTCAGATTTTGAGGCAACATTTGGAGGCCCAAAAAAATTCAGATTTTTCTCTTCAATACCATTCTAGAAAGCTTGAGACGTCCTTTACAAATTTACTGAAGACCACTTTTCAATTCTGAGACTCTTTCCAAGTCAAAAACCTGCATGAAGCTCAAAACGTTAATATTAAGAATGCTGTAATTTTCTTATCTTTTAATAATTAATTTACAAAGTCTCTAAAATATGTCAAACTTATAAAATAAATTCTAATAAGCTTAATAAGGCATAAAACATATTAAAAAGCATAGTGTAAAGAGAATAAAAATATAAAAATCACACACTTATCATTACCGCATAGAGGCCAGGGAGGCCTCCAATCCAAATCAGAGAGATGACAAGGATCCTGAAGCAGGACCGACTACACCCAGGCAATAGGTCAGAGCCATTCATTTTAGAATGATCAACGGAACATTCGAAAGTTAGACACCTAGGGTACTAGTGAAAGAACGTCTCGGTGATCGACAACAAATTCAGTTCGGGTCCTTCCCAGAACCAGCGATAATCGGCCTAGACAATCATCGTTCATGCCCAACATCATGTAGATGATCCAAGGGATGATGTTACATTACCAGTCTGCCATTAGAGAATCGACTCAGTACCTCGATGGGATTAGTGATTCGTGGCAACAGAGAGGTATATGCCATAACTAGAGGGCCTATAGCAAAAGTAAAGACTGTCCTTACTATCATAGGAGGACCAACACCCATAAATACCTTCAGCAGGTTGGCTAAAGCCTACTCACGTCTAGTAGCAAAGACCGAGTTGCCATCTAAGAAAGCCCAGACAAGAAAAGTGATCACGTTTAGTGACAAGGATCTCATCAATGTCATAGTGCCCCATGAGGACGCTATTGTCTTCACAATTGGGATAGGCACTACGACGAAGCCAAGGTTTTGGTAGATACCGATAGTTCGGACGACATCATCTTCTACCATGCCTATTAGAGGATGTTGATTAGAGACGATCAACTACAACCTATCACATTTAACTCATTAGCTTTTTAGGAGACCCAATTACAGTGAAAGGAGGCATACAACTACTAGTCCTGCTCGGCCAGAAACCCAAGCAGTGAAGAGTCATTGTAGACTTCATGGTGGTCGATCGACAATTGAACCACAATGTAATACTTGGCCGACCATTTCTCAGCAACTTTCAGGCTTGCATGTCTACCTACTACCTAGTGATGAAGTTCCCTACGAAGAACAGAGTCAGAAAATGTAGAGCCAATCAGGTCACATCAAGAAAGTGGTATGCCATAGAGTTGAAGAATAATCAGAAGGCACAAAAGAGCATCCCAGTCCAGACATTGGACATTGAGAATGCTAGAGATGCCATCCGTCAATAAAGAGGGACCCAAGTGGATGAACTACTACAGGTCCCAGTTTCATCTCACTATCCAGTGAAGACGTTCCAGGTTGGCTCCTTGCTACTTGAGAACCAGAAGGCCAAGTTGATCAACTTCATGAGAAAGAACCTCGACATGTTTGCATGGCCAGCCTCGGAGATGCCGGGCATTCCCCATGCAGTAATTTAAAACAGCCTTTCTGTCAACCCTCAGCAGAGACTAGTCAGACAGAAGAAAAGGTGTTTTACACTAGCCCGCCAGTCAGCCATTGACAAAGAAGTCTAAAAGTTGTTGAAAGCCGACTTCATTCGTAAGGTAACCTACCCTGACTGGCTTGCTAATGTAGTTATGGTCCCCAAGTTAAACGGGAAGTGGAGGATCTGCATAGACTTTACAGACCTCAACAAGGCTTGCCCATAAAATAGCTATTCTCTACCGTGGATAGATCAGCTCATTGATGCCACCGCTCGCCATGAACAGCTCAGCTTCCATGATGCCTATTTGGGGTACAACTAGATTAAGATGCACAAAGTCGAAGAGGAGTGTTCCTCCTTTATCATCAACCAGGGGCTCTTCTACTACACAGTCAGGCCTTTTGGCCTGAAAAATACGGGAGCCACTTATCAGAGATTGATGAACAAAGTCTTTAGGGATCAGATTGGCTGTAGTACGAAAGTCTATGTAGACGATTTCTTGGTGAAGAGTAAGAAGGCCTACCAGCATCTGGCCGACCTAGCAGAAGCTTTTCAAGTCCTCTAGATGCACTGTATGAAGCTCAAACCAATAAAGTGTGCCATTGGAGTGGCATTAGGGAAGTTCATGGGGTTTATGGTGTCATAGAGGGGCATAGAGGCCAACCCCAAAAAAATAACAGTAATTCTCAACGTGATAGCTCCTACCAAGCCAAAGCAAGTTCAAGAGCTCAAACTGTTCATGTCCAAGTCGGCCAAAAGATGCCTGCCTTTCTTCAAGACCCTTAAAGGCGCAGGAAAGTTTGAATGGACAGACAAGTGCTAAAAGGCTTTTGAAGACCTCAATACCTACCTAGCCTCATCCCTACTACTTGTGAAGCCAAATCCAAGAGATGAACTGCAATTATACTTGGGGGTGTCAGATTTGACTGTGAGTGCAGTCTTATTGAAAGAAAAAGACAGGGTACAATGCCTTATATACTACGTCAGCAAGGTATTGTTGGATACAAAAACTTGATACAAGCCAGTCGAAAAGTTGGCTCTCGCCCTTGTCATCGCCGCTCGGAAGCTTCGACTATACTTCTAGGTGTACACCATCTCTGTGCTTACTAATAATCCATTAAAGAAAGTCTTTTCAAAGCCAGACACCTCTAGCTGGATGATAAACTAGGCAGTAGAGCTTGGGGAATTTGAACTCAAGTTTGTACCCAGGACAGCTATCAAAGTGTAGTCTCTAGCAGATTTCATTGTAAAAAGCACCCTGCTAGAAGGAGAGATAGTTGTACTTGAGGATGAAGGCAAACCTATACTGACAGAGCAGCTATGGGTTTTGCAAGTTGATGGGTCCTCTATGGATAGACAGTTAGGTGCAGGTGTCATATTAACCAGCCTAGAATAATTCAAGGTACGGTCTGCTATTTGATTTAACTTGTCCACCACAAACAATGCAGCCAAGTATGAAGCACTGCTAGCCAGCCTCCAATTGGCAAGAAGCCTTATGGTAAAGAAACTGGTAGTCCGCAGTGACTCCCAGCTTATAGTACGACAGGTATTGGCCACTACAAAGCCAGACATCTAAAAATGCAGTACCTGGAGAAGGTGAACTCTGCCATAACAGCCATTCAGAGTGTAGAATTACAATATGTAGGCCGAGAAAAGAATAGTGAAGCAGATGAGCTATCTAGGTTGTCTCTAGTGGACATCTCTAAAATGGACACTATAGTGTACATTAAACTACTAGAGCATTTGAGAACCACTGCAAGAAAAGTAGTACCACCGATATAGCTCCTAGCTGGTATGACTCCATCTATGACTACCGTCAAACGGACACACTCCCTAAAGATCGAAAGGAAGACCGACGCATCCAAGCAAAGTCAAGGCAGTACACCATTCATCAGGATGTGTTGTACAGGAGACCCAACAGTATGCCTTTGCTTCGATGTCTCAGATCTGATAAGGCTGAGAAGGTAATGAAGGAAGTTCATGAAGGTATCTTTGGTCGGCACCAGGGCAGCTGATCATTATTCCAGAAGATCCTCTAACAAGGTTATCATTGGCCGAGGATGTACGATGACATCATTGATTTGGTACGTAAATGTGAGAAGTATCAATTCTATGCACCAGATTTCCATTCTCCTGCTACTCGTCTGCACCTTATCACTAGCCCAGTACCCTTTGCCATATGGGGGATGGACATCATGGGGCCCTTCTCCAGAGCTGCTTAGCAGTGGAAGTACGTCATTGTGGCCATCGAGTACTTTACAAAATGGATAGAAGTCAAAGCAATAGCAAAGATTAACTCGATCAAAATAGAGCAGTTCTTTAGGCACTCAATCATATACAGGTTCGGTGTACTAAGAGTCCTCATCACCGACAATGACACCCAGTTCACCAGTGCATCATTTGTAGATTTTTATGTTGAGTTCAAGATTGAACACCCGTTTAGATCAGTCGGCCATCCTTAGTGAAGTGGACATAAAGAGGCAATAAATAAAACCATACAGCCAGTGTTGAAGAAGAGGGTAGCTGACTAGAAAGAAAAGTTAGGTGGATGAGTTGCTAGCATCATCTGGTCGTACAAGACTACTAGTAGGACTCCCACCGGTGAGACTTCGTTCATGCTTGCCTTCGGCACAGAGGTAATCGTCCCAACTGAGGTGTTCCACCCCACTTACTGCATCCTAAACTTCAATGAAGAAACTAATTCTGACGACCTACGCACCAACTTAGATAACTTGGAAGACGTCAGAGACTCAGTGGCATTCAGGGTGGCCGAGTACCAACAGTCCAAAGCTCAGCATTGTAACAAGATAGTGTGATCGAAAGTATTCAGGGATGGAAATTTGATGCTCAAGAAGATAGCTGTCTTAGAGCTGAGCAACCAGGGTAAGATGAGAAAGAATTGGGAGGGATCTTACAAGGTAATCTGGACAGGCCGTCCTGGATCATAAACCTTAGCCACCCTAGGAGGAGAAGAAATCTCTTGCACTTGGCATGCAACCAACCTGCGCAAGTACTACTAGTAATCCTCCTTCGGTGCTGGTTCAATTAGCCTACTTTTGCTTAGTTTTTAGTTCTTAGTCCAGTAATTTTCTTGTTAGTCTAGTCAGCCATATAGTCCATGCCCACATGTTAGTGTTTATTTTTTAGTCCATAGTAGTATTTTGTAAGTTGGGCTCGGTAGGGGCACCCGCTCTTTAAGATTTTCAATTCCGAAAGTCTTTTTAGTATAAGAAGAGTCTACAGTGCAGAATTCAGCAACTTTTCATTGTTGTTCCATTCAGCCTCACGACATCGGTATCTGCCTACTCAGATTCACAAGTAGATCTGAGTAGCACACTGACCATACCCACATCTGCCTACTCAGATCCATAAGAAGACTTGCGTAGCACACAGACCAAACCCGCATCTTCTTACTCAGGTCCATGAGCAGACATGCATACCACATAGACCATACCCACATTAGCCTACTTAGGTCCACAAGCAGACTTGTGTAGCATGCAGATCATACCCGCATCTGTCTACTCAGGTCCACAGATAGACCTGTGTAGCACGCAGACCATACCTGCATCTGCCTACTCAGGTTCACAAGCAGACCTATGTAGTATGCAGACCATACCTATATCTGCCTACTCAGGTCCACAAGGAGACCTATGTAGCATACAGACCATACCTATATCTGTCTACTTAGATCTACAAGTCGACTTGAGTAGCATGTAAACTATACCCTATGCCAACTGCCTAAGTCCACAAGTAAAATCGACCAAGGCTAGGGACAAGATGTCTAGCACAGACTTGACCATCACCTATAATCCCAACACTTAGATATTTTTATCTAGAACTGTACAAGCATACTCGGCCTAGCTACGTGCAAGGCCAACTATGCTTCAGGGGTATCATGGGGTGATACTTAAACACAGTAAACAAAAAATAGAGTAAAGCTAAATAGCCATCGAGTATGTAAAGAAGAAGAAAAGTATTTACATTCCAAAAGGCTCCAAGGGGCATAGTTACAAAAAGCCCACTAGGGACAGAAATACATAAGTCAAAAAGATTTTTTAGGCTACTTAGGGCCGATAACAAAAGAAAGAAAAATCATTGAGCAGAAGGGGGAAGGTTTTCTTAGTCAATAGTGGGGTTGGCTTGAGCGGCATGGTCGACAGTTGGGTCTTCCAGGGGAGCATCAGTTTTAGGTAACAGGGGATAGGCAACAGTAATCATCGGCGTCTGAGGTACCTCGTACGGAGGCAGGTCGTCCTTCGACTGCAAATTCCCTTAGGGCTGGTTGGCCCCTTCCTCCGGGGTCATCCCATTGAGATCCTGGCCCTCATTTACAAAAAGAGGGATTTCAGAATAGTAAGCAACTATCTCTTTCACCTCAAGATGCCTCTAGAGCTAAAGGGCCCCATTCTTGAAAATCAGCTGGCCACGTCCTCCACCTCCTGAACATACTCGGCCTATGGGAGAAAGTCAGCCACGGCTTGCTCTTTGACTTTAGCCTGTAACTTTTGCACCCTCTCCAAGGCTTCCTTGGCAGACGTGGCCTCCTTCTCCGCCAGTTGATTACTCTCCTCCGCCGATCTAAGATGAACCTCGGCCTCCCTGAGTTTCACCACAGCCTAATGAACCTGTTTTTTCTTGTCAACCAATGACCTTATCCAAGGATTTCTTTTGGCTGGTGTTTTCGGTGAAAATACTGGCCACCTAAGAGGATTTCTTGCGAAGCTCCTCATGATCAGCATTCGGCCTTGCCAACACCACATCAAGCTTGGCCTGCATCGAATTGAGCTTTCGGCATCGCAACTGCCAAGTTACTCCCCTGAGACAATAACGCAAAGGTGAGCAGCATGCAAAACAAAAGCATGAAGTTGACAAATTTCAAAAAAAGCTTAGCAGAGTTTTGTTTATGGACACCCTCTTAACCAACTCCATGGTCGAAAGGGAGGACGTGAATTTGATGTCCTCTGGAAAGCAGGTCTTCATTATCATGGATCATGCCACTCAGCTGCTCTTGAACACCAAGTCAGCAATGTTTACCCTGAGATCAAGAACGAAGGGAGCTACTCCCACCGGCTCGGTCGGCTCCCTTCCCTCTAGCGAGGAGTGTCAAGTGTCCCTGTAAGACCTGCACCCAAATTCTTTATCCTAATTTGAAATTTTGGCTTTGTAATAGGTCTTACACGACGAATGGTTTAAACCAACATGAACTAGACCAACGGAGCCCAATGAAGGTAACCCAACTCAACCCTTGCACTTAATACTTTGAATCAGGGTTTGATTAAGAGGTTTGGTGGGACACCAAGAGGTGCGGTCTATCACCAGCCACACAACCTCTTACCGTACCTCTTAACCGAATCTAGGTTGGTGACCAACCTAGTATGGGACCCACGGTTTGGATTGGGTTAAGAACCCATCTTAACAAAAAATGACTAGGTGCGTTTTGGTTTAAACAAGGAAGGAAGGAAGGAAATCCTCCAACATTCCCTGATGGGAAATCCTATCCTTCCCATCATGAATAGAATGGGAACAACTCTATTCCCATCTCGTTTCACTACCTTGACAAACCAAGAAAAAAAGAGAGAGAGAAAGAGAGAGAGAGAGAGAGAGAGAGAGAAGGAGAAGTTTGAAGCATTTGGAGAAGGAATAAGGAGAAGGGAAAGAAGGGAGAAGGGAAGCAAGATCTCCGCTACCATTGGAGGCTAGCCATCTATAGCACCATCGACAGAAAAACACTATCGATATCGCTCACTCTCTTATTATTTCTTCAAGTAAAATCAGTTAAGATAACCATTATGGGGTCATTGATCATGTTTTCCCTAGTTATGATCTCTTTTTACCATCACTGATACGTACTCAAGGACTTATTTAGCTGTTGGATCAAATTCAGTGAAGAACCGAGACCATGTAAATGTTGAGAATTGGATGAAATGATTAATGGTCAGATATAAATATCCCAAGGCCTTCATGATTAATAAGATTGGCCCATTCATAGACCAAAGCCAACAAAAAAACCCTTTCTAGTGTTTCTGAAATCAGATTCATGGTTATAAACCAGATTCAGCAATATCGGCTATTTAGAAAATTAAATAAGTATCAATAACATTATCTAGAAATGGATTTTGTGAGCCAAAATTCTTATTCATGCTTAAAAAAAATCCAAAAACCCACCGTGTCAAAATTAATATGTTTTAGGCATGTGTCGACATGCGGCCGACGGCATCCGCTGCAAGCTTGATGGCCAAACCATGCGGTCAATTCCATCCACGGCATGAGGTTTTGACCTTGGTTGTTGACCATCTTTGGTCAGCAGCTTTCTGGGATTTTATTAAAAATGCTTATGGGTTTGAATCCCTAAGATCATGTTTCTATGGTTGCATTCTCCTTTATTTCAGTTGTTATCCATGAAACCTACTTTGTTGCTTGTTGATCACGCTTTGAAACGTTATAAAACCTTGGACAGAAAGTGTTGAACCTTAGAATCTAATTACCAAACTTCTATAAATGTTAATAATATGATAGGATGTTGTACTAAGCGAGCATTAGAGACAAATTATAAACAAAGGATTTATATCTATCTATTTTAAAGCTATAAAGGTATGGGAGAACCTTAGGAGAGATGTTTGAAGCCGTACTCTGTAGTGCTTTCTGTTTACTATCTTACGTAAGGGGATTTGACCTTTGTTAACATATGAATTTATTGTATTAATGCTGTGTAAGATTGATAACATGCTTGTATGATAATATGTCATCCAATATACTATTTTGCTTATTCATGCATATGCATCCTTGTGTTTGGGGTCAGCAGTGCCGAAAGAGATTGGAGGGTGAGTGGTATGGGAAACTCACTACCTTTCCATGAAAGTAACTGATTTATGTTTGATTCATAATGTCTGATTAAGTTGGTAAGGAGAAAGGTGGGTGGTATGGGACACTTGCACCACCTCTTACTGGTGCTGCTTTGCATTTGACTACATGTAACTTAGCCAAGTCATGATGTCTTATGTAGGGACCAGATGAGGTCAGAAGCTTGAAGACGTTATGTAAGACTCGTATCGAACTAACCGGTCTTACTACCTTGTACCAGGTCTACCTATCATGGTCGAGCCAAGTGGACCAAGTGCGTGAAGAAAATCACAAGACCAGGTATGAGTCTAACCTAAAAACAGTAAATGTGAGGGTAGGGTCGCATACCTAAACAGGTAGGGTCGACCCCACCTCAACAGAAGTCCAACCCATGACTTTCTAGTCGTAGGGTCGCATGACTAGAAAAACGTAGGGTCGATGGATTCTGCGATCCTACGTCCGACCCTACGATGATAGATAGAAATCGTAAATTATAAAACTTTCCTAATTCCAAGGTGTTCTTTTCTAAACTCGATGAGACTTATTTTGGAGGATTTTCCTCTATAAATAGGGCGTTCTTTAGCCTCTTTCACTCTTTTTAGAACCCTAATTGAAAGTGAGAGAAAGAGAAAGAGAAGGAAAAGAAGAAGAGAAGGAAAATTGAAGAAAAGACTAAGGAAGAGGAGGAAGTTCAGAGAAATCTTTGAATCTCAGCCAACTTCAGGTATGAACCTAATTCCCTTTATAAATTAAGAGCCTAGAATAGATTATGAAGAAGTTAGGATTAAGAGAAACCCAAATCATCCATCCATGAACGAGTTCCAAAGGAATCCATGGATGTAATCATCATAGGTAATGGAAAGTGTGTAAAAAATATAGTTATGAGCCATAGAACAATCTTAGAATGGACCTACGAGACCACATGATCAATCACATGCCCTTGGTAAGTCTCAGGGAGGGTGTGGTTGCACATAGGGTCGAATGGTATCCGACCCCACGTCTGATCGTACACCCTAGGGTCACAGGAAACTGCTACCCTAGGTGCTACCCTACCTGCTACCCTACAATTTCAGTTAGTTAAAATATATTGGAATTAATTTTAATTAAAATCTATCGACTTATTAGGTCTTTCCAGTGATTTAAAAGTGATTCATATAGCTTGAACGAGGATCTACGCTCAATCAAAGGTGAGGGAACAAGACCTAAACTAATTGGCTAATAATAAACTGTTTTCGTTTATTGAGTTCAATACCATGTATGATTCTATGATTGTATGATTGTAATAAGCATATCACATGTCATCCACTATTCCTGTTATTACTGTTCATGCATATTTATTTCTGTTTATTTATAATATAATGTTGATGATGATGCTAGGAATAGGCATGTGATTGTATGTATGTGGTTAGTGTACTTGCTACGAGTGGAGCATCAGGGGGAGGACGTGACACTGTGGTTCATCCTGGTCACCAGACTCTAGCTCTATCTCTACTCAAGTCTTGTCTACTAGCATCGTCGTATCGCCATTACCTTAGCAGAACTATTACGTCGTAGGGCATCAGGGGAGGTGGTTTCAGACCGTGTAGTCTCTGACTCTGCCGGGGGGCCTTAGCTCTATCTCTATGGATGTATTGAGGGATGCTGGGGTGAGGCCTTGGATACACTGTTTGACATTAGGATTGGTTAGTTGCGAGTCCAGTTTGCAAGCCCTCACCAACAGGGGCTTACGTGTTGGTATGGGTAGAGCATCAGGGGAAGAGTGATGCAGTGCGGTCCTAAGCACTTTAGCTCTATCTCTATTCCATGGTGGGTGCATGTGGGGGGGGGGGGCAACGGTGTTTGATCCGTTGGGCGGTTCCACACATTCATGTATAGAGGTGCGGCGGCCACCTATCCTTTCTATAGCACATTGAAGACTTATGAACCAGACCAAAGATATGAATTGTATGCATGCATATGTTTTATTGTATTGTTTTGTTTGCTCACTGAGCCGTGATGTGTGCTCACCCTTTCGACGTCGAATATTTTTAGTTGATGATGCAGGTACCATAGTAGAAGATTATATAAATGCTCTAATGTAAGGACATGAGTCGGCGATGGACGCTGAAGTTATGATGGAGTTGCATGATTCGTCATGCGAGTGCAACTCTTGTATTTTCGATTAGATTTGGTTTAAATTATACAGACAATGTAATTGATTTAATTATTTTAATTTATGTCTTAGTCCTTGCGGAGATAATTGGATAATTTATTTACTCTATCACAGTTAGATTCTCAGTTCATTTAATATATAAGACTTCCGCTATTGTTTATTTACTCTGATTATGGTTGTGGATGTGTATGGTTTAAGCAAACGGACATAGCCTATTCGAGATCCTGGTTGAACCGTTGGTTTATTAGCGGTTCATCACACCGTTCTGAATAGTGCAGAATTGGGGTGTGACACGTTACGTACTAGTAATATGGATAATTAGGTGGACATGGTAAGTTAAACTTTAATCACCCGTATAACTGTATCCCTAGCCATTAGGGGATTATGTAGTGGCATGGGTTCAATAAAAGGTGGTATGATCATAGTTCTGATGCTCCCTATACCTGAGGTAATGTAGATGGGTGGACGAGTCGACTAGTGAGATTATTACCTCCTCAAGTGCCACATAGTGGACTTGGGATGAGTTGCAGTCATGTGTGGACCAAAATGGCAGACCCATAATTGGGGGATGTTGCTGTACACCGAATGAGGTAATATTCATTCTTTAGGAGTGACCTATGCAGCCGAAGGCTCCATGTGTGGGTTATCTTGAGATGACACTTACACTTATTTATCAGATCTTTTAATTAATGCATATGTATATTGCACATTTAATTTCCTAGCTAGGCTCGGTGGTTAAGCTTACCCTTGTGTACACAAACTCTTTTAGATGCAAGTATGACTGATGCTGAGATTGGTGTTGCAGACGTTAGTGATGAGGACGTCCGTGATTTGATGTGCGAGTGTGACGATTATGTTTACGGATAGACACAATGGACATTTGATAATATTTCTTTTAAACTTATTTTATTTGATTTTGGGGCATGTTGCCTATGAGAATAACTAAATTTAAGGATTTAATTACTTTTTCAATTACCTTACAATGGGCTTGGGATTTTTATGTTTTTATCATTTGAATATCAACTACTGTGGATTTAGTTATTAAGTCTTCCGCTATAATTTAGTCTATAATTTTATATTTTTTGTGTGGTGATGGATCTTATTATTAATTGCTTGTGGTGGTATGGTTTAATGGTTGGTGTACCACATTCCATGATCTTGGAAGAGGATTTCCAATGCCCTAATAGAATGTGGAGATCTCATTACATTCCATAGTATTGATACATCAAGAATGGGGTGTGACAGTTCCCTCATTCCTGGCTAGTTGGTTGAGTCAAGTCAACCATCTCAATATGCCAAGGGGGAAGCTGGGCATCTTTCACCCTCCAGTGCGCTGTCTAGCAGAGTTTCTCTAGACTTATACAAGTGGCCTAAAATGTCTTGGGCCAACTTCACTTTCTTCCTACTCCCCTCTACCAGAGCAGGCTGCTTCCCTTTGGCTTCATCTTGGGCCGCCTATGACCAAGTCATCACCCCTCCAGCAGGGGCAAAAAGGATATCCTTTAAAGGGGCCAACTTGCTGGCCCCCTTACTTGGTCCACCACGGGCCGCCTGTTTATGCAACAGGTTTTGGACCAGCTGTTCGTCTGAGAAGTTCACTGAAATTAAGGGAAAGCATACAGAATGGTTAGCATAAAACTCAAAATACAAGTTTGAACAAAAACTGCACATCAGAAACTCACTTAACAAGCTGAACATGGACAGGACCCTCGGGTCTGCTAAGTTAGTGTAAGTGACAGTAGTACCCTTCTTCACCTTTTGGTAGACGGCCCTTTCTTTTTGTGCCAAGGTGGGCTTCTTGTAGAACCCAAAAGCTAAGACGATGAATCAAGTGTTTGATAGAGGGAGTTTTGGGTCGTCCAATCGAGGATCCACAATGAAATATTTTTCCTTCCACTCGTAAATAGAAGAGGGTTTTTAGGAGATTAGAGGAAAGCTTTTGGCATCTCTCTGGCTGAAGTAGTACCAGCCACTTAGAGAGTTGCCTTCCTTCAGATTACAGAGTTTAAATAATGATCCGAATAAGTTCAGGTCGGAATCTCTCCAGGTTGGCATACAAAAACAATGAATGCATAAATGCATCCCCACCCGTTCGGAGTCAAATGGGACGGGGCGACATGGTAGACCTTTAAAATATCGACGACTAGAGGATGTATGGGAAATCGAAGGCCTGACTTCAGAGTGTGTTCATACATGCAGATTTTAGAAGAAGTCAGAGTGTTAGCCCTTTCTGCTAAGAGGGGAAGTTGGACTGTGATAGTAGTCATGGGTGGTTCGAGTTGGTACGTTTTGTAGATTTGGTTCAAGGCAAACTCAGAAGTAATCTTGCTCACCACTTGCAGAGAAGGAAGTTTGTTCAGGGGAGGAATGGTTGGTTTGCTACTTTTCTTTCGAGCGACCTTGTGAGAAGATGTAGTGGCCGGTCGGCTTCTTTCGACAGGCTCGGAAGATCCTTGGTCAGAACTTTCTCATTAAAGGTGTGCTCAGAGGCGAGAGGGAAGACCTTGGAGGACTTAGAGGGCTTCCCAGTGCCCAAAGATTTCTTCAACTCGGAAGCCTCCTAGTCAAACTCAGGACTCATAGAGTCTTTAGGTTTCCTTTTCCTATACCTATTTTTCCTACTGGAAGATACGTCACCTTCAGCGATGAACTTTATGGATTCAAAAGAAGACAAAGTCCTATATTAGGCCATCATGAACTTTTTTCTGCTTACACCTCCTTCTCGTACCGATGGGTTGACGTTATCAGTGGAAGAAGTGTCTATGAACATATAAAATAACCAAAAGAAAGTAGAGAGCAAGGGAACAAGGACTTTCTGGTAGAGAAGAAAAAGAGGCAAACGCTTGAAAATCTGAGAGTTGGAAGAGGCTTCGAGTAGACACTTGATGCTCAAACTTTAAATTTTCTCAAATGATTGAAACGAAGAGGAAAAAAGTTTATATAGAGAGTGGGATCCAAAAGATTTTGAAAACCATGAACTACGTGGCGCCATTCAGTTGGCCGGTGAACTACCTCATTAAATGCGACGTGGCAATAGGGAGTCAACAGTCATCATTACAGTTACTCCACTACCCTAAATCTTAGGGAGTGCTTTATGGTGCGCTTTCTTGAGGCGCGATGATCTAGCATCCACCTTTAAACTGCCTACTCGCATGCCATAATATCAATGGTTGTTAACACGCTATGTTTTAGGATCACGATCCTTCCATCTCTGACTTCAATGGCTAGTGGGAAAATGTTGCAAACAGCTGGCAGCAACAAATAAGGTCTTAGTCATACTTTTGAGCATCCAAGTAGCTAGGTTATGGATATTTAGCCATCTGGAATATTTTACTTTGCACCTCTGAAGAATGCACACATCCACAGGCGCAAGGGGTAATTGATCAATACGGTAAGGCCGACCAAAATTATTTGCACTATCGAATCCATAGCATCCAACAATGCAAGGGGCAATTGTTGGGGGGAAAAACATCCCCAATTAAAATCTTATACGTGGCGTCTAAAATGACGTAGGCCAACTAGGAGTGTTAGAATCACACTCGGCCTTAAACACTCGGAGGCATAATTATACCAGGTTACGTCGATTGGTTGAATGTTAGAATCCTAAGACAACTCAACCACGACACAAGAGTCCTTCTCTTACTAGAACATGTTGTCGACTATCACAGCCAGATGACCACTCACATGGTGACATCTGTCACTCTTATCTCCCCCGAATTGGCGTCCCTTACTACACTCCCCTAGTCTTACTTAGATTCTATGACTTGGGCATCCCATAGTGTGACACTTGGCAGTCCTACTAGCGTACAACCATTAAGAGTCCCTGTACTTCCATGCTTTTTGCTTATTCCTATAAATAGAGGACGAACCTCCAAGTTAAAGATTCATTCACTCATTCCTTACTATTTATTCAATCTCTTTCACATTCAAGATCTTTCTACGTTCCCTTCTCTCTAAACTGGGGTTAGCTTCTAGCTATCTCTTGCTGTTTTCATTGGGAATCTGACTTAGGCATCGGAGTGTACCCAGGGCTTAGTCGCCCAACTCCTTTGTCCAATTTCTATGATTGTAGGTCATTCGGATCACAGATCGGCAGGATGATTTCCAAGTGTAAAGGAACTAAAGTTCATGTTTCCTATTTTTAAGAGAGTTGAACTCTGTGTCCATGGCCTGTCTCCACTCTAGGTGTTTTGTAGCCTCGGTAAAATATGTTGGTTCCTATGGAATGACAAAGAGAAATGCATAAGGAAGGGGATGGTGAGTATGACTAAATGCTTTGTGTTTGGATATCCTAGATTGGAATCTAATATGCATGGGGTGGATGGATCTAGTACTCATGGGGTGGATATGAGTAGAAGGAGGAGGTGGGGGACCCATGGTTGTTGGAACGTTGGAGGATGGACTAACCATAAGTAGCAAAGGCATCAAGCCAATATGTGGTTTAGTATCCATTAATTGTTCATAAGGACTAACCATATGATGGCATAGAAGAGGCATTCTGTTATCAAGTAAACAAAAGTAGCAAAGGCGTCAAGCCAATATGTGGTTGGCAGATGAGCATGGGTAAGGATAGCCAAGCTAGTTTTGACAATGTGTCAATGCTTGTGCTCTACTAAACCATTTTGCTCAGGTGTATGAGGGCAAGATAGCTCATGGGTAATACCATAGGTAACTAAGAGGTGCTTGAAAGCCAAACTGGTGAATTCACCACCACCATCTGAACAGAATTTAATAATGGGTAATTGAAGTAAGGATTCAACTTTAGAGTTAAACCCAATAAAACTATCAAGAAAGTCCGATTCAAAATCCATTGGAAACATCCAACAAAATCTGGTAAAATCATCAACAAATAACACATAGTAGAAATAACATCAACAGAGGAGGTGGGGGTTGGACCCCAGACATCACAAAGAACTAATTGAAGCGGCTTGTGAGATATCTCTGTAACCTGGGAAGGGCTGTTTGTGACTCTTCCCAAGCTGACAAGAGGTACAAACATAGAGCCATCCATTATTAGGGAAAAAGAAAGATTGAAATACGGCTTGTTGAATGGCTATGGAGGGGTGTCGAAGGCGGGCATGCCAATGTGTCAGAGAGACTATTAAGCTGAAATGAGCTTGTGGGGAGGTGAACTTAGAGAGAGAGAGAGAGAGAGAGAGAGAGACTTAGAGAGAGAGAGAGAGAGAGAAGAGGGTCACAGTGGATAGAGACCATTCTCAACTGGACCTCTATAGAGTAATCTCCCTATTTTCTTGTCTTGAATGGAATAACCAGAAGCATCAAAGATAAAAATGTAATTATTATTATTCAAAATTGGTGGATAGAAAGAAGATTTGTGGAAGCAGATGGACAACGAAGTATATTGTGCATATGAAGAGAGGGAGTGAGAGAGGACGAACCAACATGGGAAATTTTCAAACCTTGGCCATTTTTTACTTGTACCATGTCAGGACCATGGTATGGAATAGCAGAGTGGATGGCCTCAATATCGGGTGTAATGTGATTGGTAGGACCTGTATCAGAGTACTAGGTGTCAGCACTACCCTATGTGTGGGAGACCATGGTAGCTAACTTGGCAGGGGGATGGTGTCATTGATAGGCATAGTCCATTTTGTGATAGTAATCAATTGCTAAATGGCCCATCTTGTGACAGATTTGACACTATAGTTGTGACGGGTACATAGTAATTGATGATGTAGCAGTAGGAGTTGGCAGGATGTCATGGTGCTAAGAAAAGGAGGGCCTATGATAAGCCGGAGGACCACGACCACCATTGTTGGTGCCGCCCTGGAATCCTGGTCTACAACTGCCAGAAAATGTGCCTGCTCTAGTTGCAACAAAGGCCGAGGGAACTTCTTGGAAGGGCTCATCTACTAGAGCCAATTCTTCACATATTAACAATGTGTGAAGTTTAGTGAGAGAAGGAGCAGCAGTTCATGCGTGAATTTGAATAGATGAGCCGAACTGTCAATAAGAGGGGGGAGTCCAACAAGTACATAAGTAATCATATCATCATCACTAATTACTGAGCCAGAGGCTGCAAGCTGATCAACGATGTTCTTGAATTATTGGAGGTAATCAGACTCTGTCTGGGTTCTTTCCTTGATGCGACTTATTTGGTGCTTTAGTGACAAGACATGAGCGGGGGTAGTAGAGGCATACCGCTCTTTGAAGATATCCCATGTACCTTTGGCGAAACAGAGACTGACCATATAGGGGAGCACAGATTTTCCAAGTATTGCATTAATCTAAGACAATAACATTTGGTCTTATTCATACCATTAAGAGGTGGAAGAAATAGGTAATGGAGTTGTGCCGTCAACTGGATGCATTACTTTATGGCCTCTTAAGATAGCTCGAAAAGGGACTTCCAGAGGAGCTAGTTGTTTGGAGAGAGTTTGATTGGGATCAAACTTGTGATATTGGTGATAACCATGGCGGGGGAAAGAGCTATTGCTACTGTCAGAGGAGTGACATCATCTATGGTAGGACTTGCTATTGTAGATGATTTGTGCCCCATTTGAGATAAGATAAAAAAAAGTCAATAACGAAGAATAATGGATATGGTGTTGAGCTGTGGGCTTTGATACCATAAAGACGATAAAATAAAAGATGATTTGAGTGAAACTCAATTAATTATTTCTCATTCTGAGTGGTTACATATTTATAGATAATTACAAGAGATCTTATTCCATATATTAAGGAACATATTAGGTAAAAATGGGGATTGTTACAACTGTAATACAACAATAATTTTAAATACAAATTTTGAATTTAAACTAGGCTAGAGGATTTTATCTTCATGGATCTCGTCCTTATGGTTGGTGAGTTCATCATGGTCGTGATCTCATCCTTATGGTTGGTGAGAGATTGATGCACTATAATAGGAGATCGATCACTAAATTTGATATGTGGTTGCCTATCCAAAGAATTTCACCTATTATCAAATCATCCCTTAACATTGACATTGTGAAACAAGGCATTTTGGCAAGGTTTTTGAATAGGAATTTTTTATTTTTTGGGAAAATTACCCAAACCTCCTCTCAACATATTGTTAAATACAAAGTATTATCCTATGTTTTCAAAAATTACATTCAACTATTAAAACAGACTAACTAGTGTTAAAAAGAGAAGTGACCTGAATAAACTACCCTACCCCAGCATGACTTAACTTTATCAAATTCCTTCTCTTCTATTTATTCCCGCCACCTACAACTGTAAGAGAACATTCCCACGACCTGCAAAACTAGGTACTCCAATGGCATGGCTTTTGGTCTTCTATCTTTCTGTCGCAATTGCCTGGTGAAGATGTAGTTGTAGATACCTAATCTCTCACCCCTTCTTTATGACATCGTGTAGAGCTTCATCATGTGGCGTCCTGAACCAGACCTTGTTAGAGGTAAAAGATAAAATTTTCAGAAAATAGAATTTCCAATAAACTCATGAGAGTTCCTCATCGATCATCCTTGTTTATTATGGAATCCTAGCAGATCATATCTTCTGACATTTCTCTAAAATCTCCTAGGAATTCTTTGAAAAACCTAATTTCTAGTTTACCAGAAATACTGGGAAATTAAACAAACCCTGTCACACCCTAATTCCGCACTATTCAGAATGGTGTGATGAACCACTAATAAACCAATGGTTCAATCAGGATCTCAAATAGGCTGTGTTCTTTTGCTTCAACCATACACATCCACATCCATAATCAGAGTAAATAAACAATAGCGGAAGTCTTATATATTAAATGAACTAAAAGTCTAGCTGTGATAGAGTAAATAAATTATCCAATTATCTCCACAAGGACTAAGACATAAATTAGAATAATTAAGTCAATTACATTGTCTGTATAATTTAAACCAAATCTAATAAAAAACGCAAGAGTTGCACTCGCATGACGAATCATGCGACTCCATCATAACTTCAGCATCCATCGCCGCTGCATGTCCACTAACATCGTCGTATCGCCATTACCTTAGCAGAACTATTAAGTCGTAGGGCATGAGGGGAGGTGGTCTCAAACAGTGTAGTCTCTGACTCTGCTTGGGGGCCTTAGCTCTATCTCTATGGACGAATTGAGGGATGTTGGGGTGAGGCCTTGGATACAGCTGCAGCACATACAACAGGTGTAAGCCAATATGCAGGCTGCTATAGGCATGGCTTTTCCAGCTACACATACGACACCTATGCCAGCAGGGCAGGCTAGCACAGTACCAGGGGGAAGCAACATGGTACCCCACACACCTTAAACACCAGCCATGCCGGCTCAAGTGTAGAATCCTGAGGTAGCTCAAGGCAGTTACCAATATTAACCACCTATGTATGGGGCCTATGCTCTGTATCAGCTGGACCACTCCCGACTGATCGAGCATTTTCTGAAGATGAAACCCAAAGAATATAATGGTAAGCCAGCAGATCCTTTGTGGCCAGCAAACTGGATTGATGAAATGGAAAGAAATTTCATGATGATGACGGTAAATGAGGAGGAGAAAGGACTGTGTGCAACCTTCATTCTGAAAGGTGATGCACACCACTGGGGGAAGTCCACACGGACTTATCTATTAACAAAGCACATCCAATTGACGTAGGTTATATGTAAAGAGGCATTCTTTGAGAAGTACTTCCCCAGAAGTTTCAAAGATTTTATGGAGAGAGAGTTCCTGAGTCTATATCAGGGCCAGATGACTGTGGATGCATACCAATAGCGTTACGAAGAGCTATCTTTCTTTGCACCCACCAGCATGCAGGAAGAAAATACAAAGACCCAAAGGTTCGATGACTTAAGGAAAGCATCCGTGAGCATGTTCTGGGACTGGAGAAGAAGGTTTACAAAGAAGCCGTACAAATTTCTCGGGTAATAGAGTCGAGCCAAAAGGAGAGCTACTTTTCTCAAAACAGGGGTATTAAAAGGCCAAACGGAAATTCATATAAGGGAGGGAATACAAGGACATTTAAACCCTTCCATACTCAAGGCTTTAATGCTGCAACCAAGACTACTCCAGCAGCTCAACCGTAATAAAAGTAAAATAATGAAGGAGTAAAATGCTATAACTGCAATCAAGTGGGACATTATTCCAGGGAGTGTCCTAAGCCTAGAGGCAGCTACACTAAGGAAAGGTTTATGCTATTACATCTGAGAAGGCTGCCGCATCGCCTGATGCAGTCACAGGTATGACCTGAACCTTTCATTTTGAGATTACATTGTGTGAGCATGTAGACTAAAACTAAAACAAATCACATGTATCGTACCTATTAATGGCATACCCGCTAGAGTACATTTTGATTCTGGAGCTACTCATTCTTTTATTTCTGTGTCATTTAGAAAGAAGCTAAATCTACCCCTCAGATCTTTAGACTACAAACTGCTTGTACGATCGCCTATGGGATTAGAAGTGGAATTAGATTAAGGTTATGGACCATGTCCAGTTCTTACTGACGAGAAGACTTTGGATATAACTTTGATTCAACTTGAGATGGTAAACTTTGATGTCATTTTGGGAATGGACTGGTCAGCTCGATATTCTGCAAACCAATTATGTGCAGAAAAGAAGCTGACATTTAAAGACATGGAGGGAGCAGAGTTTAGCTTTACGGGAACCAAACTTCCCCGTAAATGAAAACTCATCCTCTCTGCATTAAAGGTTAGGAAATGCCTCGAGAAAGGAGGAGTTGGGTATCTAGTATCAGTGGTCGACCTCACCAAGGAAGCACCACAAATGGAGAATATTGATGTTGTGCGTGACTTTCCAGATGTATTTCCTAAAGAACTACCAAGACTACCACCCGATCGAGCGACAGAGTTCGTTATAAATCTGATACCTGGAGCCGCACCAGTATCTAAAGCACCCTATCAAATGACTCCTACTGAACTGAAGGAATTGAAAGTACAGTTACAAGAATTACTGGACAAGGGTTACATCAGACCTAGCATATCACCATGGGGAACGCCATTATTATTTGTAAAGAAGAAGGACGGTAGCGTTAGATTGTGTATAAACTATCGGGAATTGAATAAGCTGACAATCAAGAATCAGTACCCATTGCCTCAGATCGATGACTTATTCGATCAGTTGCAAGGTGCAAAGCTGTTCTCCAAGATTGATCTTCGGTCAGGATACCATCAGTTGAAGATTAAGGATAGTGCTATTCCAAAGACAGCATTCAGAACAAGATATGGACATTATGAATTTTTAGTCATGTCTTTTGGATTGACTAACGCATCCGCAACTTTTATGGAACTCATGAATCGGGTATTCCATGATATGTTGGATACGTCAGTCATTGTATTTATTCATGATATATTGGTATACTCCAAGGACAAGGAAACTCATGTCATGAATCTAAGAGCCGCTCTGCAGCGATTAAGAAAAGAGAAGCTTTATGCCAAATTTACAAAGTGTGAGTTTTGGCTAAATGAGGTCACTTTCTTAGGCCATGTTGTATCCGCTGAAGGAATTAAAGTGGATCCCAGCAAGATTGAAGCCATTGTTAAGTGGGAAGCACCAAAGAGCGTTGCAAAAATTAGAAGTTTCCTAGGTCTAGCTGGGTATTATCGACGATTCGTGGAAGACTATTTCAGAATTTCCGTACCTCTCACCAGTTTGACTAAGAAAGGAGAAAAGGTTGTTTGGACTGATAAATATGAGAAAAGTTTCTAAACATTGAAGGCTAGATTGATATCTGCTCCCATCTTGACTATTCCTATTCTAAGACAACCATTTACCTTATTCACTGATGCGTCTGGAATGGGTTTAGGATGTGTACTTATGCAAGGAGAACAAGTAGTTGTGTATGCCTCAAGACAACTGAAAACACATGAGAAGAACTATCCCACTCATGACTTGGAATTAGCGGCAGTAGTACATGCTGTCAAGATATGGAGACATTATTTGTTTGGAGAGAAATTTCAGATTAAATCAGATCATAAGAGTCCCACTTATCTTTTTAATCAAAAGGAGTTGAACATGAGACAAAGAAGATGGCTGAAATTATTGAAGGATTATGATTGCGATATCCAGTATCTTCCAGGAAAGGCTAATGTAGTTGCTGATGCGCTAAGCAGAAAAACAATGATAAAATCTCAAGGAGAGGTTAACACGACTGCAGCAATGTGTACTACAGAAAAAATGTTCAATTACGGTAATGAGCAGTTCGTGATAGATGCACCGGGTTAATCAACCAACCAAGGGTTTATTCATCGGTTTTAAAATATGTTCGCAATGTTAAAGATTGTACCTGATATAATTGATGAAGTGAAAGTAGCTATTAAATCAGACCCTTATCTGAGAATGGTACAAGAAGACATCGAAAAAGGCGGGACTATTCTTGAATTCAACTTAGATGATGAAAAGGTACTGAAGTACAAATGAAGAGTATGTGTTCCTGAAACAGAAAATTTGGACATTAGACACCGACTAATGAAGGAAGCTCACACCACCGCCTATTTGATACATCCTGGAAGTACAAAGATGTATCATGATTTGAAGAAATTATATTGGTGGAGAGGAATGAAAGCAGATGTAGCTAAATTCGTGTCTCAATGCTTAAATTGTCAGAGGGTGAAGGCTGAACGATAAAGACCTGCAGGACTGTTGCAGCCGCTGCCAGAACCAGCATGGAAATGGGACTGCATCACTATGGACTTCGTCACCGGGTTACCATTGACTCCTCGAGTAGTTGACGCAGTCTGGGTGATTGTAGATCGTCTAACTAAGACAACTCGTTTTATAGCTATATGACCACAGTATACCCTGGAGAGGTTAGCCAAGCTATATGTGGATAACATTGTCAGATTACATGGTGTACCTGAAAGCATTGTGTCCGATAGAGACCCACGCTACTTCAAAGTTTTGGGAAGGAATGCAGAAAGGTATGGGTACAACATTGAAGTTCAGTACTGCATTCCATCCTCAGACAGACGGACAATCAGAGCGTACCATTCAGATTTTAGAAGTCATGCTTCGAGCCTGTGTTATTGATTTTAAAGGCTTATGGGATGAGAAACTACCCTTGATCGAGTTCACTTATAACAACAGCTATCAGGCTACTATACAGATATCACCTTATGAAGCACTGTATGGGAGGAAGTGTTGAACTCCTCTGTTCTGGAATGAAGTTAAAGAACGTAGCATCGTTGGACCAGAATTTGTTGAAGAGACTTGTCGAGTAGTCGACATTATCAATTAAAGAGATAGAACAGCTCAGAATTAGAAGAAACATTATGTAGATACTTGACGCAGAGGCCTTGAATTTGTCGTAGGTGATAAGGTAATCTTGAAAGTATCACCTATGCGAGGTTTAAAATGATTCGGACAGAAAGGGAAGCTAAGTCCGAGATATGTCGGACCATATGAGATTCTAGCTAAACGTGGAAAAGTGGCTTATCAGTTAGCACTACCACCATCTATGTCAAGTGTGCATGATGTATTTCATATCTCATTATTAAAGAAGTACGTCAGAGATCCAACGCACGTTTTGATAGTGGATCCACCAGATCTAACTGATGATTTGACATTCAAAGTAGCACTAACTAAAATCACTATTTGAAAGGTTCAACGTCTACGCAACCGTGATATATACTATGTTAAAGTCACCTGGAGGAGCCGAGATATAGAAGAGATCACATGGAAAGAAGAAAACGCTATGCGAAAGCAATATCCTCATCTTTTTGACTCGGAAGGTATGTGTAAATTTTGAGGACAAAATTTTTAATAAGAGGGGGGGAGTTGTAAGACCCGTATCGAACTAACCGGTCTTACCACCTTGTTCCAGGTCTACCTATCATGGTCGAGAAAAGTGGACCAAGTACGTGAAGAAATCACAAGACCAAGTATGAGTCTAATCCAAAAATAGTAAATGTGAGGGTAGGGTCGCATGCCTAAATAGGTAGGGTCGACCCTACCTCAACAGAAGTCCAACCCATGACTTTTTAGTTGTAGGGTTGGATGACTAAGAAGGTGTAGGGTCGACGGATCCTGCGACCCTACGTCCGACCCTACGATGACAGACAGAAATCAAAAATTAAGAAACTTTTCGAATTCCAAGGGGATCTTTCCTAAACTCATTGGGACTTATTATGGAGGGTTTTTCTCTATAAATAGGACGTCCCTTAGCCTCTTTCACTCCTTTACAACCCTAATTGAAACTGAGAGAAAGAGAAAGAGAAGGAAGAGAAGAAGAGAAGGAAACTTGAAGAAGAAGACTAAGGAAGAGAAGGAAACTTCAGAGAAACCTATAAATAAAGGTATGAACCTAATTCCTTACCTAAATAAGAGATCCTAGAGTAGTTATGAAGAACATAGGATTAGGAAAAACCCAAATCATCCATCTATGGACAAGTTTCAAGAGATTCCATTGAGGAAATTATTATGGACAATGAATAGTGTATCACTTAGAGTTTTGAGCCATAGAACAATCTTAGAATGGACCATGAAAGTAAGTCAAAGGATCAAAACATGAAAGAATGGACTTTAGAATGAAAGGTCGACTCAGAATACGTGTGGTCGAATGTAGGGTCGAATGATATCCGACCCTATGAGACACAGGATCGACCACATGCCCTCGGGAAGTCCCAGGGAGGGTGTGGTCGCACGTAGGGTCGAATGGTAACCAACCCCACGTCCAACCCTACACCCTATAGTCACAGAAACTGTTACCCTAGGTGCTACCCTACCTGCGACCCTACGATTTTAGTTATTTTAAATTTATTGGAATTAATTCTAATAGACATCTATCGACTTGTTAGGTCTTTCTAGTAATTTAAAAGTGAATTATAAATCTTGAACGAGGATCTACGCTCAACCAAAGGTGAGGGAACAAGACCTAAACTAATTGGCTAATAATAAACTATTTTATTTATTGAGTCCAAATACCATGAATGATTCAATGCTTGTATAATTGTAATGTGCATTTAACATGTCATCTAATATTCCTGTTATTATTGTTCATGCATATTTAATTTCTGTTTATTTATAATATATTGTTGATGATGATGCTAGGAATAGGCATGTAAATGTATGTGTGTGGTTAGTGTACTTGATGCGAGAGGGGCATCAGGGGGAGGACGTGACACTGTGGTTTATCTTGGTCACCAGACTCTAGCCCTAACTCTACTCAAGTCTTGTCCACTAAAATCATCGTATCACCATTACCTTAGCAGAACTATTACGTCGTAGGTCATCAGAGGAGGTGGTCTCGGATCGTGTAGTCTTTGACTCTGTCGGGGGGCCTTAGCTCTATCTCTATGGATGTATTGAGGGATGCTGGGGTGAGGCCTTGGATACACTGTTTGACATTAGGATTGGTTAGTTGTGAGCCAAGTTTGTAAGCCCTCGCCAACAGGGACTTATGTGTTGGTATGGGTAGAGCATCAGGGGAAGTGTGATGCGGTGCTGTCCTAAGCACTTTAACTCTATCTCTATTCTATGGTGGGGTGGATGTGGACGAAAATGGTGTTTGATCCTTTGGGTGGGCTTACACACCCTGTGTATAGAGGTAAGGCATCCACCAAACCTTTCTATAGCACATTGCAAATTTATGAATCAGACCAAAGATATGAATTGAATGCATGCATATATTTGTTGCATTGTTTTGTTTGCTCACTGAGCCGTGATGTGTGCTTACCCTTTTTGACGTCGAATCTTTTTAGTTGATGATGCAGGTACCACCATAGAAGATTATATAAATGCTCCAATGTATGGACATGCGGCGGCGATGGATGCTGAAGTTATGATGGAGTCGCATGATTTGTCATGCGAGTGCAACTCTTGCGTTTTCGATTAGATTTGGTTTAAATTATACAGACAATGTAATTGATTTAGTTATTTTAATTTATGTCTTAATCCTTGTGGAGATAATTGGATAATTTATTTACTCTAATACAGCTAGACTCTCAGTTCACTTAATATATAAGCCTTCTGCTATTGTTTATTTACTCTGATTATGGATGTGGATGTGTATGGTTTAAGCAAAATGACACAGCCTATTTGAGATCCTGATTAAACCGTTGGTTTATTAGCGATTCATCACATCATTCTGAATAGTATGGAATTGGGGTGTGACAACTTGGTATCAGAGCTACCAATAAACTCCTGAAGGATTAAGACCGTGTTATTCAATGTCACCGGTGCAAGGCTAATATGGTAGCTGAGGTTTTGTGCAATAAGGAATAATAAAGCAAAAAGAAGGACCCAGTATAAATGCTGCCTTATGTTCCACAGCAACAGATTCAAATTTAGAGGAAGAGTCGCATATGATAAAAACTTGTGATGATTCATTTGAGTGAGAACATATGGATGAACTTATGGAGCATTAGTTCCTCGCTTAAGTTTGTAGCATTAAAGATCATCTCTGAATTGATGGACGAAGTAAAAGTAGCAATTTTGTTAGATCCGTATATAGGAACGGTGCAAGGAGATTTAGAGAAAGAAAAACCGAACCCTGACTTACTTGGATGCAGAGACGGTACTCAGATACAGAGGTAGATTTTGAATACCTAAAGGTAAAGACTCTGATATCATGAAGAGGAAAATGATAAGAGCCCATTGTACTCTATATTCAGGACATCAATACCAATATGTATTATGACCTGAAGATATTGTACTGGTAAAGAGGAATGATAACGGATGTGGCTTAGTGCGTGTTCCTGTGTCTGAATTATCAGCAAGTAAAGGCTGAAGGATAAAGACCAACACGACTTACTATAACCACTATTGGAGCTAGTCTGGAAGTGAAACTGCATTACAATGAACTATGTCACCGATTTGCTACTGACTCCCAGATCGGTTGACGCAGTTTGGGTGATTGTTGATCGCCTTAGGAAGATAGCTCATTCCATTGCTATAAGACCTTGGTATGCTTTGGAGCGGCTAACTAAGCTATATGTGGATTGAATTTTCTACCAAGCTACTATGTAGATGTCACCTATGAAGCATGGTATGGTAGAAATGTCAAATTCCTTTGTTTTGGAACGAAGTCGGAGAATAAGGAATTGTAAGACCTGAGTCTGTTGAAGAAACCTGTCGAGTGGTAAACAAGATCAAAGAAAAAGGGCTAACACAGCTCAGGATTGTTAGAAGAGACGTCAAAACCTTGAGTTCACCATAAGTGACAAAGTGTTCTTAAAGATATCACCTATGCGTAGTTTGAAGTAGATCAACAAGAAGGGAAAGTTGTATCCTATATATGTGTTGGATCTTATAAAATTTTGGAGAGACGTAGAAAAGATGCATATCAACTAGCATTATCGCTGTCCATGTCTAGTGTGCATGACGTATTTTGCGTGTCTCTATTGGAGAAGTACATTGGAGATCCATATCAAGGGTATTGACCACTGATCTACTAGATTAGATAGAAGATTTAATTATTGAAGTGGTACCAGCTTAGTTTATAGGTTGGAAGATTCAACATCTCCAAAGCTGGGATAATTATTATATAAAGATAATCCGGCGAAGACAAGACGTGGAGAAGATTGCATGGGAGGAAGAAGATGCAATGCGGAAATAGAATTTCCACCTATTGACTCCGAATTACATTCAAATTTTGACAACAAAATTTATTTTTAAAATTAGTTTATTTTAAGGATGGGGGAGTTGTAAGATCCGTACATTCAAATTTTAAGGACGAAATATTTCTTTTAAGGGTGGTGGAGTTGTAAGACCTATATCGAACTAACCGATCTTACCACCTTATATCAGGTCTACCTATCATGGTCGAGCCAAGTGAACCCAGTGCGTGAAGAAACCACGAGACCAAGTATGAAATATAACTCAAAAACAGTCAAATATGAGTGTATGGTCGCATGCCTAAAAGGTGTGACCAACCCCATCTCAAAAGAGTTCAACCCATGATTTTTTGGTCGTGGGGTCGCACGTTTTAAAACGTAGGGTCACGGATTTTGCAACCCTACCTGCGACCCTACACCCTAGGGTCACATGTTTTAAAAAACGTAGGGTCTTAGTATGTCCGACCCTACGTCCGACCCTACGAAAACAGCAAGAATCAAAAATTAGGAAACCTTCCTAATTCGAAGGGGGTCTTTTCTAAACTCATTGGGGGTTATTATGGTGGGTTTTCCTCTATAAATAGGACGTCCCTAAGCCTCTTTCACTCCTTTAGAACCCTAATTGAAAGTGAGAGAAAGAGAAAGAGAAGGAAGAGAAGAAGAGAAGGAAACTTGAAGAAGAAGACTAAGGAAGAAGAGGAAGTTCAGAGAAACCTCTGAATAAAGGTATGAACCTAATTCCCTACCTGAATAGAGAGCCTAAAATAGTTATGAAGAACATAGGATTAGGAGAAACCCAAATCATCCATCCATGGACAAGTTCCAAGAGAATCCATGGAGGAAATCATTGTGGACAAGGGAAAGTGTATCAAAATTGTAGTTTTGAGCCATAAAACAAGCATAGAATGGACCATGATAGTAAGCCAAAGGATCCAAACATGAAGGGATGGACTTTAGAATGAAAAGGTCGACTCAGAGCACGTGTGGTCGCATGTAGGGTCGAATGATATCTGACCCTATGAGACCACATGATCGACCACATGCCGTTGGGAAGTCCCAGGGAGGGTGTGGTTGCACGTAAGGTCGAATGGTATCCGACCCTACAAGTGACCCTACACCCTAGGGTCGCAGAAACTGCTACCCTAGGTGCAACCCTACCCTGCCACCCTACCCCTGTAGTCGCAAAAACTGCTACCCTAGGTGCTTCCCTACCTGTGACCCCTTAGCTACTGTTTTTCTAAACATATGGAGATTAGTTCTAATTAAAATTTATTGACTTGTTAGGTCTTTCTAGTGATTTAAAAGTGAATTATAAAGCATGAACGAGTATCTACTAGCAATCAAAGGTGAGGGAACAAGACCTAAACTAATTGGTTAATAATAAACTATTTTTGTTTATTGAGTCCAATTCCATGAATGATTCTATGTTTGTATGATTGTAATGTGCATATCACATGTCGTCCACTATTCCTTTATTACTGTTCATGCATATTTAATTTCTATTTATTTATAATATGATGTTGATGATGATGCTAGGAATAGGCATGTGAATGTTTGTGTATGGTTAGTGTACTTGATGCGAGTGGGGCATCAGGGAGAGGACGTGACACTGTGGTTCAGCCTGATCACCAGACTCTAGCTCTATCTCTACTCAAGTCTTGTCCACTGACATTGTTGTATCGTCATTACCTTAGCAGAACTATTACGTCGTAGGGCATCAGGGGAGGTGGTCTCGGACTGTGTAGTCTCTGACTCTGCGGGGGGGCCTTAGCTCTATCTCCATGGACGTATTGAGGGATGCTGGGGTGTGCCCTTGGATACACTGTTTGACATTAGGATTGGTTAGTTGCGAGCCCAGTTTGCAAGCCCTCGCCAGTAGGGGCTCACGTGTTGGTATGGGTAGGGCATCAGGGGAAGTATGAAGCAGTGCGGTCCTAAGCACTTTAGCTCTATCCCTATTCCATGGTGGGTGCATGTGGGGGCGGCAATGGTGTTTAATCCATTGAGCGGTTCCACACATTCATGTTTAGAGGTGCGGTGGCCACCTATCCTTTCTATTGCACATTGCAAACTTATGAACCAGACCAAAGATATAAATGAATGCATGCATATGTTTGTTGCATTATTTTGTTTACTCACTGAGCTCAAGTTGGAGAGCTGACCCTCGCGTGCATAATTCTTTTTAGTTTCCGATGTTGCAGGTATTACAACTGAAGATTATGTCGACACGCCAACATACGAACAGGTGGCGGCTATGATTAGCAAGCTATGAAGGACTATTGTGATTCGTTAAGCGAGCGTTTCAACTATGGATACGCTTAGTGTTTAACTTTTGTATTTGGATATTGAAATATGTATTAAATTATGTTTTGGTTACTTAAAAATAAATGGAATATTAATTATTTATGATGACTAGACCTCAGTTCATTATCTGTAAGACTTCCGCTATTTACTTTATTATCTTTGATTAATGTGGAATGTGTTTTGGTTTAACATGGTGGGGATAGCCTGTTCGAGATCCTGGTTGAACCGTTGATTTATTGATGGTTCATCACACCATTCTGGTTGATGCAAAATTGGGGTGTGACAACTTGGTATCACGGTCTTAGCCAATTAGTTTAGTCTCTCTTTAACCAAGTTGTCACACCCCAATTCCGTACTATTCAGAATGGTGTGATGAACCACCAATAAACCAACGGTTCAACCAAGATCTCGAATAGGCTGTGTCCATTTGCTTAAACCATATACATCCACAACAAAACCATAATAAATGCACGATAGTAGAAGTCTTTAATATTAAATGAACTGAGAGTCTAAAGATGATATCATAAATAAATTATCCAATTATCTTCAGAAGAACTAAGACATAAATTAAAAATAAATTAATCAATTACATCATCTGTATAACTTAAATAAAATCTAATCGAAAATGCTATGAGTTGCACTTGGATGATGAATCATGCGACTCCATCATAACTTCTGCATCCATCGTCGCCGCATGCCCGTACGTTGGAGCATTCATATAATCTTCTACGGGGGTACCTGCATCATCAACTAAAAATATTCGATGTTGAAAGGGTGAGCACACATCACGGCTCAGTGAGCAAACAAAACAATGCAACAAACATATGCATGCATTCAATTCATATCTTTGGTCTGGTTCATAAGTTTGCAATGTGCAATAGAAAGGTTTGGTGGCCACCTCACCTCTATACTTAAGGTGTGTAAGCCCACCCAACGGATCAAACACCATTGTCGTTCACATCCAC
The DNA here is from genome assembly GCA_028583415.1 of Protea cynaroides. NCBI lineage: Eukaryota > Viridiplantae > Streptophyta > Magnoliopsida > Proteales > Proteaceae > Protea > Protea cynaroides. The sequence goes on from CM053266.1 coordinate 10,669,479, forward strand.
CCCACCATGGAATAGAGATAAAGCTAAAGTGCTTAGGACCGCACCGCATCACACTTCCCCTGATGCCCTACCCATACCAACACGTAGGCCCCTGTTGGCGAGGGCTTGCAAACTGGGCTCGCAACTAACCAATCCTAATGTCAAACAGTGTATCCAAGGCCTCACCCCAGCATCCCTCAATACGTCCATATAGATTGAGCTAAGGCCCCCCGACAGAGTCAGAGGCTACACGATCCGAGACCACCTCCCCTGATGCCCTATGACGTAATAGTTCTGCTAAGATAATGGTGATACGACAATTTTAGTGGATAAAAATTGAGTAGAGATAGGGCTAGAGTCTGGTGACCAAGATGAACCACAGTGTCACGTCCTCCCCCTGATGCCCCATTCGCATCAAGTACACTAACCACACACATACATTCACATGCCTATTCATAGCATCATCATCAACATCATATTATAAATAAACGAAAGTTAAATATGCATGAACAATAATAACAGGAATATTGGATGACATGTTAAATGCACATTACAATCATACACGCATAGAATCATACATGGTATTTGGACTCAATAAATAAGACAGTTTATTATTAGCCAATTAATTTAGGTTCCCTCACCTTTGGTTGAGCATAGATCTTCGTTTAAGCTTTATGAATCAATTTTAAGTTACTAGAAAGACCTAATAAGTCGATATATTTTTATTAGAATTAATTCTAATAAATTTAAAATAACTGAAATCATAGGGTCGCAGGTAGGGTAGCACCTAGGGTAGCAGTTTTTGCGACCCTAAGGTGTAGGGTCGGATATGGGGTCGGATACCATTCGACCCTACGTGAGACCAAACCCTCCCTGGGACTTCCCGAGGGCATGTGGTTGATCCTGTGGTCTCGTAGGGTCGGATATCATTCGACCCTATGTGCGACCACACGTATTCTGAGTCGACCTTTCATTCTAAAGTCCATTCTTTCATGTTTTGATCCTTTGGCTTACTTTCATGGTCCATTCTAAGATTGTTCTATGGCTCAAAACTCCAAGTTATACACTATTCATTGTCCATAATAATTTTCTCCATGGAATCTCTTGGAACTTGTCCATGGATGGATGATTTGGGTTTCTCCTAATCCTATGATCTTCATAACTATTCTAGGATCTCTTATTCAGGTAAGGAATTAGGTTCATACCTTTATTTAGAGGTTTCTCTAAAGTTTCCTTCTCTTCCTTTGTATTTTTCTTCAAGTTTCCTTCTCTTCTTATCTTCCTTCTCTTTCTCTTTCTCTCACTTTCAATTAGGGTTGTAGAGGAGTGAAAGAGGCTAAGAGATTTCCAATTTATAGAGAAAAACCCTCCATAATAAGTCCCATTGAGTTTTGGAAGGATCCCCTTGGATTTAGGAATGTTTCTTAATTTTCGATTTCTGTCTGTTATCATAGGGTAGGACATAGGGTCGCAGGATTCGTCGACCCTACATCTTCTTAGTCATCCGACCCTACAACTAAAAAGTCATGGGTTGGACTTCTGTTGAGGTGGGGTCGACCCTACCTGTTGAGGCATGCGACCCTACCCTCACATTTACTGTTTTTGGGTTAGACTCATACCTGGTCTTATAATTTCTTCATGCACTTGGTCCACTTGGCTCGACCATGATAGGTAGACCTGGTACAATGTGGTAAGACCGGTTAGTTCGATACGGGTCTTACAAACCCCCTTTCTCAATTTGCACTCTTAGTGCCTATCAACATGTCTAGATTAGTTGACCCAATGAGCAACGACATCCATCTTACCGAATGAGAATTTCTACAAAAATCAGAAAATAGAGCAACTTGTGACACCTCAATGCTCTCCCCATCATCGTCATCTTCTCAGCGAGCGGAATGGTAAGCTTAGTAGATTTGGGATTCACACTCTTTACCCTTGTCTTAGTCTACTTCCTGTTCAGGGTCGCCTTCTCAAGGGAGGGATTGCTCAAGTGGGTTGAATTGAGAACCTTTACAGGAATTTTAGTACACAATCGCCATTTGAATTGGTTCTGAAATTATTGACGAACGTAGTTGTAGCAAAGACCACAATGTGGAGAACTACAGAGTGGGAAATGACCTAGGTGTTCTTCCTTTGTGAGCGAGACCTGAACAACAAGGTCCTATGTTCTTGCAATACTTCATCTGGAAAATCAAGGGAGACAGATGAAAAAGGTTGTTGAGGCATGATACCAATATACTATTGTTCATTGATTATCTCTGCCATGAAAATTTCAAGAAAATCGAATGTAAGTCTCCAATGTATGATTGCTAACATTGATTCTCCATTTTCTTGAACCTGTTTTAATACGAGAAAATAAAGAAGCCCTATTTTTCTTGGGTTTTTTTTTCTAGAAGACAGCAGAGGTTTGTATTAATAATAAGGAAGATAAAAAAAATACAACAAAAGTAAAAGTTCTTTTCCAATCCAATCTTCGGCAATGCAATCAGCAGGAGAAGAAAAGAACTAAAAATAGCACACTTTAGTACAAAATCTGTATCTTGGACGCTTAGATGTGTCCCATACTACCTCCTTAGCTACTATAGTTGGACACTTTAACCAAATACAAGATGATTGAGTTGTAGCACTAAATTTAGCTAGTCTATCAGCAACTGTGTTAGTTTCTCTGAAGCAATGACTAAACCTCCATTGAGATAGTCTTGTAAAGATAACCATTTTGTCTACACTGCCATGGTATTGTATACATTAGGAGACTTTCCATCACTGTTTTGAGTCACCTCTAATCTAGAAGTTTATATATTGTTTGTAAGACCCGTATTGAACTAACCCAGTCTTACCACCTTGAACCAGGTCTACCCATCATGGTCGAGTCAAAAGGATCAAGTGCGTGAGGGAGATCACAATCCCAGGAATTTAACTGACCCAAAAACATTAAAATAAGGGGGAGGGTCGCATACCCAGCAAGGCAGGGTCGGACCCCCCCAGTATAAAAAGTCAGACCCTGAGTTTTTAACCGGGAGTCAGACAATTTAGAACCAGGGGTTGACGGGATCTCCGTCCCCCTCATCGACCCCCAGTCTGCCGACAGAAACCGTGAATTGGGAACTTTCCAAATTTCAATGGGATTCTTTCCTAATCTCAATGGGACTTATTTTGAGAGTTTTCATTCTATAAATAGGACGTCCCTAAGCCTCTTTCACTCCTTTTAGAACCCTAATTGGATTGAGAGAAAGAGAAGAGAAGGAGAAGAGATGGAAAGTGGAGAAGAAGATCAAAGAGAAGACTTCAGAGAAACAAGCCTAATTCTTCTCAGGTATGGATACTATCTCCATGTAATTTTACAGACCTTAGAATAGATAGTGAAAAGGGTATGATCTAGGAGGAACCCAAATCATCCATCCATGATTAGGTTTTCATGGAAAAATACGGAGGAGATCATTAAAACCATGTAGGTGAATAAACTATAATTCTAAATCATAGAACATGTATGGAATGGATTATAGAAGAAAGCCATAGGACATAAACACGAAAGAATGGACTGTAGGATGAAAATTTGACTAAACCCACGGGGGGTCGCATGGGGAGTCGATGGCCAATCGACCCTACCAGACCCTAACAATCGACCCCCAGTGTTCGAGAAGTCCAGAATCTGGCTGGTAGAACCCAGGGTCGATGGAACCTCCGACCCTGGAATCGACCCCAGTTAATAACATGCTTTTTAAAATTAAAATTTATTCTAATTTAATTCTATCGATTTGATTAGGTTTTCTAGTGATATAATAGTGATATTTAGTTGATTCTTAATGCTTGAGAGAGGATCTACGATCAAGAAAAGGTGAGGGAAGAAGACCTAAACTAATTGGTTAATAATAAACTATTTATTCTTAACTCCAATGCCATGACTGATTCTATGCGTGAATGCTTGTTATATGCATTCAACATGTCATCCAATATTTCTATTATTACTGTTCATGCATATTTAAATTATTATTTATAACATGATGATGATGATGATGATGGGAATAGGCATGTGGATGTATGTGTGTGGTTGGTGTGCTTGATGCGAGCGAGTATCAGGGGGTGTCATAGGCCGGGCCTCAGCCCTCTAGCTCTATCTCTAACTCAAGTCTTGTCCATTGACATCGTCGTATCGCCATTACCTTAGCAGAACTATTACGTCATAGTGTATGAGGGGAGGTGGTCTCGGACCGTGTAGTCTCTGACTCTGTCGGGGGGCCTTAGCCCTATCTCTATGGACGTATTGAGGGATGCTGGGGTGAGGCCTTGGATACACTGATTGGCATTAGGATTGGTTAGTTGCGAGCCCAGTTTGCAAGCCCTCGCCTAGCGGAGAGGCTACCGGGCGACCGACCTACAGGGGCTTACATGTTGGTATGGGTAGAGTATCAGGGGAAGTGTCATAGGCCGGGCCTCAGCACTTTAGCTCTATCTCTATTCCATGGTAGGGTGCATGTGGGACGACAATAAACATTACCTTTGGGCGGCTTCACACACTCGTGTATAGAGGTGCGGCGGCCACCTATCCTTTCTATAGCACATTGCAAACTTATTTACCAGACCAAAGATATGAATTGAATGCATGCATATGTTTGTTGCATTATTCTGTTTGCTCACTGAGCCATGATGTGTGCTCAACCTCTCGACATCGAATATTTTTAGTTGATGTTGCATGTACTATGGTCAAAGATTATATGAGTGTTTCGGTATACGTGCGTATTGCTGTAATGAAAGTCGAAGACTTAGTGGAGACGCATGATCCCTCCTGCGAGTGTGACTCATGCGTATTCGATTAGATTTTTGTTTGAGTTATTAAGGGAATGTAATTGATACCTTATTTATTTATGTCTCAGTTGATAAAATAATAACTTGATATTTTATTATGGTTATCACAGTTAGATTTCTCAGTTCATTTACTATAAGACTTCCGCTATTGTGTATTTATTCTGATTATGGTTGTAGATATGTATGATTTTATTTTTAGTGGACATAGCCTATTAGAGATCCTGGTTGAACCATTGGTTTATTAGCGGTTCATCACACCATTCTGAATAGTGCAGAATTAGGGTGTGACAACTTGGTATCAGAGCATCTCAGGCCCTGTCTGTGAAACCAGTATACTTCCACAAAAGTTCGTGAACTGAGATAGGATAAAAATTTCAAAAGATGTAATAATAACACATCATAAGCATCTTTGTTGTTTGAGACAAAACTAAAAGAGAATAATGCATCTATTAAATGAGAAACATATTTTATATACAACCAAAGGAAGAACAAACATTTATATATATGATTAAAGCAGAGTATAGTCCACAGTCCGGACAGTTACTCTGAAGTACAAAATGAAAGATAAAATAAATACATCAAGAAGCTGGAGGAGATGGGGGAGGCGGTGCCTCACAGTCTCTATCATAGTCCTCAGCGTAGACTCTGGTCAACCAAGCTATCTGAGTCTGGGTCATCTGGAGACTAGCCGTGAGGGCAGCCACACGCTGGTCGGTTACGCGCTGAGCATCCATAAGCTCTCCCACCCGCTGATCAGACAAGCGCTGAGCCTCTAGAAGCTCTCCCATCCTCAAGTCAGACATACGCTCAGCCTCTTCTATCTCATGCAATATCCTCATCATGTCATCAGAAGGAGCATACGAAGGACCAGCTGCATGTGAAGGACCAGCTAAAGAAGATGGACCAGCTCCTGTAGCATGAGTTGGTGATGGAGGAGGTATGGCATCCACATCCATGTACAATCATTCGTCATCATCCCCATGAACCCCTGCTCCAGCGGCTGCTGCTGCTGCCTCAGCGTCAGCCATATCCACTCGAGTGCGAGGGCGCACCATCGCGTTCTCTCCTCATCGCTGACCTGGGCAGCCCGCATGCCCATCTTGCAGATGGCCTCCCAATCCAGAGGCGATGAGAAGGATTTCTCCAGAATCTTCTCATCCAACAAATCAACCCCCAGGCGGGTAAGCAATGTAGTGATCATTCGTCCATAAGGAAGGTTACCAGTGTAACTGGGCAATGTGGCACTGATCATCGTCCGCATGATGATATAGGAAAGGCAGACGGGCTGCCTAGTGCATATGCAGTACAGCAAATACTGGGTCAACTGGGAGACCCTCTCGTAGTGTCCACTCTGCAGTATCAGGTTATGCTGAATGATCTTGCAGTACACCCGTGGATCTGAACGCAGATAACTCGCTTTCATCTCCCAGCGATCAGGTATGATGAGCTGACGGTCTATCTCAACCCTCATCTGTAATGAGAATAACTGGGGCTCTCCCGGGGCGTAGAATACGAAGGAGCCACCATAGGAGATACCCAGCAAGTCCGCTAGCTATCAATAGTCAAAAGAAATATCAACCCCCTTGACATAGCTAGTGATCCAAAGCTCACCACCTCTCTCAACATCGTTGTAATCCCCCACCACTTGATGATTACAATAAAACTGGCGTACCAAGTCAGGACAGGTACTGGCGCCATAGGTTATGACAGGGAGCCATCCCATATCGCCAAAGGCCCCCTCCACATTGAACAAGGCCAAGCTAGCCAAGTCCACTTTGCAGCCTCCTTCTACTTTCTTGCGAGCGTAGCGGGCATACTGAGTCTCGGCTTCAGTGGAACGGAAGTGAAGACGGTCATGAACACTGGGTACCTTGGTACGAGCCATAGTATCTGCAAATAAGAAAGAAAAACAAATAATGACTTAGTAGAGAGGAAAAACCCAAAATTTTGATATAATAACGACGTAAATTGGTCAAAAGCCTCACTTTTCACCCATACACGTGGGCATGAGGACTTACATAGATTCTAAACTATCCTGTGAGACTCATACAGTCAGAAATTTCAACTAATGAGATTGAATTGGAAGAAATTTCAAGAAATTCAAAATCTCGACAAAATTAGGGCAAAAAGTGTAAATTTCGAGTTTCTCGATAACCAACCGATGAAACTCAAATATTTTTAAGGGCTTTCATTCCTCGAGTCACCAACAACAAAAGCCCCCAATAAAAATTGAAATTTTACTGTTGGAAAAATTTTAATTTGAAAAATACGAGATATACAAACAAAAACCTAGGTAAGGAAACCTAAAAACATGAAAATGTAGAAGACATACTTGTAGCGGAGGTGTAGACGACGAAACAAGGGATGCAAACCACCAACGGATCGGAGTTGTCACTGTAGCAACTCAGAGGGACGAGACGAGTCGAAGCGGAGAAGAAAGAATGAGAAATGGACTTTGAATCGGAACTTAAAAATCTGATTTTGAGTCTGGGGGTCGGAAAATTTGACTAAAACCATCGACCCACCCATCGACCCCCGCATCGACCTTCGGCTCTTGGGAATGTGACAGAGAACCAGGGGTCGCACCCTGGGTCGGACATCGTCCGACCCCCCCCTCCCCCAATCGACCCCCGGCTCTTGGGAAGAATGGGTGATTTCTCAGGGTCGCATACTGAGGGTCGGACACCCATCGACCCCCACCATCGACCCTACAGTGAAAACACAGCATTTTTGACAGAATGATCTAAAAATTTTGAAATTTTCATTTGTTAGTGGTTTTAAAATATGGGAATGAAGTATTTAATGATTTTCTCACGTGTTCAATGATTTTCAGGCAATCCCACTATCAGATTAGTTAATGGCTGGACGTAGAGTAACCAGATAAAGCCGTAACTCTATCCCATCACCACCACCTATGGGGGAAGATAACCAGACACACCCGAAAACACAGGGGAACACGAACACGGCACTGTCCATCATAAATGGGTAGAAAAATCCTATAAATCTACCAGCTCCACCTACAGACTTGGCCACAGTCATAATGAACTTGGCCCAACAGCTGCAGCAAATGCAACAGGCACAAGCTACTATACAAGCTTCCATAGGCATAACTCTTCTAGCTGCACAGACACCTCCAATGCCAGCAGGACAGGCAAGCACAACACCAGGGGGAAGTAACACAGTACCCCACGCACCTCAGACTCCTATCATGCAGGCTCAAGTACAAAATCCTGAGATAGCTCAAGGTGGATATCAATACCAACCACCTATGTATGGAGCGTATGTCCCGCAGCAACTAGACCACTCCAGACTGGTGGAGCGTTTTCTGAAACTGAAGCCCAGAGAATTTAATGGCAAGCCAGCAGATCCTTTATGGCCGGCACACTGGGTTGACGAAATGGAAATAAATTTTATGATGATGACACTAAATGAAGAAGAAAAAGTGTTGTGTGCCACCTTTATGCTGAAAGGAGATGCACACCATTGGTGGAGGTCTACCAGGACATATTTATTAACAAAGCACACCCAACTGACTTGGGATATTTATAAGGAGGCGTTCTTTGAGAAGTACTTTCTGAGAAGTTTCAGAGATTCTATGGAAAGAGAGTTCCCGAGTTTATATCAGGGAAAAATGACCGTGGATGCGTATCAACAGCATTATGAAGAGCTGTTCTTCTTTGCACCCACCAGTATGCAAGAGGAAAACACCAAGACCCGAAGGTTCGTCATGGGACTTAGGGGAAGCATCCGCGAGCATGTTCTGGGACATGAAAAGAAAATCTATAATGAAGCGGCACAAATTGCTCAAGTTATAGAATCGAGCCAGAAGGAGAGTTATTTTATGCAAAACAGAGGTATAAAAAGGCCAGCTGGAAATTCTTATAACGGAGGGAATAACAAGACATTCAAACCCTTCCGTGCTCAAGGCTTTATTGTTGCAACCAAGACTACTCCCGTAGCTCAGCAGCAACAAAATCCAATTACTGAAGGGATAAAATGTTTTAACTACAACCAAGTGGGACATATGGCAAGGGAATGTCCTAAGCCCAGGAAGCAGCTACATCAAGGATGAGTTTACGTGATTACATCTGAGGATGCTGCCGCATTGCCTGATGTGGTCACAGATATGACTTAAAATTATTATTTTTAGTTGTATTACATTGTATGAGCATGTAGACTAAGTTAAAATAAATCACAAGTATCGTACCTATTAATGGCATTCCCGCCAGAGTACTCTTTGATTCAGGAGCTACTCATTCCTTTATATCTGTGACATTTGGAAAGAAGTTAATTCTACCCCTTAAATCCTTAGACTGCAAACTACTTATACGATCACCTATGGGATTAGAATTGGAGTTAGAAAAAGTTATGGACCATGTCCAGTTCTTATTGATGAAAAGACCTTGGACGCAACCTTGATCCAACTTGAAATGGCAGACTTTGACGTCATCTTGGGAATGGACTGGTTAGTTCGGCATTCTGCAAACCTATTGTGTGCCGAAAAGAAGCTGAAATTTAAAGACAAAGAAGCAGAAGTGTTCAGTTTTTTGGGAACCAAACTTCCCCATAAACGAAAGCTCATACTCTCTGCGCTAAAGGCTAAGAAGTGCCTTGAGAAAGGAGCAGTCGGGTATTTAGTATCTGTGGTCGTCCTTACCAAGGAAGCACCACAAAAGGAAGATATTGATGTCGTGCGTGACTTTCCAAACGTATTTCCTGAAGAACTACTAGGATTACCACCCGACCGAGCTACAAAGTTTGTTATGGATCTTATACCTGGAGCCGCACCAGTATCGAAAGCACCTTATAGAATGGCTCCTACTGAACTAAAGGAATTGAAAGTATAACTACAAGAACTGCTGGACAAGGGTTACAGTCGTCCTAGTATATCACCATGGGAGCACCATTATTATTTGTGAAGAAGAAGGACGATAGCGTTCTCTTGTGTATAGACTACCGAGAACTGAATAAACTGACAATTAAGAAACAGTATCCGTTGCCTCGGATCGATGACCTGTTCGATCAGTTGCAAGGTGCCAAAGTATTCTCCAAGATCGATCTTCGGTCAGGCTACCATTAGTTGAAGATTAAAGGTGGTGATATTCCTAAGATAGCATTCAAGACCAGATATGGACATTATTCTTGGTTATGTCTTTTGGATTAACAAACGCACCAGCAACCTTTATGGAACTTATGAATCGTGTATTCCACGATATGTTGGATACGTCGGTTATTGTATTCATCGATGATATATTAGTTTACTCCAAAGACGAGGAAACTCATGTTAAGAATCTAAACGCCGCTCTGCAGCGACTATGGAAGGAGAAGCTCTACCAAATTTTCAAAGTGTGAGTTTTGGCTAAAGGAAGTCGCATTTCTAGGCCATGTAGTATTTGCTGAAGGAATTATAGTGGATCCCAGCAAGATCGAGGCTATTGTAAAGTGGAAAGCACCGAAGAGCGTTGCAAAAATTAAAAGTTTCTTGGGTCTAGCTGGATATTATCGACGATTTATGGAAGACTATTCCCAAATTGTCGTACCTCTCACCAGCCTAACTAAGGAGGACGAGAAGTTTGTTTAGACGGATAAATCCGAGAAGAGTTTCTAAACCTTGAAGGCTAGATTGATATCAGCTCCAATCTTGACCATCCCGATTCCAGGACAACCATTTATCTTGTACACCGATGCGTCAAGACTGGGATTAGGATGTGTACTTATGCAAGGAGAACAAGTAATTGCTTATGCCTCAAGACAACTGAAGACACATGAGAAGAACTATCCCACTCATGATTCGAAACTAGTGGCAGTAGTACATGCTGTCAAAATATAGAGACATTATCTGCATGGGGAGAAGTTTTAGATTAAATCAGACCATAAAAGTTTTACTTATCTATTTAATCAGAAGGAGCTGAATATGAGACAAAGAAGACGGCTGGAATTATTGAAAGACTATGACTGTGATATCCAGTATCATCCGGGGAAAGCTAATATAGTAGCCGATGCGTTGAGTAGGAAGGCAATGATAAAATCTCAGGGAGAGGTTAGCATAACTGCCGCAATGTGTACTACCGGAAAGGTATTCAAGCACGGTAATGAGCAGTTTGTGATAGATGTACCAGATGGATCAGCCAACCAAGGGTTTATTCATCGATTTTCAAATATGTTCGCCACATTGAAGATTATACCGGATATAGTTGATGAAGTAAAGACAGCTATCAAATCAGATCCTTACCTAAGAACGGTACAAGAGGACATTGAAAAAGGTAGGACTAACCCTGAGTTCACCTTGGACGAAGAAAAGGTACTGAAGTACAAAGGAGGAATATGTGTACCTGAAACAGAAAGCTTGGACATTAGACACCGATTGATGAAAGAAGCCCATACCACCATCTATTCGATACATCCTGGAAGTACAAAAATGTATCATGACCTAAGGAAATTATATATGTGGAGAGGAATGAAAGCAGATGTAGCTAAGTTCGTGTCTCAATGCCTAAATTGTCAGAAAGTAAAGGCTGAACGACAAAGACTGGCAGGACTGTTACAGTCGTTACCGGAACCAGCATGGAAATGAGACTGCATCACTATGGACTTCGTCACAGGATTACCATTGACTCCTTGAGTAGTTGATGCGGTTTGGGTGATTGTAGACCGCCTGACTAAAACAACTCGCTTTATACCTATACGACCTCAGTATACACTGGAGAGGTTAGCTAAGCTGTATGTGGATAACATTGTGCGATTACACGGTGTACCTGAAAGCATTGTGTCCGATAGAGATCCACAATTTACTTTAATGTTTTGGGAAGGATTGCAAAAGGCTATGGGTACAACATTGAAGTTTAGTACTGCATTCCATCCACAGACAGATGGATAGTCAGAGCGTACAATTCAGATTCTAGAAGATATGCTTCGAGCATGTGTAATTGATTTTAAAGGATCATGGGATGAAAAGTTACCACTGATTGAGTTCACTTATAATAATAGCTATCAGGCTACTATACAGATGTCACCCTATGAAGCACTGTATGGCAGAAAGTGTCGAACTCCTTTGTTTTGGAATGAAGTTGGAGAACGTAGTATTATTGGACCGAAATTTGTTGAAGAGACTTGTCGAGTGGTCGACATTATCAAGGAAAGAGTGAGAACAACTCAGAATCGTCAGAAGAAATATGCAGATACTCGACGCCGAGACCTTGAATTCGTCGTGGGTGATAAAGTATTCTTAAAAGTATCGCCTATGCGAGGATTGAAACGGTTCGGACAGAAAGGGAAACTAAGTCCAAGATATGTCGGGCCATATGAGGTTCTAGCTAAGCATGGAAAAGTGGCTTACCAGTTAGCACTACCACCATCTATGTCAAGTGTGCATGACGTATTTCATATTTCCTTATTGAAGAAGTATGTCAAGGATCCAACGCACGTTCTGATAGTAGATCTACCTGATTTAACTGATGATTTGACATTTGAAGTAACACCAATTGAAATCACCAGCCAAAAGGTTCAACGACTACGCAACCGTGATATCTATTATGTTAAGGTCACTAGGCGGAGTAGAAATATGGAAGAGCTCACATGGGAAGAAGAGAATGCTATGCGAAAGCAATACCCTCATCTATTCGACTCGGAAGGTATGTACAATTTCGAGGACAAAATTTTTATAAGTAGGGGGGAGTTGTAAGACCCGTATTAAACTAACCCGGTCTTACCACCTTGAACCAGGTCTACCCATCATGGTCGAGCCAAATGGATCAAGTGCGTGAGGGAGATCATGATCCCAGGTATTAAACTGACCCAAAAACATTAAAATAAGGGGGAGGGTCACATACCCAGCAAGGCAGGGTCGGACCCCCCCAGTATAAAAAGTCAGACCCTGAGTTTTTAACCGGGGGTCGGACAATTTAGAACCAGGGGTCGACGGGATCTCCGACCCTCATTGACCCCCAGTCTGCCGACAGAAACCGTGAATTGGGAACTTTCCAAATTTCAATGGGATTCTTTCCTAATCTCAGTGGGACTTATTTTGAGAATTTCTACTCTATAAATAGAGCGTCCCTAAGCCTCTTTCACTCTTTTTAGAACCCTAATTGGATTGAGAGAAAGAGAAGAGAAGGAGAAGAGAAGGAGAAGAGAAGGAAAGTAGAGAAGAAGATCAAAGAGAAGACTTCAGAGAAACAAGCCTAATTCTTCTCAGGTATGGATACTATCTCCATGTAATTCTACAGACCTTAGAATAGATAGTAAAGAGGGTATGATCTAGGAGGAACCCAAATCATTCATCCATGGTTAGGTTTTCATGAAAAACCATGGAGGAGATCATTAAAATCATATAGGTGAATAAACTATAGTTCTAAACCATAAAACATGTATGAAATGGATTATGGAAGCAAGCCATAGGACCCAAACACGAAAGAATGGACTGTAGGATGAAAATTTGACTAAACCCACGGGGGGTCGCATGGGGGGTCGATGGCCAATCGACCCTACCAGACCCTAACAATTGACCCCCAGTGTTCGGGAAGTCCAGAATCTGGGTGGTAGCACCCAGGGTCGATGGAACCTCCGACCCTGGCATCGACCCCCAATTAACAGCATGCTTTTTAAAATCAGAATTTATTCTAATTAAATTCTATCGACTTGATTAGGTTTTCTAGTGATATAATAGTGATATTTAGTTGATTCTTAAAGCTTGAGAGATGATCTATGATCAAGCAAAGGTGAGGGAACAAGACCTAAACTAATTGGTTAATAATAAACTGTTTATTCTTGAGTCCAATGCCATGACTGATTTTATGCATGTATGCTTGTTATGTGCATTCAACATGTCATCTAATATTTTTATTATTACTGTTCATGCATATTTAAATTATTGTTTATAACATGATGATGATGATGATGATGGGAATAGGCATGTGGATGTATGTGTGTGGTTGGTGTGCTTGATGCGAACGAGTATAAGGGGGTGTCATAGGCCCGGCCTCAGCACTCTAGCTCTATCTCTAACTCAAGTCTTGTCCATTGAAATCGTCGTATCGCCATTACCTTAGCAGAACTATTACGTCATAGTGTATGAGGGGAGGTGGTCTCGGACCGTGTAGTCTCTGACTCTGTCGGGGGGCCTTAGCCCTATCTCTATGGACGTATTGAGGGATACTGGGGTGAAGCCTTGGATACACTGATTGGCATTAGGATTGGTTAGTTGCGAGCCCAGTTTGCAAGCCCTCACCAACAGGGGCTTACGTGTTGGTATTGGTAGAGTATCAAGGGAAGTGTCATAGGCCAGGCCTTAGTACTTTAGCTCTATCCCTATTCCATGGTAGGGTGCATGTAGGACGACAATAAACGTTACCTTTGGGCAGCTTCACACACTCGTGTATAGAGGTGCGGCAGCCACCTATTCTTTCTATAGCACATTGCAAACTTATTTACCAGACCAAAGATACGATTGAATTCATCCATATGTTTGTTGCATTGTTTTGTTTGCTCACTGAGCCATGATGTGTGCTTACCCTCTCGACGTCAAATATTTTTAGTTGATGATGCTAGGTACTACGGTCGAAGATTATATGAGTGCTCCGATGTACGCATGTGTTGCTGCAATGGAAGTCGAAGACTTAGTGGATACGCATGATCCCTCCTGCGAGTGCAACTCATGCCTATTAGATTAGATTTTTGTTTGAGTTATTAAGGGAATGTAATTGATACCTTATTTATTTATGTCTCAGTATGTCTCAGTTGATACAACAATAACTTGAATTTTATTATGTTTATCATAGTTAGTTTTCTCAGTTCATTTACTATAAGATTTCCGCTATTGTGTATTTATTCTGATTATGGTTGTGGATGTGTATGGTTTTATTTTTAATGGACATAGCCTATTAGATATCCTGGTTGAACCGTTGGTTTATTAGCGGTTCATCACACCATTCTGAATTGTGCGAAATTGGGGTGTGACATTGTTGCTGCTGAAAACTAATCTAGCTGAGTTTTAGACCTTCTTGCTAAGTTGTCCACATTGTATCTAAATTGGACAAGTTTTATCCAAGTTGGCCATGAATAAACTGATTTCACACAGTTCAAACAAGTTCAAGAGTAGAACCTAAAAACAAAGGAAATTTCATTGAGGGGTGGTTTTATCACACCCCAATTCTAGTCGAACCAAAAGTGTGAATGAACCATTAACAAACCATGGCTGAAGATAGGATGACATAGGAATGGGCCAACAATCAAACCAATGCATCCAATATCACAATCAAAATATATAAATAAATTAGAAAAAGTCTCTATTAATACTGAACTTAGAACTAAGTGTTAAATAAGTAAATAAACCAGTTATCACATTGTTGGCCAAAACATAAAATATTAAATAATTTTAAAAATCTCATAATCCCAAACTTAAAATAAAAATCCTAAGAATAAACGCAATAGAAATACTCGAATGACTAGTCATACTCGTTCGCCATTGGCTGCACATCCATGACTGCCACATGTCCATACGATAACGCATTAATGTAGTCCATCTATAGTAGTACCTACATCATCAACTAAAAAGAAAACGATATCATGGGGAGAGTTCACAATTAACTCAATGAGAAATAAAACAATAAAACAAACATACGCTTGATATAACATTCAATTCTTTGGTCTGGTTTATGTTTGCAATGTGCTACGATAAGGATAGGCGACCACCACACCTCTATACATGAGAGTTTGAGCCCGCCCACCGGTCAGGTACCTACAAAAACCGATGTCGTCCCACAACACTCATTACAGAATAGAGGTAGAGCTAAAGCCTAATGGATTACACACCACCATCAGGCCCCCTGATACTCTATCCCATACCAGTACGTATGCCCCTATTGGTGAGGGCTTACAAATTGGGTTTGTCACTAACCAATCCTAGATGTCATCAAATGTATCCAAGGCCTTACCCCAACATCCTTCAATATGATATAGTGATAGAGCTAGAGTCCATTAGCAGAGCTACGGCCCATAAGGCGATTACTCCCCCTGATACCCTATGACATACTAAGTCCGCTAAGCTAACAGCGATACGATGATGTCAGTATGGTGAATGGTTTGATGCTACAACCTCTCCCCATTTAACACACTAACCACACACAAACACATGCATATCCTCATCGTTATTAATAGAAAAAAATAAATAATAAAAGATGAATAAACAATAATAGTAGTTATTGGATGATATGTTATATGCACAACAATAGAACATAGCTATAGGCAACAAAACAGTAAGAAAACAAAGTGATTTGTTATTAACTGATTATTTTGGGTCTTGTCCCTTACCTATTAAACATCTGTTGAATCCTTCCCAAGCTTTGAAAATTATCTTAAAGTGGTTATAAAACTTACATAAATATTAGCACTCAATTAGGGTTTGATTCTGACTAAATTCTAGTACTCAGACTGACTGTCCAGACTGGTATTTCAGCCTTCTAAACATTATCCGACCGACTGTCTAGTCTGACATATTGTCTGACCGGTTAGCCATCCAGACAACCCTGAGACACTTCCTTAAAATGTTCGATCGACTGTCTGGCTTCACTTTTGGTGCCTTTGGACAACAAGACCTGACAACTTGTAGGGCATCCCTCAGGCTATCTTTTAGTCTGACTTCCTTCAGAGTCAATTCTTTGGTTCTCACCTGGGATCCATCCGACTAGTTTGAGTACCAATTGGCAACTCCCTAGCCTCCTTGACTACTCTTTAACTAGTACTAGGACTCTCAAAATAGGAATTCCATTGCAACACTAACTCTTGGATAACTCCTTCATAGAAACACTTTAAAACCCTAAATTGAGGACCATAGAAGCTCTAATACATTTGGATAAACAGAGAGAGAGAAAGAGAGGGAGAGAGAGATAGAGAGAGAGAGAGAGGATTAGAGAAGGCTGAAGGAAGAAGGAGAGGAAGAACCCCCATTCAAGGTCCTCCCTCAAGCTTCTTATTGTAGCTATACTTAGCAAAACATTAAGGTAACCTCTAAACCATTGAGAGAGAGAGAGAGAGAGAGAGAGAGAGAGAGAGAGAGAGAGAGAGGATTAGAGAAGGCTGAAGGAAGAAGGAGAGCAAGAACCCCCATTCAAGGTCCTCCCTCAAGCTTCTTATTGTAGCTATACTTAACAAAACATTAAGGTAACCTCCAAACCATTCTTTCCTTACATAGAACGACCCTCTGATGATCTCGTGAGGAAAATCCCAACCTCTGATCATATTAGAAAAACAATCCATTAGCCATTAATGATCTGTAAGGTAGAATTGCTTACCAATGCTTAGAATGGATAAACTGATGTAAATGAATGAATGTAGATTATAATATAGGTTTATAATGTTAAATTCTTGTTGGGAAATAGTCATTGATAGTGTACAGACCCTTAGAGACCCTTTAGGATTGCCCTCAACCCTGTGCCATGGAAAACGGATCCGATTGGATTCAGTTTAAGCTCACTTGTACGAGGCGGTCAACGGGGGCGGTTGACCAAATTGGTCTGATCGACCGCCTAGACTGTGATCAACCTCCTGAATCACAGTGAGGTATAAATTTGGTATTTTTTTAATCCCAATTAACGCTATGGACTAAGTTGACTATTCCATACCTCTAGATGATGTTATAGACATTGTAGAATAATTGATTTGATTAGAATGTGTCCCCAAGAGTATAAGCATGTATGGTTGCAAAAGCCAACATTTACTGTCGATGCCCATACAAGCATATAGATTATGGGAATGGGATTATACTATAATTGGTGATTGTTATAGACCTTAAATCACCTGTAGAAGTAACCCTAATGAGGTGCAAGCCTCTGGAATTGATTATGACTAAATAGCCTAATCGGTTGGTGAAATGAACCTGATGGATCACCAAATCTGATCGAGCACTCCCATCGACCACCAACTGACAACAAGTCTATTTTGGTTGATTCTTCAACCAGTGATCATAAAACTTGACCAATTGACCCTAAGACATGTTCCTAAGACTAATGAGGATACCCTAGACCTATTGAGAGCATAACCAAACAATCTAACATATTGATTATACAATAATCAACTAGGTAGCTGACATGGAAAGCAAGTAAGGTACTCTATCTACTTTAGAGTAGTAATTGCTTACCCAAGTTCAAGAGAGGGATTAGCTTTATTTTATTTTCTTGTTTTCTATGCACATGATGTGTGTGAACTATGTTTGGATTACTATCTGATAACATGCCATCCAATAACTATGATATCTATTCATGCATTTTGCATATTATTCTTGAATTAATTGATAACATGTAGATGTCTGATAGCATGATTATTTTCCCTTGTATCCTAGTCGATCCAGATGGCTAGAATGCGATGGTTCATCTTGGTCTGTTAAGCTGGGATACGGGTACCTACATTAGTAATATTCTTGATTTAGGTTTCAAGATCCCGTGATAGGCAACCCTTACTAATAAGGGATTAGGTATTGGCAGAGGCTTAATTATAAAGTACGACCATGGTTGTAGTTCTCTTTCACAGCTAAAGCAAGGAGCTGGACATGTGTTGGTATCCTTCCTCTAGTATTTCATGAGAGACCTAGGGATGAGTCTGTTCTATGTGCTTACCCATGAAAGATTGGGCAATGTGTACCCAGTGAAGTGGCTGAGGCATAAAATAAGATGCCAGGATGAAGCCTATGTAGGGGAATGCTAATGATGCCAGGTCGTAATACTTGGGTCATATCTTCATTCTATGAGTAATGTTTCACATGAGGCATGGTCGAGTGTGTTTCATCTACTTCATCTGTGCTTGAGTGTTCATTACTAGTATTTAGGTGTAATATTACTTGCGCATGCTTGATCACAGACCAGAGCCTTAATAATCTAATCATGCATTTGTATGCTTGTGTGTGCTAATTTCTCACTAAACGTGTGGTTTTGCTCACCCCTTGTACGTACACATTTTTAAATTGTTTTGCAAGTAATATTTCTATTGAAAATGATATTTCTGAAGATGAAGTATTGAAAGAAGAATTGCATGATTCCTCATGTGAATGTAATGATTGTCTCTATGGTTAAAGGATAAGGTTTTACTAATATAAAGATGTGGAGACCTCTCTATCTGAGAGACAAGACTTATTTTAAGTTTAGGCTTAGTTATTTTATTCGTCTCCTGGCATTGTTTGACCCGTGATAGTTAGTTTGGATATTGAAATTATTTGTTATTATTTTATTTATGTCTTGGATTACATAACACATAAACTTCTATGATGTATTAGCATCTAGACATGGCGTCTGGTTTAATATATTAATTTCACTATTATTATTCTGATTTACCTCTGATTTTTCCATTAGTCTGTGTTGTGATTGATGGAAGAGTTCTGATTCATAAGTACTGAGAACAGATTCTGGTATGGTAGTACTTGCATTGCAAGGAATCCATGGTCATACTAAAATGCCAAGGTTTTGGGGTGTGACAAAAGTTTGTATCGGAGTAGTGTAATTTACTTTACATTTGCAACTGTTAATCTATGAGTCTAACCAAAGTCAATTAGGATTAATTAAAAGCTTATAAGAAAACAATAATAAGCACTTGTTGGTTGAGACTATAGCATAAACTGTAAAAAGAGCATAATGTACTAAATGTGCAAACATCTTGATTCACTACAAAATGGTGTTTTGTACAAAAGAGAGTACGGACCACAATCCGGTCAGTTACACAACAAACCAAAAATAAACTCTAACATTAAAAAGGGAAAACAAACTATGACTAGACTAAAAGAAATGAAAATATTTCCACTCCCGCCTATAGGTGGAAAGGTAAATCCTGCCTCAGCTAATGCCTTGTGTATCTATTGGACATCCTCACTGACCCTCTGCAATAAGGTGTATATCTCTAGACTCGATGGCAATAGAACAGTAGGTACCGGTGTCACACCCTGTTCCTGACATATCGGTACTATCGAATGGACGAGATCTCTATATCCTATTAGGGAATTGGAAATTCCCTTCCAAGATCACAAAATGTGGTACGCCAACTAATAAACCGTCCCATCACAAGCAAATAGCAAATAAATCCACACCACCAAATAGAAGAGATATTAAATCATGAGTATAGCAAAAGTCTTAATTAATTAACTACAACAGCTGAATACGTCAAATGATAATTATAATAAATCCCTAAACCATTGTAATAAATAAAGATAATTAAATCCTTAAATTTAAAATTATTTTTATGGGCAACACGCCCCCCAATCCAAATAAAACAAATTTAAATAAGAAGTTTATCAAATTATTCATTATGCCTATCCATAGACACAATCGTCCCATTCGCATGATTCGTTATGGACATCTTCATCACTAGCATCCACATCTCCAAATTCCACTTCAGTCAAACTTGCATCTAAAAGAATTTGTGTACACAAGGGTAAGGTCAACTACAGAGCTTAACAAGAAAATCAAACTTGTGCAAACAAATGCATAAATTAACAACTACGGTCTGGTATATAACTGTAAGTATCAGCTCAAGACAACCCACACATAGAATCTTCGGATACCGCCTCACTCGGCGTACAGTAACATCCCTCAAATATGGGTCTGTCTTTATGGAACAACCTGTATTACGTCGGCCACTTTCCCACAACTCATCCCAAGCTTGTATTACGCCAGTCACTTTAGGAGGAGATAATCTCACTAGTTGACTCGCCCACCCATCCATACTACATCTAGTTTGGAAAGCATCGCAACTATGTTCATACCACCCTTTACAGATCCCATGCCACAAAATAACCCCCAAATGGTTAGGGGTATAGTTATACGGGTAATTAAATATTCAACTAGCCATGTCCACCTAATTAGCCATTATATGGACTGTAACGTCGCCAAACTTCTAACCTTGTCCGAGCCCCCATATAGGGTATCATAACTTGGCTAAGTTACATATGGTCAATGCAAAGTAGCATCAGTAAGAATTGGTGTAAGCGTCCCATACTACCCACCTTCCTCCTTAGCGACTTAACCAAACATCACGAATCAAAAGATAGGACAATCATTATTGTGGAAAGGTAGCGAGTGTCCCATATCGCTCGTCCTCTAATCCTTACTGGCACTGCTGATCCCAAACAAAAGGATGCATATGCATGAGCAAACAAATAGTATATTGGATGACATGTTATCAATTGCACATCATCACACAACATAATCTAATATAACTAATTTTACTAAACAAAGGTCTAATTCCATTACCTGAGATAGTAAGCAGCAAAATAATAAAGAGTACGATCCCAAGTAATTTCTCCTAGAGTTCTTCTGTACCTTAAATAGCAATAAAAGTAATTATATTAAATCCATCGGTTCACTGTTTGTCTCTATTGCTTGCTCAAACACATCCTAGGGATTTATTCACATTTCTAGGGGTCTGGTATTAAGTTTAGAAGCATCCTATACTAACTGTTCAAAGGTTTCGAACATTTACAAGGGTGAACAACAAGCATCAAAATTAAATAGCATAGGTTATAAACAAAATGAAGGACAATACATATGTAAACATATGATTCCAGGGATATGAATGTATGAGCAAGTTCATGAAAATCCCAAAAAGATGATGTCCAAGTATGGTCATCAACACAGGTCATTTCAATGTGTGGCATGAGGCATTAACCGCACTATCTTGACCACAGGCGTGCAGCACGTACCATTGGCCACACGTCGAAACGTGGCCAAAATACTTTGATTCTTCTCCAATGGTCTTCTAGAATTTTATTAAGCCTAAATAAGGATTTTGTGTTCGAAAATCCCATTCTAGCTTAGGTTATTGACATTGACTAATTTCCCATTTTACCGATATTGCTAGATCTGGTTTTAATACCTTGGATCCAATTCTAGCAATACTATGAGGGGATTCCTTTGAGTTCCAGTCCATAGATAATCCATTTAGATCTATCATTAAGGTTTGGGCACTTGGATCCGACCATTTGTCTATTTGTAAGAAAACTACAGTCCATATGTATGTCTATGCGGAATAAGATTCATCATACCCATAGTGTAGGGATCTGTTCCAGCCATTGTTCGTCCAACTGAGTCCTCCTCTGATACACTCTGATATGCCCTGCTTCACAAACAAAAGAGAAGAGAGAGGGGAAGGATTTCTATGCACTGATTATATCCCAGACAGAGAACGTGATGGAGTTCTTAAAATTTCTATCAGTATGCACAGGACCCTACCCATTAGTATTTATAGACCAACCGTCTCCTTCCATCAAGGATGGATGGTGATCTGGGTGCCACATGTCCTAGGATCCTAATGCTAATCATCCAACTTAGGTGGGGTCAGGTGGCATGTGGGCCACCCAACTTACATTCTCCCACTTGGCCCATATTGCCACATGGAAAGTCACTTTATGGTTATTAACATGATGTATGACCATACAATAATTTTTGGATCCTTCTTTATGGACTTGTTCTTTATGTTCACCATAAAACTCCCAACCCATGAATCATGGCGGTGCATGTCCCAGTATTAAAATGCAATGGAAACACTTCCTTCCATGTATTACAATAGATTATTTATTTTACGATGAACCTCAATTGTGACTACCCTACTTTATAGAATCAATTCAATAATTGATTCAAGGGTCAAACTTTATTGCCTAGAAAACTTTATTGGCATCTGTCATTCCAAAACTTTATGTATACAACCAAATAAATGACAGGAAAAGAAATAACTTTATTTTGAGTCATCAAAACTTTATATTGTAATATCATAAATAAAACATTTAAAAAACTCAATGATTTACATAGTCCCTTATGATCCACGTGAACTACATACACCTTGGGCGGAAGCCCTTTGGGGAAAGGATCAACTATCATATCATCAGTATCATTATGTTCTATCTGAATGCAACAAACTCGAATGTTTTCTTTAACAACAAAGTACTTTATCTCAATGTGTCAACAGTGACTCACTGAGTATGTGTTGTTAAAGAAATGTACTGTTGTAGTATTGTCACAGTAGATCTTCATAGGTCTTTCAATAGAACTTATGACCTTCAAATCTGTGATAAACTGCCTCAATCATAATGCCTGAGAAACTGCTTTATAGTATACCACCACTTCCGCTTTAATAATAGAAGAGGTTGTCTTAGGTTGCTTTACATTGTGCCAAGACACTATTCCTCTAACTAACAAAAAATAAAGCCAGAAGTACACTTCCTTGTATATCCACATTTAGCAAAATCTGAATTTGAGTAACTGATTAGATCCAAAACATCAACATGTCTATATATAAGCATCTGATCCTTGGTGCCCTATAGGTACCTCGGTACTTTCTTTGCTACTATCCAATGTGGCAAAACAGGATTCTTTTGGAAACCTACCTAATACTCCCACTGAATATGAGATGTCAGGTCTGGTACAGACCTGAACATACAACAAATTGCTTACTACTAATGCATAAGGGATATTTTGCATTGCCTGTTGTTTTAGATTGGTTTTCGGACATTGCTCCAAACTAAGTCTGTCGCCTTTAACAAGAGGTGCTACACTTGATGAATATTGTTTCATCTTGAACCGTTCTAAAACTTTCTCAATATAACCCTTTTAGGACAGTCCTAAGGTCTTAAGAGACTTGTCCATGTGAATCTCTATGCCTAAGACATTGGAGGCTTCACCCATATCATTTATGTCAAAGTTTTGGGTCAAGAAATATTTAGTCTCGTGTAGCATCCCTAAATCATTGCTAGCTATAAGAATGTCATCCACATATAACACTAGTATGGTGAAACTAGTTCCCTTGATCTCTATGTAAATACATTGATCAGCTCGATTTTCCACAAAAC
The DNA here is from genome assembly GCA_028583415.1 of Protea cynaroides. Lineage (NCBI taxonomy): Eukaryota > Viridiplantae > Streptophyta > Magnoliopsida > Proteales > Proteaceae > Protea > Protea cynaroides. Next base: position 10,693,078 of record CM053266.1, read on the forward strand.
GGTAGGAAGTAATTGTGCTATCAAATTTTAAATACCACTATCGAGAAGCTTGTTTCAATCCATATATGGATATCTTAAGTTTGCATACTAAATGATCACCTTTATCCGAAGTAAAAACCTTCAAGTTGATCCATGTATACCTCTTCAATCAGATCACCATTCAAAAATGCTGTCTTGACATCCATCTAGTGTAGCTCAAGATCATAGTGAGCCACCAATGCCATGATGATCCTCAAATAATCTTTTCTAGATACGGGCAAAAAGGTTTCTTTATAATCAATATTAGCCTACTAATTATAACCTTTTGCCATGAGTCGGGCCTTATATCTTTCGATATTATCATGTGGATCTCTTTTAGTTTTGAAAACCCATTTACACCCTACAGTGGAGGTGCCCTTAGGCAATTGTACAAGTTCCCATGCCTGATTCTTTGACATAGATTCCATTTCATCCTTCATAGCATCTTGCCATAAAATAGATTCTACACAACCCATAGCCTATGAAAATGATGTCGGATCATCATTTATTCCAACGTCAGTTTCATAATCTGAAGGGATTGCCGATTTTTTTTCTCTTGAGGATCTCCTAAAAACTTGTGGCTCATTGTTGGTTTCTCAATTCTGAACCACAGGTTCAGCGACAACTAGTTCCTGATGTGGTGTATCTTAATGTGGTACTTCATCATGAGCTTGTGGTGTCTCATAAACCATAGGTACCACTGGTAAAGGGATAAAACCCTGACCATTAGATGTAGAAGGGATTGTCGATACTTCTTGTTCATTGAACTCAATGTTTCGACCATGTATACTCCCACTGTTGTCGCCATCCTCTATAAACTTAGCAACTTTAGACTCTACAATGGTAAGACTATATGAGGGACAATAAAATTTATAAGCATTTGATCTTTCAGAATAGCCAATAAAATATCCACTGACTGTTCTAAGGTCTAACTTCTAAAGATGTGGATTGTAAACTCTTATTTTGGCTTAACAGCCCCATATGCGAGTATGCTTCAAATTATGTTTCCATCCATTCCATAACTCAAAAGGAGTTTTAGGAACCGACTTGGATGGTACCCTATTCAAGATATATATCGTTGTTTTAAGAGCTTCACTCCACAATTTCAGAGGTAGATTAGAGTTACTAATCATACTCCTGACCATATCCATAAGTGTATGGTTCCTTCTTTCAGCAACGCCATTTTGATCTAGAGATCCAGGCATGGTATATTGTGGTATAATACTTGCTCTTAAAGATACCGTGCAAATGGGCCAGGTCTTTGATCATATTCTATGGTTCTACTATAATATTCTCCACCTCTATCTGATCTCACGATCTTGATCACTTTTTCAATATGTTTCTCTACTTCTGTCTTGAAGTTCTTAAATGCTTCTAATGCCTCATCTTTATGAACTAAAAGATAGAGATACATGAATCTTGAATGGTCATCAATGAATGAGATATAGTATCTCTGACCATTCAGACAGGGAGTGGAAAATGCTCCACAGATTATTTGTATGTATGATTTCTAGAAGTTCAATTGACATTCTGGCAACTTTCGTGGTTTTTTTAGTCTTCTTTCCCTTAATGTAGTCCACACATAACCGCAGATCAGTAAAATCAGGAGTTTCAAGAATTCTATCATTCACTAATCTTTTAATTCTATCACTAGATATGTGACCTAATTTAATATGCCACAACTGAGAGGATTTATTCATTCACATTCATTCTCTTTATGCCAATATTGTTTACAGAGAGTAAACTGCTTTCACATGTTGGATCTAGATTTAAGAGAAATAAATCATCAACCAAAGAACCTGAACTGATGAATACATCATTTATTTAAAGATCCTTATTTTTGTACCAGAAAAATTAAACACATAATCTAAAAGTGTTAATCTGGAAACAGATATCAGATTCTTGTAAAAGATGGAACATAAATGGTTTCTCTTAAATCCAACACATATCTGGATTGTAATATCAATCTATAGACCCCTATAACTTCTACTTGAGATTTCATCCAATTTCCTGAATGGATATTGTGAAGACAATGGGAAATCGATGATCCTCCTTGGGATGGAAATGTGTATCCGTAACGATGAAGATCAATGTTTCTGTTGGAGTCGCCACCTAGATTAATGTCTAGGACCTCAAAAGATTTAGCCTCACCCTGAGGTAAGACTTCTATTGACTCTAACCCAATGTATCGGTTCTTTGGTCTGCAAGAGATCGGATAAGTATTCAGGGTACGGTTATGGGAAGGTGTTAGGCACCCAAACCACCCGATCAATATCGGCCTCCTAAACTTTCCTTAAACTCTAATTTTGACTATGCTTGGTCAACTGGATGACTAGGGTTCAATAGGGGATGTCCTAAACCAAGTTGCTAAGTTATTCTAACCTAGGGTTCAGCCAATCATATTTTAAAGCAAATAAACAAGCAAATGTAATGTACAATATTATACAGTGAACCGAATCAAAGATGATTCGGTCTTGGCCTGAATCTGAGACGTGTAAGACATCTCAAACTGCCTACGTATTCCAATCCTGGAAATCAAGTCCAAAAATGTAGTTCGAAAAGGGTTTTGTGATTAAAGATTATGGAAATGATTTATGCATGTGCTTTAATTAGATTATTTGTTCAAGTTGAAGTTTATGCTGAATGTATGGTTGATGGGTGGCTTTGTACCGTATTTGGGATTCCCAAATTGCCTACGTATTCTAGAGTGTGCCCTAGAAATCAAGTACGACGTAGTTCGAAATGATTGCGAGAGTTGGATTTGGAATGTGTACCAAATTCCTTCCATTTTTATTGATAGGATCTAGGGATGAGGCCTAAATTCCTACCATTTTTATTTGGGATGTGTACCAAATTTTTTTTATTTTTATCAATAGGATCTAGGGATGAGACCTAAATTCTTACCATTTTTATTTGGGATGTGTACCAAATTCTTTCTATTTTTGTCAATAGGATCTAGGGATGAGACCTAAATTCCTACCATTTTTATTTGGGATGTGTACCAAATTCTTTCTATTTTTTGTCAATAGGATCTAGGGATGACATCTAAATTCCTACCATTTTTATTTGGGATGTGTACCAACTTCTTTCTATTTTTGTCAATAGGATCTAAGGATGAGACCTAAATTCCTACCATTTTTGTTGTTTGCATTTTTAGGTTTTCTAGGGTTTCCTATCCCTTTTCATTGTGATTTTCAATTTTTAGGGTTTCATACCCTAATTGCTATTTTTTTTTCATTTTTAGGGTTTTCTACCCTAATTGCTATTTTTTTTCTATTTTTAGGGTTTTCTACCCTAATTGCTATTTACTTTCCATTTTTAGGATTTTTTACCCTTATTGTTGTATTCTTTCCATTTCAGGGTGTATCTTCCCTAATTGGTCATTCCATTCTAGGGTTTATTTTGCCCTAGTTGTTGGACTCAATAATGGCAATGTAAACAATCCAACTTAGCAATGTGAGCTTAAATATAGTAATGTAAGCATCCAAATATAGCATGTTAGAAATATATCCAAATTTAGCAACAACTAAGTCAAAGATGGCAAGTGAGCATGTGAATCAATACAAACGTGGTAAGTGTGCAATCCAAAAATCGAAGCATCCAAAGATAACATGTGAAAGCATTCCAAGTATGGCATGTGAGAGTGTAAGCATCAAATATGGCAATTATGTGGCATCCAAACATGTTAGTGAGCATCTAAAAACATTCATGATGAAAAATTCAACGGTATAAATCACTCTTGATGGTAATCTAACCATTCAAATTCATTTAAAACATTCTCAAATATAATCCAACGATTCAAATCACTCAAGATGGTAATCCAACCATTCAGATTCATTTAAATCAATTTTCATGTCATCTAATGGTTCAGATCGCATATTAACATGCATCATATGATTAAATCTTTATAATCAATGGTTTAGATCAACTTAAATCACATTAACATGCAAATAATATGATCAAATGAAGCAGATCGGGTATGAGGCAGAATTGATCAGGTTTGTGCATATCAAGTGGGAACCATCTTATAATTAATGTGAATGGAAAGTGTGTGGCTTGTGGTGATGGCTGGGTTTGGCCGTGAGTAGAGTGAGATCTACAGGTGTAGAGCGGTGGTGATCTGGTAAGGTGGTTTTGGGATGTGGTAGTGTTGCTTGATGAGCAGGTGGTTTTGGTAATGTGGACTGGTTTGTGAGATGGGGATCAGTATTCAGTGGTAGGTGTTGAGGTGTGCAAGGCTGGTTGTACAAGTGATAATGGTGGTGTGGCTCACGGTGGCTACAATCATGATAAACGAATATAAAAATAAATTAGGGAGAGAAGAGCTTACCTGAATCTTCTTCTCCTCACTCTCTTCTGCTCTTTCTCGATCCCTCAGGCCATCCCTCTTCTTCTTCTCCTCTTGTTCTCGATCTGCCACCCTCTTCTTTTATTATTATTATTATTTTTTCTTCTTCTCCTCCCCCCATCTTCTCGGTTCTTTCGCTCTTATTTTATTATATTTTTTTCTTCTTCTCCTCCTCCCCATCTTCTCGGTTCTTCCCCTCTTCTTTTATTTTCTTTTTTTTTTCTTTCTTCTCCTCCTCCCCATCTTCCCGGTTCTTCCCCTCTTCTTTTATTTTATTTTTTTCTTCTCCTCCTCCTCCCCCTTTTCCTCGATTCTTCCCCTCTTCTCGGTTCTCCCTTTTCCTTTTTCTATCCTTTCTCTCCACCGCCCTCCCTCTCTCTTTCTTCTTTCGGTCTTCTCTTTTATTTATTTTTTTTCTTCTTTTTTTTATCTCCCTCCACCGCTCTCTCTCTCTCTCTCTCTCTCTCTCTCCTCTCGATCTTTCCCTCTTCTGTTTTTTCTTCTTTTTTTTATCTCCCTCCACCACTCTCTCTCTCTCTCCTCTTCTCTCGATCTTCTCCTCTTCTTGATTCTCTTTTTTTTTTCCTTTCTCTTTTTTTTTCTTTTTTTCCTTTCATTCCAAACCTACTGCCCCTCTTTTTATCTTTTTAGATTCTTCTCCCTAGACCACCGACCCTGACCATTATTTATTTCCAAAAAAACCTCGATCTTCCCTCCTTTCTTTCCTTATAGCCAACCCCAATCTTAAGTTTTTCAGCCACCTAGCAGCTTTTTAGGAAAGAAATCCCACCTCCTTCTTCTTTCCTCTCCTTTTCTCTTCTCTCTCTTCTTTCCTTCTTCGACACTCTCACTAACTCCCTTTTTTATTCGGATCCTCTTGCTTTTTTTATATAAAACATATATATAAATATATAATACATTAATATATTAATATATATATATATATATATATATATATATATATAATATAATATACATATAAGACATATGTATATATTATATGATATATTATAATATATTATACATTATATAATAATATATAAAAGAAATACATGCACATGCGTCGACATGAATTGGTCCGGATTGACAAGGATTGATTGGATTGGGCCAAGACTGGCTTGGGTTGAGTTGAGTTGACTGGATTGACTGAAATTAACTGGGTTTTCTCTATCTATCATTTCATGGGCCATTTCCACTGTTATTCCACATGAAATTTTTCTATAGCCTCTATTCTAAATTTTCTACGTTCACTTTGTAGAGCACTAAAAATGAGGAATATAGGAGCTTGAATCACCTCATTTGGAAATAAAATGGCCAACTTATGAATTTTTGAAGTTTAAGCAGGCTAATTATCGATAATTTAGCTGACCATTCTGCATGGGATCCTTCGGAGACTTCTACCGGAAATCCTTTACGTCCACTTTGTAGAGTACTAAAAATGGAACATAATGAAACTGAAATTACCTGATTTGAATATGGGATGATCAAAATATGAATTTTTGAAGATAAAATGATCATTTTCATATGTAATTTTTGCATGAGACCATCTGGAAACTTCTACTTGAGATTTTCCACGTCCACTTTGTAGGACATCACAAATGAAGAATAATGGCTTTGGAATCATCTGAATCCGATGTAGAACGGAAAAGATATGAAGCTTTGAAGTTCTAACGATAACTTTGCATGTAAGCTTGCATGGGACCCACTGGTGACTTCTACCGAAATCCTTTACGTCTACTTTGAAGATGACTAAAAATAAGGAATAATGGTACTGAAACCATATGATTCGGATGTCGGATGATCAAGATATGATGAATTGAAATTTAAACAATCCAACTTACGATAATTTGCATAAAAGTCCCTGGGATTATTTATGATAATTTCAGAAACCTCCCTTGTACGTTTCATCCGACTAAAATGATCATATCTTCTTCATTTGATATCAGAATTGAGCAATTCTGGTCTCATTTTGAAGATAAAATTAAGACCTAGGCGTCCATGCAAAATTATAACCCGTGACCTTGCTGTGGGACCCATTGAAAACTTTCTCAAATTCACAGACCCATTGAAAGCTTCATAAAATCTTGAGTAAAAAATCCAAACTTCCAATCACCTTTCGTCCTTTTGTTGTCCACACACCAGCAGGACTTTGTTTAGCTGGGATGGCAAAAATGGGGTGCTTACAGATGCCCCTCTTAGGCCGAGATTGTGGGCAATTGAGGCCGAAGACAAAAGTCGCCCATTTTTGCATTATTCTGCACTTGATCTGGATTCTACCATTGCTCCCTTGAATTGATGCTGTAACTACTCTCCTTTTTCTTTTTTCTTTTTTTTTTCACATTGTACAACAAACAACTGTAGATGTCAAGCTCCTTGAGTAGCGACCTTATCAGGTCTGTGACTTTGGCTCAAGACCGCTTATGATGTAACTGTAACTGTCAAGCTTCTTGAGTAGCGACCTTATTAGGTCTGTGACTTTGGCTCAAGACCGCTTATGATGTAACTGTAACTGTCGAGCTTCTTGAGTAGCGACCTTATCAGGTCTGTGACTTTGGCTCAAGACCGCTTATGATGTAACTGTAACTGTTAAACTTCTTGAGTAGCGACCTCATCAGGTCTATGACTTTGGCTCAAAAACCGCTTATGATGTAACTGTAACTGTCAAGATTCTTGAGTAGTGACCTTATCAGGTCTGTGACTTTGGCTCAAGACCACTTATGATGTAACTGTAACTGTCGAGCTTCTTGAGTAGCAACCTTATTAGGTCTGTGACTTTGGCTCAAGACCTCTTATGATGTAACTGTAACTGTTAAGCTTCTTGAGTAGCGACCTTATCAGGTCTGTGACTTTGGCTCAAGACCGCTCATGATGTAACCGTAACTATCAAGCTTCTTGATTAGCGACCTCATCAGGCTTGTGACTTTATCTCAAGACCGCTCATGATATAACTATAATTGTGCTTTGTGCTCTGGATTTGTAACCTTTGGATGTATAGCCTTTGGCTGTGTAGCCTCTGGATGTATAGCCTTTGGCTGTGTAGCCTTTGGATGTGTAGCCTTTGGATGTGTAGCCTCTGGACCGAATTTGGAGTGTCCCAAATTGCCTACGTATCCTTTGGGATTTCCGTCCCTCTAGAATCAGGTTCCGCGTAGTTTGGGCTAGAGCTTTCTCTCTTTTCCCATGATCTTTCTTTCTTTTCTTTACTTGTATCTTGTTCTCTTTTCCATTCTTATTCTGCTTTCATTCAGTCTTCTTTCTTCTCTGTACTTTTACCTTTCTTTCCTTTTCTTTCTTTTTTTTTTTCATTTCTCTTTTTCTTTTTCTTGTTCTTTTCAATTCCATTCCTCATCTTTCTTCGTTCCCAAAATGGGTTGAACTTTCCATAAATATTGAGGTAGCCACAATGGGGCTCAGCATCTGCACTTTGTCCACTAATATTGCTCAGAATCCAAGAGGAACTAGAGATCATGATTTGATTGACATTCCTTGACTTGACTTAATCTAGACCAAGAGAAACATGTTTCTTTTCTTTAAAAGGCAATTTTGATATGCTCTGTATACCTGCCAAATTTATATGGGTTTCACTTAGATTAAAGGGCAATCAGGTCTTTTTAATGAGGGGCAAAGGATGACAATGACTCAATTTTATTTCATTTTTTTAAATTTGTATGGGTCATCTTTCGCTTACATTCAAATAAACTCAGCTAGAGTTTCAAACAGGGGGCTCAACTAAACTCATGATGTTTGGATAAATGGGTGATTTTGCCCCAGTGTCTAAGTTCAAGTCTGCACATATTGATAGGCAGACGACTTTTGAGTCATCAATAGAAATAACCTTAAGGAGATTCAACCCTACACTAATCTTTAGAAAAAACGTCAAAGAATGCTTTCTCCTCTCGGTATCATTCAGATAGAAAATAAATTTCAACAAGCTATGCTCAGATGCTGAATCGATTATAACCATGTTTGGGTCTAAATCCTTTAAGTCCGTATACAAGTATGACAACGAAGGTCCAGATGGATAGATAAGAAGCTGTCCAATGGGTCTACCATTGGGAGAGTGTTTGGTTGTTTATGTTGAATGGCTTGATCTCCACTAGGCAATGCCATTTTATTGGCTAGCAACAAAGGACTATGGAATTCTTGGACGCCATTGAAATGATGAACGATAGATAGATATTCCTGTCAGATTTGTTGAACAATATTTATGCATAACAAGATGACATGTTCACAAGAAATGATACCATAAAATTTTGTGACATTTGAAGTAAGGGCATGTAATGTAGACTCTGTGGAAGACCATCAGATTGATGGACGGGAGAGAGAGTCTTTAGTCGAAAAGAAATCCTCTGATGACAACAAAGTGATGAGACCACCCCCTGTATGGGCGGGATGTAGTGACCCATATCAAAATCTAGCTCAACACACAACGTGAATCACAACAAACAATCAGGTTCTAAGAAATGGTGTCTATATGTCATTGTACGAGAACCAATTGTCTTATTGCTCTATAACTGAACTCGTCCATCAGTAGGGCTCCAAAGGAGTTGCCCCATGTATGTGCCTTGTAATCGAACTCACTCATCATTAGTGTTTCAAAGTAGTTGTTCCATGTCTATGCACCATAGTTGAACTTGTCCACCATCATTGTTCCAATGTAGTATGCCAACCAGCCTCATTTTTTTTGTATAGCTCTTTCTTTTTTCTTTTTCTTTTCTCTCTTTTTTTCTTTTTTTCTTTTTTTTTTCTTTTTTTTTTTTTTTTTTTCTTTCTTTCTTTCTTTCTTTCTTTCTTTCTTTTCTCCCTTTTTTTTTTGAGCTCATCTTTGAGTTTGAGGTTGATCTGTAGCATGTTTTATGTCTGTAGACTTCATGCACTTGTAGAAGACTTGATCACTTGGATTGATGTAAACTTGATAATGCCTTATGTGTAGACCCATTCTTGTAAAACTAAATGAACTACCTGTATGAGTCTGTAAATGTTCTCTACTTTCAAGGAATATCCCAAAATTTTTTTTGTAAATTGCCCAAATGGGATGACATTTTGATGTACCAACTTGTATTTTTGAGAATGCTTGCATGACTTCAACGTAATCATCTTTAACTTTCACGTGTGTGTTGAGCTTTCATTTCTCTAAAGGCCGATGGAGTAGAAGTTCAAGTTGTGGCCCATCATCTCAATCGTCATCAGAGTCAGAATTAGCAACGGACATGGAAGAGGAAGAAATATCAAACTGGAAAGGAATGAATTGGAAGTAGTAAAGCACTATTGTTGATGTCTCAAATGAGATAATTATTGTTCATTTTTTCAGAGCATTTTGGACTGGATTTGTCTACAAACATATCGGACTCGAGCCCAAACATAGATGATCTATCAGATACCAATGGTAGCCAGTTTAGATAAGTAATTCACCGAGTTACCCCAATTGGATACAACATCATTGACGCCAACTTATTATTGGTTGTAGGACCGAATCTCCGTTCAAACTTTCGCTAGTAAGGCTCATTACGCCTATCTATCGACATGTGTTTGACCCTTTCCATCTTGAGCTAAACCCCTCTTAAGTCTATTACCATTTTAATTTATGCCCCAGTTCGGGTTTGACATTCACTTTGTTTATGCCTCAGTTTGGTTTGATGTATCCCAATCTTATGCCCCAGTTTGGATGTCATGAAACTCTGACCTATACCCTAGTTGGTCCATCGCCTTTTTGGTTTGCCCCACTTTGAATCCATTAACATTTTAATTACGCCCCAGTTTAGGGTGCACTGTTATTTTTGTTGTGCCCCAATTTAGGGTACACTCACATTTTGGTTGTGCCCCAGTTTAGGGTGCACATGAAGTTCATTTTCAGGCTATCTCAATTTTGGGATACAATTGACCATATGGTCTTCCTTTTTATCCTGGATTTTGGGAGGTGGGTGGGACATTCTTGAAGGTTCGAGGGCAACTCCTTTGAGTTTGGGTCACCTTGGATGATGAAAATATTTATGGAGTCAAAAACCAACTCCTTCAGTCAAAGTGGCACAGTCTGTCACACCCCAATTCTGATCCAACCAGAATGGTGTGAGTGAACCGTCATTAAACCAACAGTTCACACCAGGATCTCGAATAGGCCGTGTCCATTCATACAAACCATTACACATAACCAACAATCAGAATATAAATATTACAGCGGAAGACTTTAAATAGAATGAACTGAGTGTCTATTGATAATTTAAATAAAATATCCAATTATTCAAATCCAAACATAAACTATAATATCTTTTACATCTCTTAATACCAAACAAAAATAACTGAAACGAATAAATAAAAATCCATCACAAGTACACGCAGAAAGGGCACTCGCATGAAGCATCATGCTCATCCTCCCTTGCTTGTACATCCAGAGCAGCCACACCACCGTACGCCAGAGCGTTCACGTAGTCGTCCACGGTGTATCCTGCATCAACATCTAAAAGCAATGTATATAAAAAGGGTGAGCTACCAACACAGCTCAGTAAGACAATCAGACAGTTTCACAAGATTATGCATAAGTAACAATCAGTATTATGCTGTGGTCTGGTTTTAAGTTTGCAATGTGCTATAGAAAGGTTTACTGGCCCCCGCACCTCTATACACGAGTGTGTGGCACCTCATGGATCACACCCCCATTGGCCCACATGCACCCACCATGGAATAGAGATAGAGCTAAGATACCCCCGTACCTCCCCTGATACTCTACCCATACCAGTACCTAAGCCCCTACTGGCCAGGGCTCGCAAACTGGGCTCACAACTAACCAATCCTATATGTCATCAATGTATGCTCTATCCCAGCACAGCCGTCTACGGCATAGAGATAGAGCTAAGGCATTCCCACACCTCCCCTGATGCCCTATCCGCAACTAACCCACTAGGATAGAAACAATACGCAGGTAGACCCTATCCCAACATAACTCCCTACGGCATAGAGATAGAGCTAAAGCATCGTGGACAAGCCAGCGTCGACTCGAAATCCACAGTACCACATAACATTGGCCGGGACAACATCAATATCGGAGACCACCGTACCACGACCTTCCCCTGATACCCCACCCGTACCAAGCATGTTAAGACAGATTACTACAAAAGGTGCTAGTGTGAGGAGCGATCTCAGGCCCATGCGCTACTCCACACACTAACAAAAACAATCACATGCCTAACAATCACATCCTATCAATGCATGAACAATAATAATAACTGAAAGTAAAGGATGGCATGTGAATATGCACAAACAACACATCTCATATAATCAGGTGATTAACAACAATTTATTGTCCATTAATTATTAGGTTTGGGTCAGATTCCCTTACCTGACGCTCGTTGGTTAGCTTGCTCCACGTCGCAAGATCCAAACGATATGTCACAAAGTCCTACAATATTATTAGGGTTTCATTAGAATATTTTTCTTAGGGTTTCATGTTGGTCGGAAACCAACAAAGATCACAAAATACCCTCATACATCAAAGAAAGGAAAAGAATGATATATAACATATATCTTTGTTTGTCGCCAATCTTTTGGGAAAGATTGGCGACCGGTATGGTCAGCCGGTCCCCCACAGACAACCTCCCGAGAGATAGCGGTCGCAACATACCGGTCGCACTATGTGCAACCGGTATAGTCGACCGGTATGTCTCCGGAAGACCATACATGGGTTTTTCGACTGCCGTCGACCATCCTCCATGGATTTTCAGGGTTTCCCCTATCCATTCTAAGTCTAATCATTGAGTTAGAGTTATCCCCAACTCATTCAAGTCTCGTTTCGATGAATCTCATCTCGAAACTCGAATCTAGGGTTTGACGACAATTTAGGGTTTATTGGCCAATTTAGGGTTTTAGATCAATACCTACTTTGCATGGTATTGATCCACCCACACAACTAACATAGGGTAAGTATATAGACTCAAACACTTACCGTTGACAGGCGTAATGAGAGCGTCGTCGAACGGTAATGGCGGTACCTCCTTCTTCTTCCTAGCTCCTTCTCCTTTCCAACCTCTTTCTCTTTTCTAGGGTTTGTGAGAGACAATGGAAAGGATTTGAGGAGGTTTAAGGGTGTATTTATAGGCTAGAAATAGGGTTTAGTAACCCTACTAGGATTAGGAAACTTCTAGGATTCAAAATCAAGAAAGCGGGACCAACAGAGACCAATTTCTAGATTCCCGCACATAGCTGCGCAGGCCATACCGGTCGACCGGTACCAAGACCGGTATACCTAAAATCAGGTATAATTGGTCGACTTCGGTTCGATTTTGTACCTGTTTGTTATCCGCTTGCCCCGTCTGGCCCGGTGATGATCGGAAGACCTGTCATGACACAAAACCAAGGTTTAGACCGGGTTTTCAGAGTGCGGGTCTTACAACTCCACCACCCTTAAAAGAAATTTTGTCCCGAAATTTGCATGTAGGTTCTACAACTCCCCCACCCTTAAAAGAAATTTTGGCCTCGAAATTTGAACATACCTTGATGGTAAAAAAGGTTAGGGTACTCCTTCCTCATCGCACTCTCTTCTTCCCAAGTAATTTCCTCCATATTTTGGCTTTTCCAATGCACCTTCACATAGTGGATATCCTTGGTTCGAAGTTGCTGAACTTTTCGGCTTGAGAGCATTACAGGCACCACTTCGAAAGTTAAGTCTTCAGTCAAGTCTGGAGGATCAGCGATCAAGATATGCGATGGATCTCTGACATACTTCTTCAGTATTGATACATGGAACACATTATGAACGCTAGACATAGATGGTGGTAGAGCCAATTGATATGCTACATTACCACGTCGATTCAATATCTCATATGGTCCCACATACCTGGGGCATAGCTTCCCCTTCTTACCAAACCGTTTCAGACCTCGCACCGGTGATACCTTCAAGAATACTTTGTCACCCACTGCAAACTCCAGATCTCGACGTCGGTTATCCGCATAGTGCTTCTGTCGAACTTGAGCTGTCTTTACTCTCTCTCTTTGATCTGATCAATCACTCGACAAATTTCTTCAACAAACTCCGGTCCTACAATTCTTCTTTCCCCCACTTCGTTCCATAACAGAGGTGTACGACACTTTTTCCCATAGAGTGCTTCATATGGGGCCATCTGAATTGTAGCCTGATAACTGTTGTTGTAAGCGAACTCGATAAGTGATAGCTTCTCATCCCAAGCTCCCTTGAAATCCAATGCACAAGCTCGGAGCATATCTTCCAAAATTTGAATAGTTCACTGACTGTCCGTCCGTCTGAGGGTGAAAAGCTGCACTGAACTTCAACTTGGTTCCCATAGCTTTCTGTAATCCTTCCCAGAACTTCGATGTAAAACGGGGATCTCTGTCAGATACTATACTCTCTGGAACGCCATGAAGTCTGACTATATTATCAACATATAACTTGGCCAGTTTCTCCATGGTATATTGAGGTCTGACCGCAATAAATCGAGCTGTCTTGGTGAGTCGATCTACTATAACCCAAACTGTGTCCACTGACCTTGGTGTCAAAGGTAGGCCAGTGACAAAATCCATAATGATACAATCCCACTTCCATGCAGGTTCCGGTAATGGCTGTAGTAAACCTGTGGGTCTCTGCCTTTCTGCTTTAACTTGCTGACAGTTCAGACATTGGAACACGAAACGAGCTATATCAGCTTTCATATCCCTCCACCAATAAAGTCTTCTTAGATCATGGTACATCTTGGTACTTCCTGGATGCACCGAATATGGAGTGTAATGAGCTTCAGTCATAACTCGATCTCTGATATCGCAGTCTTCACTCTCCGGTATACATAAACGTCCATGATACCTGAGTACCCTGTCTGAATCCAAGGTAAAGTCAGGATTGCTCGTACCCTTCTCTAAGTCTTCTTGCACTGTCTTGAGATATGGATCCTGTAGGATTGCTGCCTTGACTTCATCAACTAGATCCGGTGAGATCTTCAAAGCTGCGAACATCCTAGTGAACTTATGAATCAAGCCTTGCTCAATTGGATCTTCTGCAGTTTCAATTATATGCTCTTCATCACCTTCGATTGAACTAGAGGCTGCGGCACACAATGCAGCATTTGTACTTGGTCCTGCCTCAGGTTTTGATGCCCATTTTCTGCTTAAGGCGTCAGCCACGACATTTGCTTTGCCCGGATGGTACTGGATGTCACAATCATAATCTTTCAACAATTCCAGCCATCTCCTCTGTCTCATATTCAGATCATTCTAAGTGAAAAGATAAGTTAAGCTCTTGTGATCTGTCTTGATCTGAAACTTCTCACCGTACAAGTAGTGTCTCCAAGTCTTGATTGCGTGAATAACCGCTGCTAGCTCCAAGTCATGCGTAGGATAGTTCTTCTCATGCTCTTTTAACTGTCTTGATGCGTAAGCAATCACCTGTTCTCCTTGCATCAGAACACACCCAATACCCAACCCTGAAGCATCCGTATATAAAGTAAACGGTACGCTTGGTTCTGGGATGGTCAAGATAGGTGCAGAGACAAGTCTTGACTTCAAAGTCCGAAAGCACTTCTCACACTCATCTGTCCATGAGAATTTCTCTCCCTTCTTGGTCAATCTGGTGAGTGAAACAGCGATCCTGGAGTAATCTTCCACGAATCTTCTATAATAACCAGCCAACCCAAGGAAACTACGAATCTCCGCAACAGATTTTGGTGCTTCCCATCCTACTATAGCAGCTATCTTACTTGGATCAACCTTGATACCGTCTTCAGATACAACATGGCCCAAGAAAGCCACTTCCTTCAGCCAAAACTCGCACTTCTTGAATTTTGCATAAAGCTTCTCCTGTCTCAGCCGTTGTAGGGCGGCCCTCAAATGTGTTGTATGAGTCTCCATGTCCTTAGAGTAGATCAATATGTCATCGATGAATACGATGACCGAAGTGTCCAACATATCATGAAACACTTGGTTCATCAGTTCCATAAACGACGCTGGAGCATTGGTCAACCTGAAAGACATAACTAGAAACTCATAATGCCCATACCTCGTTCTGAAAGCAGTCTTCGGAATATCTCCGGCCTTGATCTTCAATTGGTGATACCCTGATCGGAGATCGATCTTTGAGAAAACCTTTGCACCCTGTAATTGGTCAAACAAGTCATCGATCCTAGGCAAAGGATACCGATTCTTGATCGTCAACTTGTTCAGCTCACGGTAGTCAATACATAGCCGTACACTTCCGTCCTTCTTCTTGACGAATAATACAGGTGCTCCCCAAGGCGATATACTAGGTCGTATGAAGCCCTTATCCAACAATTCTTGTAACTGGGTCTTCAACTCCTTTAGCTCGGTCGGGGCCATTCTGTATGGTGGTTTAGACACCGGTGCCGAACCTGGCATAAGGTCTATCCCAAATTCTGTAGCCCTGTCTGGTGGTAAACCTGGAAGATCTTCTGGAAATACATTTGAAAACTCTCAAACCACATCTAGATCTTCCATCTTTGGTACCTCAGCATTTATGTCGACTACAGATACTAGATAACCCACTCCCCCTTTCTCTAAGCATCTCTTAGCTTTTAGGGCGGAGAGGATCAGCTTCCGCTTCCTAGATAGCTTGACCCCAGCGAAGCTATACTCCCTTCCCTCTTTGTCAGTAAGCACAAGCTTCCTTTCACCACATAAAAGGACGGCCGAAAGATGGCCTAGCCAATCCATTCCCAGGATGACATCAAAGTCTGCCATCCCAAGTAGTACTAGGCTTGCTTCTAAGTCTCAGCCCTCAATACATACAGTACATGGTCCATAATATTCGGTCAAAGCCATTTCGACTCCTAGTGGAGAGCGGACTATCAAGCTTGGGTTCAAATGCTTGATTGGTAACTCCATTCGCTTCCCAAAAGAAATAGAAACAAAGGAGTGCGTGGCCCCAGAGTCAAATAATACTCTGGCGGGTATACCAGTTAAGTTTACAATTCCTGGAATTTATTGCCCCTTAGATCTACATGCTCATGCAAAATGGAAGAACAAGCCAAATAGTCAGGGATAGAGTCGTACCAGTAACCACATCAGGTGATGCGGCTGCCTCTTCAGTGGTGACCGCATACACTTTTCCTTGCTTTGGGGGTTGCTTCTTAGGTAGAGTACAGTTCCTTGCGACATGCCCCAGCTGCTGACAGTTATAACATTTGATATTTGGGTTGTGTCCAACGAACTATGGCACAGGTGGTGCCGGGTTGTTTCTCGTAGGTGCTGTAGCGGTCTGTGCCCTGTATGGGCGGAAGGGTCTGTTGTTATCGCCACCCGAATTCTCACTCGCAGGTCTCTTCACTCCCCTGTTCTGAGCGAAGAAGCTGTCCCTCTGACTGGACTCTATCACCCTCGCAACCTGCACAGCCTCGTTGTAGATCTTCTTGTCCAGACCCAAGATGTGCTCTCTGATGCTTCCACGTAGTCCCATGGTGAACCTACGTGTCTTGGTCTCCTCCTCTTGCATACTGGCCGGTGCAAAGAAGAATAGCTCTTCGTACCTCTGCTGATAAGCATCTACGGTCGACTGAGACTGCTACAGATTGAGAAACTCTCTCTCCATTTGATCTTTGAAACTCTTTGGAAAATACTTATCGAAGAAAGCAGCTTTAAACACTTCCCAATCAACCAGTGTATACTTGGTTTCCAGATATGTCCGAGTAGAATTCCACCAAGCATTTGCGTCTTCTTTCAACATATGAGTGGCAAACAGAACCTTTTCCTCCTCAGTACAAGTCATCAATCGGAAGTTCTTTTCCATCTCTGCAACCCACTGTGCTGGCCACAATGGTTTCCCCGTCTTACCTGTGAATGTAGGGGGTGATGATGGGGATAGCGATGGTAGGCGGAGGATGTACCAGTGCCAGCACCACAGCTTACACATGTAGCGGGACCATCTCAGCCTCCTCCCAACACCGTGATGGGTATGTTCACGGAGATCAGGGATGCTCGGCGTGAGATGAGCCGCAACTTGGCACAGTTGACTCGCAGCCTCCGAGTCACACAGGATCAGGTGCACTGGCTCAGGGTCGCTTACGAGCGAGACTATGATATAGCGGACCCCATACCTCCTAGGCCCCCTACCCCATGATTTTTTTTTTCTTCTTTTACTTACTCATGACTGTTTTACATATAACAGGGTAACTGTCCGGTTTGTGGACTGTACCCACAAACCGGACAGTTACCCTGTAGCACTATTTCATTTGCTACAATTTTCTTAATTAATGGAAATTTTCATGGTTTTTCCTAACTAGTGTATGTGCACATGTTAAGTTACATATTTAACATAGTATGTTATTCTCTTTCTTAGTCCGTCTCAGGTATCAAACAATGCTTAAGGTGCGTTTATATTAAGATTTTTAATTTTCTCCTAACTCAGTTCATCGACTCAGTTAAGTGCGACATGGTTTGTTGGAACAGAGCCCGAGAGCTCTGATACCAAGTTGTCACACCCCAATTCTGATCCAACCAGAATGGTGTGAGTGAACCGTCATTGAACCAACGGTTCACACCAGGATCTCGAATAGGCCGTGTCCATTCATACAAACCATTACACATAACCAACAATCAGAATATAAATATTACAGTGGAAGACTTTAAATAGAATGAACTGAGTGTCTATAGATAATTTAAATAAAATATCCAATTATTCAAATCCAAACATAAACTATATATCTTTTACATCTCTTAATACCAAACAAAAATAACTGAAACGAATAAATAAAAATCCATCACAAGTACACGTAGAAAGGGCACTCGCATGAAGCATCATGCTCGTCCTCCCTCGCTTGTACATCCAGAGCAGCCACACCACCGTACGCCGGAGCGTTCACGTAGTCGTCCATGGTGTATCCTGCATCAACATCTAAAAGCAATGTATATAAAAAGGGTGAGCTACCAACACAGCTCAGTAAGACAATCAGACAGTTTCACAAGATTATGCATGAGTAACAATCAGTTTTATGTTGTGGTTGTTTTAAGTTTGCAATGTGCTATAGAAAGGTTTGGTGGCCCCCGCACCTCTATACACGAGTGTGTGGCACCTCATGGATCACACCCCCATTGGCCCACATGCACCCACCATGAAATAGAGATAGAGTTAAGATACCCTCGTACCTCCCCTGATACTCTACCCATACCAGTACCTAAGCCCCTACTGGCCAGGGCTCACAACTAACCAATCCTATATGTCATCAATGTATGTTCTATCCCAGCACAGCCGTCTACGGCATAGAGATAGAGCTAAGGCATTGCCATACCTCCCCTGATGCCCTATCCACAACTAACCCACTAGGATAGAAACAATACGCATGTAGACCCTATCCCAACATAACTCCTTACGACATAGAGATAGAGCTAAAGCATCGTGGACAAGCCAGCGTCGAATCGGAATCCACAGTACCACATAACAATGGTCGGGACAACATCAATATCGGAGACCACCGTACCACGACCTTCCCCTGATACCCCACCCGTACCAAGCATGTTAGGACAGAATACTATAAAAGGTGCTAGTGTGAGGAGCGATCCCACGCCCATGCCCCACTCCACACACTAACGAAAAAATCACATGCCTAACAATTACATCCTATCAATGCATGAACAGTAATAATAACTGAAAGTAAAGGATGGCATGTAAATATGCACAAACAACACATCTCATATAATCAGGTAATTAACAACAATTTACTGTCCATTAATTATTAGGTTTGGGTCAGATTCCCTTACCTGACGCTCGTTGGTTAGCTTGCTCCACGTCGCAAGATCCAAACGATATGTCACAAAGTCTTACAATATTATTAGGGTTTCATTAGAATATTTTTCTTAGGGTTTCATGTTGGTCGGAAACCAACAAAGATCACAAAATACCCTCACAGAGCTGACCGGTGGCATGTACCGGCCGCAGCTCTGTGGGAAAGACTGGCGACCGGTATGGTCAGCCGGTCCCCCACAGACAACCTCTCGAGAGATAGCAGTAGTGCGACCGGTATAGTCGACCGGTATGTCTCCGGAAGACCATACATGGGTTTTTCGACTGCCGTCGACCATCCTCCATGGATTTTCAGGGTTTCCCCTATCCATTCTAAGTCTAATCATTGAGTTAGAGTTATCCCCAACTCATTCAAGTCTCGTTTCGATGAATCTTATCTCAAAACTCGAATCTAGGGTTTGATGGCAATGTAGGGTTTATTGGCCAATTTAAGGTTTTAGATCAATACCTACTTTGCATGGTATTGATCCACCCACACAACTAACATAGGATAAGAAGATGGACTCAATCACTTACCGTTGACAGGCGTAATGAGAGCGTCGTCGAACGGTAATGGCGGCACCTCCTTCTTCTTCCTAGCTCCTTCTCCTTTCCAACCTCTTTCTCTTTTCTAGGGTTTATGAGAGACAATGGAAAGGATTTGAGGAGGTTTAAGGGTGTATTTATAGGCTAGAAATAGGGTTTAGTAACCCTACTAGGATTAGGAAACTTCTAGGATTCAAAATCAGGAAAGCGGGACCCGTAGATACCAATTTTTAGATTCCCGCACATAGCTGCGCAGGCCATACCGGTCGACCTGTACCAAGACCGGTACCATCGACCGGTATACCTAAAATCAGGTATAATTGGTCAACTTCGGTCCGATTTTGTACTTGTTTGTTATCCGCTTGCCCCGTCTGGCCCGGTGATGATTGGAAGACCTGTCATGACACAAAACCAAGGTTTAGACCGGGTTTTCAGAGTGCGGGTCTTACACAGTCGCCAAGGGTGAATGAAATACTTTCCAATCTTAGTTTTTCCATTTAAAATTGGCAGGTATGCTAACATGGGAAAGAAACATGTAATCTCTCAGAATCTATGATTCAGCTTTCTAATCTCTTGGATTCCTTAACTCTGATCTTGGAATTTTAATTCCGCTCTACAATATTTGGGCTCTCAATATACTGTCTTCCAACCATTCCAACACTTTGAGGTACAAAAGTACTCCTTATGAAATGAGACATGAACCGGTGATGATGAGACCTTCTTATGAGTGGATGTAATAAGAGTGGATGCTTTGTCTACTCACTCAGGTGTTCTCTTAAGTCTAGACAATCCTATCCTCCCTAGTTCAACCTTTCCACTTTTTTTTTTTGGGGTTTATTTATTTATTTTTTTTATATTTTTTTTATATAAACAATGAACAAAGGTTAAGACTCAGAAGTGACTAGACACGAGAAGAATACACATACACATACACATACAAGCTGACTCGACCAAACAAAGTTAGCTCCTTCATGAAAATCGACCATTAGACATTATCTAGAATAATTTATTTGTATTTGAATAATCCCATGATTGGTCTTGGGGCCTCAAGATTCTGAATGGATCATTGTAGCACCAAGGTTCAACCATTGGTTCATCAAATTTCAAGAAATTGAAACGGATATGCTTATTTTTAGTTTTCATAAAGGATGACAAAGCGGTTCATGATTGAAAAAATCGGTAAATTTCTACTTGATCACAGTATCTATACTGTGACGAAGATTTTCCAATCGTTGTTTGAGATTGATGTATCAATATTGAACAAATCAACACAATGAGCTTTGTTCGATGGAGGGCTTGTAGAGACTGCCCACACTAATGTATTTGCGGGTATACATAACCCTCACGCTCCCAACAAGTGAGAGACAAGAATACTCAAGTGTGGATCCAAACATGTTGACAAGTCAAGGACAAAAGCGGGCCGAACTTTGATGTCTCAGATGTAAACATTATGATCGAGTAGATTTTATCATGTTGGTTCAAAGATGGACCAAAAATAACATACATGTGGCTCAAACTGGGTTAGGAGAGAAAAGGTCACCTTGACGAGGATGGGGTAACCTATCACCGAATGCACGATGAATAATGGGCCCCCAATCCCTTTATATACTATGTTGCAAGGATCCAAGCGACGTGGAGTAGCATAACGCATTCCCGGGCGGACCCAAGAAATGCTCATTAGAGGCTGCTCGCCGATCGTGGTCTCACAAAGTACAGGCCAAGGTTGTGTGTTTCGCCTAGCGGGCTGCCCCATCTACATGGGACCCGGTTTAGCTACTTGCACGAATGTGTGACTGAACCCATTCCCCCCAAAGCAATATTATACAAGCATAAATACAGTATCCTAGATCTAGCATCAAATGTCAAGCAAATCAAATATAAGGAAAGTATCCTAGGAGTCTGAATATTATTCTCCAGCGGAGTCGCCACCGTAAGGACAATGGGAAATCGATGATCCTCCTTGAGATAGAAATGTGTATCCGTATCGATGAAGATCAATGTTTCTGTTAGAGTCGCCACCTAGATTAAGGTCTAGGACCTCGAAAAATGTAGCTTCACCCTGAGATAAGACTTCTATTGACTCGTAACCCAATGTATCAGTTCTTTGGTCTGCAAGAGATCGGGTAAGTATTCAGGGTACGATTATGGGAAGGTGTTAGGCACCCAAACCGTCCGATCAATATCGACCTCCTAAACTTTCCTTAAACTCTAATTTTGACTATGCTTGGTCAACTGGATGACTAGGGTTCAATGGGGGATGTCCTAAACCAAGTTGCTAAGTTATTCTAACCTAGGGTTCAGCCAATCATATTTTAAAGCAAATAAACAATCAAATGTAATGTACAATATTATACAGTAAATCGAACCAAAGATGGTTCGGTCTTGGACTAAATCTGAGACGTGTAAGACATCTCAAACTGCCTACGTATTTCAATCCCGGAAATCAAGTCCAAAAACGTAGTTCGAAAAGGGTTTTGTGATTAAAGATTATGGAAATGATTTATGCATGTGCTTCAATTAAATTATTTGTTCAAGCTGAAGTTTATGCTGAATGTATGGTTGATGGTGGCTTTGTACCGTATTTGGGATTCCCAAATTGCCTACGTATTCTTGGGTGTGCCCTAGAAATCAAGTACGACGTAGTTCAAAATGATTGTGAGAGTTGGATTTGGAATGTGTACCAAATTCCTTCCATTTTTGTCGATAGGATCTAGGGATGAGGCCTAAATTCCTACCATTTTTATTTGGGATGTGTACCAAATTCTTTTTATTTTTATCAATAGGATCTAGGGATGAGACCTAAATTCCTACCATTTTTATTTTGGATGTGTACCAAATTCTTTCTATTTTTTGTCAATAGGATCTAGGGATGAGACCTAAATTCCTACCATTTTTATTTGGGATGTGTACCAACTTCTTTCTATTTTTGTCAATAGGATCTAGGGATGAGACCTAAATTCTTACCATTTTTTTTTGTTTCCATTTTTAGATTTTCTAGGGTTTCTTATCCCTTTTCATTGTGATTTTCAATTTTTAGGGTTTCATACCCTAATTGCTATTTTTTTTTTCATTTTTAGGGTTTTCTACCCTAATTGCTATTTTTTTTTCCATTTTTAGGGTTTTCTACCCTAATTGCTATTTTCTTTTCATTTTTAGGGTTTTCTACCCTAATTGCTATTTACTTTCTATTTTTAGGGTTTTCTACCCTTATTGTTGTATTCTTTCCATTTTAGAGTGTATCTTGCCCTAATTGGTCATTCCATTCTAGGGTTTATTTTGCCCTAGTTGTTGGACTCAATAATGGCAATGTAAACAATCCAACTTAACAATGTGAGCTTAAATATAGCAGTGTAAGCATCCAAATATAGCATGTTAAAAATATATCCAAATTTAGCAACAACTAAGTCAAAGATGGCAAGTGAGCATGTGAATCAATACAAACATGGTAAGTGTGCAATCCAAAAATAGAAGCATCCAAAGATAACATGTGAAAGCATTCCAAGTATGGCATGTGAGAGTGTAAGCATCAAATATGGCAATTATGTGGCATCCAAACATGTCAGTGAGCATCTAAAAACATTCATGAAGAAAAATTCAACGGTATAAATCACTCTTGATGGTAATCTAACCGTTCAAATTCATTTAAAACATTCCCAAATATAATCCAATGGTTCAAATCACTCAAGATGGTAATCCAACCGTTTAGATTCATTTAAATCAATTTTCATGTCATCCAATGGTTCAGATCGCATATTAACATGCATCATATGATTAAATCTTCATAATCAATGGTTTAGATCAACTTAAATCACATTAACATGCAAATAATATGATCAAATGAAGCAGATCGGGTATGAGGCAGAATTGATCAGGTTTGTGCATATAAAGTGGGAACCATCTAATAATTAATGTAAATGGAAAGTGTGTGGATTGTGGTGATGGCTGGGCTTGGCCGTGAGTGGAGTGAGATCTACAGGTGTGTAGAGCGGTGGTGATCTGGTAAGGTGGTTTTGGGATGTGGTAGTGTTGCTTGATGAGCAGGTGGTTTTGGTAATGTAGACTGGTTTGTGAGATGGGATCAGTATTCAGTGGTAGGTGTTGAGGTGTGCAAGGCTGGCTGTACAGGTGATAATGGTGGTGTGGCTCACGGTGGCTACAATCATGATGAACGAATATAAAAGTAAATCAGGGAGAGAAGAGCTTACCTGAATCTTCTTCTCCCTCGCTCTCTTCTGCTCTTTCTCGATCCCTCGGGCCATCCCTCTTCTTCTTCTCCTCTTATTCTCGATCTGCCACCCTCTTCTTTTATTATTATTATTATTTTTTCTTCTTCTCCTCATCCCCATCTTCTCGGTTCTTCCCCTCTTATTTTATTATATTTTTTTCTTCTTCTCCTCCTCCCCATCTTCTCGGTTCTTCCCTTCTTCTTTTATTTTATTTTTTTTTCTTCTTTTCCTCCTCCCCATCTTCTCGGTTCTTCCCCTCTTCTTTTATTTTATTTTTTTTCTTCTCCTCCTCCTCCCCCTTTTCCTCGGTTCTTCCCTCTTCTCGGTTCTCCCTTTTCCTTTTTCTATCCTTTCTCTCCACTGCCCTCTCTCTCTTTCTTCTTTCGGTCTTCTCTTTTTTCTATTTTTTTTCTTCTTTATTTTTATCTCCCTCCACCACTCTCTCTCTCTCTCTCTCTCTCTCTCTCTCTCTCTCTCTCTCTCTCTCTCTCTCCTCTTCTCTCGATCTTTCCCTCTTCTGTTTTTTCTTCTTTTTTTATCTCCCTCCATCGCTCTCTCTCTCCCCTCTTCTCTCAATCTTCTCCTCTTCTCGATTCTCTTTTTTTTTCCTTTCTTTTTTTGTTTTTCTTCCTTTCTTTCCAAACCTACTGCCCCTCTTTTTATCTTTGTAGATTCTTCTCCCTAGACCACCGACCCTGACCATTATTTCTTTCCAAAAAAACCTCGATCTTCCCTCCTTTCTTTCCTTATAACCGATCCCAATCTTAGGTATTTCGGCTACCTAGCAGCTTCTTAGGAAAGAAATCCCGCCTCTTTCTTTTTTCGTCTCCTTTTCTCCTCTCTCTTCTTTCCTTCTTCGATAATCTCACCAACTCCCTTTTTTATTTGGATCCTCTTGCTTTTTATATATAAAACATATATATAAATATATAATATATTAATATATATAATATATAATATATTAATATATATAATATAATATAAATATAAGACATATGTACTTATTATATGATATATTATAATATATTATATATTATATAATAGTATATAAAAGAAATACATGCACATGCATCGACATGAATTGGTCCAGATTGACAAGGATTGATTGGATTAGGCCAAGACTCGCTTGGGTTGAGCTGAGTTGACTGGATTAACTGGAATTAACTGGGTTTTCTCTCTCTATCATTTCATGGGTCATTTCCACTGTTATTCCGTATGGAATTTTTTGATAGCCTCTATTCCAAATTTTCTATGTTCACTTTGTAGAACACTAAAAATGAGGAATATAGGAGCTTGAATCACCTCATTTGGAAATAAAATGGCCAACTTATGAATTTCTGAAGTTTAAACAGGCCAATTATCGATAATTTAGCTGACCATTCTGCATGGATCCTTCGGAGACTTCTACTGAAAATTCTTTACGTCCACTTTGTAGAGTACTAAAAATGAAACATAATGAAACTGAAATTACTTGATTTGAATATGGGATGATCAAAATATGAATTTTCGAAGATTAAATGACCATTTCCATATGTAATTTTTGCATGGGACCCTCCAGAGACTTCTACCTGAGATTTTTCACGTCCACTTTGTAGGACATCATAAATGAAGAATAATGGCTTTGGAATCATCTGAATCCGACGTAGAACGGAAAAGATATGAAGCTTTGAAGTTCTAACGATAACTTTGCATGCAAGCTTGCATGGGGCCCACTGGTGACTTCTACCGGAAATCCTTTCGTCCACTTTGAAGAGGACTAAAAATAAGGAATAATGGTACTTAAACCATATGATTCAGATGTCGGATGATCAAGATATGATGTTTGAAATTCAAACAATCCAACTTACGATAATTTGCATGAAAGCCCCTGAGATTATTTATGATAATTTCAGAAACCTCCCTTGTACGTATCATCCGACTAAAATGATCATATCTTCTTCATTTGATATCAGAATTGAACAATTCTGGTCTCATTTTGTAGATAATTTTATGACCTAGGCATCCATGCAAAATTATAACCCGTGACCTTGCTGTGGGATCCATTGAAAACTTCCTCAAATTCACAGACCCATTGAAAACTTCCTAAAATTCACCGTAAAAAATTTAAACTTTCAATCACCTTTCGTCTTTTTGTTGTCCACACACTAGTAGGACTTTGTTTAGCTGGGATGGCAAAAATGGGGTGCTTGCAGATATGTCTCTCAGTTTCTTTCGAAAGTATTGCCTGTAGAAAGCCTTGCATGGTATTGGCCGCATGGATTATTGATCCATAATCAATCTACTAGTTATTTGAATGAGAATCAACTAAATTTGATTCATAACAAACCAAAATTCTCTGAGCTGAGATGTCCCTCATGTTTATGATGTGGTTACACACATCATCCTTACCATTGTTACTTAATGGGTCTGATTTTCCATTAGAGTGCTTACTAACATCTTGTTTGAACTCAAAAATTGAGCATCAATTTCCTTCATATAGTCAATGACCTTCTTACATTCAGGAATTGATCCTATAATGCTCTTGTCGATATTGTTCATGACAAGCATCAAGCTTAAGTGGAATCCGTAAGAGCAACGGGCTTTTCTATACGGAGCGCCATATCCAAATCCATGCATTGTAAGGTTAAATAAATCTTCTATTTCCAATTTGAATAATTTTCCCTAGTAAGCATTGGGAGACTAATCTGGTTATAAACTGCAAACAATAATAAAGAAGTTTAGATTTATTGGTGTACAATTTTATACTAACATCAACCCACGTCAATAATCAGTAACACACTAAAATTAATTATAATCTACCTATGGGCTAAACATATAATCAATTTAATATGTGAAACTTTACACTAAGTTGGTTGACATCAAACTTAAGTGACAGATGGATGTGTCCTACAAAATTATCTGTGGGCTAAGATTATAGTCTACATCTGTCTAAGTCTATATTAATAAGACTAGAATGCTACACTGTAATTCAGAAGGTTGTTCCACACCTGTAGGCAAAAGAAGGCTTCCATTGTCTTGCAGTTTCACATTCTACCTTATTCCATCTTCTCACATAAAAAAAGAATATTTTCCTGTGGGGATAATATCCAGTCCCAATGCAGAAGATGCAATTTTCTAATGCCTACTACTAGAAGGGTATTTCATTCTTTTATGACATCCTTAAATAAGCACTTATATGTGTAAAAAAATAAAACTAATTATTTCCTTGATTTTAACACAAAACTTTATTATAAGGGCATATTTGTCATCTATGACATCTTGAAAAACACACTTATATGTGTTAAAAATAAACCTAATGGTTTTCTTGATTTTTAACATAATTTTATTGTAAAGGGCATTTTAGTCATTTATGGCACCCTTTTAACAACCATTCATAAGTGTTAACATAAGCCTAATAATCTTAAAGAGTTCCTAATGGCTTATTCTTTACTTTATTTAAATGGCGTTTGTTACTGTCACTAAAACAGTGAGACAAACCTTACTGTATTTCTATATTTAGTGGCGTTTATTCTATAATGTCACTAAACAGTAAGATAAATCATTATGTTATGTACATCTATATACAGTAGCGTTCCATCTTTAAATGTCACTAAAACAGTGCTTAATACATTCTGTTATGTTTATAGATACAGTGACGTTCTGTCTGTAAATGTCACTAAAGGAAAACTATATTTTTAGCGACGTTCAGAACACACTGTCATAACAAATACAGTCACTATTCTATAACTTTTACCGACGCTCAGAACGAACTGTCATAAAAAGTACAGTCACATAAAGCAGTGACGTTCGGTTCGTAACTATAATATGGTGATATATAATAAACACAATTTAAAAAAGTTAAATGTCACCAACTGAATAACCGAATCACCTGGTTCAAAAGGCCTGGGTCAAAACCGGAACACAAACCCAACCAAAATGGTTCGTACCGGTTCAACCTATCCGGTCCAACCATAACTTAATAAAACAAAATGGGCCTTTTAAAAATACAAACCCATTACCGTATAATTTAAAAGGTATAACTTAAATGGTCTTATTAAATATACCAAAAAGCTTTTCACTAGATACCCTAATTTCTTTTAAATTTAGGCAAAGATTCCTTTCAATTTACGACACTAAGCCATCGTTATGTTTCCCATTATTTTTCTCTCTTTCAGATCACCGAACGCTTGCGGCGGCGGTAGGGAATATGCTAGAATATCTGGCACTCCTCAAAACAAATCCGGCAAAGACACCGATCACCGCCAAAGCAAGCCTGAAGGGCCAGAGAACACTGGAGGAAAGAGATCGAAAAATAATCTCACAGTGGCCTTGCGGGTTGGCTACGGCAACCTACTGGCCACGGCTCGCTGGCCTGCGGCCATTCCTTATGCCTACGGGTACACAGCCGAGGGCTTGCGGTTGCGTGCCTGCTGGTCTACTGGCTTGTGGGTCGGCAGCCATGCCGATGCGCACCTGCTATCTGTAGGCCTACAGGTGGAGCCCATTGGCAGTTGGCCGGCCGAACCCAATAATAAAAATTATTTTATTTTATTAAAACGATGCTGTGAGGACTAATATCGTAATCTTTTTTGGAAGTTGCCACCTAGATTAAGGTCTAGGACCTTAGAAATGTGATATCTCACCCTAAGGTAAAACTTTGATTGACTCATGACCCTTAGATTGGATTTCTGGTCCATCAGAGGTTGGGTAAGCATCAGGTTACGGTTATGGGAAGGGGTTAGGCACCCAAACCGCCCGATCAATATCGGTCTCCTATACATTTCCTATGCTAGACTCTATCTATTAAACCGAACCAAACCAAGTGGTTTGATATCATTGAACTGAATCCGTATCCATCAGATTGCCTACGTATCATGGAATTATTCCGAAAATCAGGTTCACCATCGTAGTTCAGGTGTGATTAAAGTTTATGACTGTGATTTATGCTTGTACATGATTAAGTTCATTGTTTAAGTTGAAGTTTATGCTTGAAAGGTTGAGAAACCCTATGGGTTAGGATTTGGATAGTTCATGCGAACTGATAGATAGTCCTAGTGGATCTAAGAATGGATAACCCTTTCTAGGTAAAAATGTGGATAGCCCTATCTGGGTCAAAATATGGATAACCCTTTCTGGGTTGGAATGTGGATAGATATCCTAGTGGATCCATGGATAGTCCGAGTGGATTAAGGTATGGATCCGAATTTGGGTTTCTCCCAAATAGCCTACGTATCCTAGGGTTTGCCCTAGGAATCAGAATCGGCGTAGTTCGGGATGGCTGAAATAACTTGTTATAGGTTTAGGGTTAAGAACCTATTCTTGGTTTAGGGATGAGAACCTATTCTAGGTTTAGGATATAGGACCTATTCTAGGTTTAGGATTAGAACCTATTCCAGGTTTAGGATTAGAACTTATTCTAGGTTTAGGATTTACTGAGGGGCAAAAATCATTCTGAGCTACCCTTTTCATCCTAAGCTCTAATTTTGGAAGGTTTGGCAAAGCATTCTTTTTCTTTATTAAGATTTTTATTATTTTCCATTATACCCTTCCCAAGAATGTGGGTGCTTAAATACACGTCCCCATGCCTAGATTGTCTTCTAAAAGTGTGCATATGGCAGTTCAACTAGGGTGTTGAATAAATTAAATTATTATCAAAAATAAATTATTCATCTAAGCATGGCATGTATGATGTTTATGGTAACTAACAAAATATATAGAAAGATTATGAAAATCTCCCTAACATGGTATATTATACCATAAAATTTATTTAAACAAGGTAAAACTTACTATGCTATATTCTAAGCATGGCAAATCTAAACATGGCATGTCTAAATATGGTAATTATCAAGATATTATTAAATATGGTAAAAAAATTATTTATTCTATCAAATGTAACAATACATGGATATGGCAAACATGGTATGTGCACAATCCAAACAAAGCATGTGAATACTCTAAATGTGATCATTTATCCAAATATGGCATGTAGATACTTTAAATGTAGAAAGTATGCAATCAAATATGGTAGAATTCACAAAATCACTCAAGCAATCAATTGCATGTTACAGTGAATGAGACATCAATGAAACCTTTCTGAAAAATTCAAAATTATCAAAAAATAATGTTCAAGAAATTCTTTGAAAATATTGTAACTTTTATGAAGACATTTGGAATGAATAATGACTCAAAAATATCAAAATTGTGACACAGAGTTTCAAGTATTGCACAAACTAGGAACTGATTTCAAATTCTATCACATTACACCAAAATGACCATAAGTAGGTCTTTTGAAACTCAAATTAAGTCCTATTTGTTTTTCATAGAAAGATGACTTGACATGCCACATTTCATCTGAAGGGGTCGAATCCCAACAGAAGACGAATCCATGTCAAATGAATGCCACAAGACCGGATATGTGCACTGCTCAAGTCTGTTCCAGATTTTTGACCAGTTGCACCATAAATTCCATATAAAATCCCATACTTAATGAAAATTAAATCCAGACATATGTCCATGTAGATAATTGACAGATCTAAAATTTTATTAAGAAAAACAAGTGAAATAGAACATTCTCTTTGTGAAAAAGATACTTTTCAATCATACCAATCAGTATATCCTAACAGATTCAAAAACAGAGCACTATGCACTTCAAAATCAATATCAATTCGATGGAAAATTGAAAAAATCCAAAACTAGTGCTATTTTTTAGAAGACCTTCATATCTAAAAAATTCATATGAAGTTGCTTTTTTGATTATGGCGGTAAAATCCTTTTCTTGTGACTTTCTGATAGGGGATTGCATTATACCCGAGTAAGGCAGCAATGCCAAAGAAGAATTTTTTTGATAGACTTTCCCAATTGTAAATAGAACTAAATTTCTAGGGGAGTCTTCTAACATATCAGAGAGGATCCCATAAAAATTTGGGCTTCAAAATCAAAAAAAAAAAATCACATGAAATGCACATCCCAAATTTGGATCCTAAATCTAGAAATTTCAGATTAGAAACCTACTTTGTAAAATTTATCAAAAACATCAAACATCATCATATAACACTCAAATCTTCATCATTGAATAGTTTAAATAAATTATCATACATAAAAAGTGTTAGACATGAACATCCTAACATCAACGTACACGCAATAGGGCATTCCTGATCGAGATTTAATGAAAATAAGTCTTTTCAAGAAAAATCAACATTCAAACTTTCTAAAGACCCCTAAATTCGTTTTAGAGTACCAACCTTATGCTCGAATGAAGCAAAACCTTTGATGTAGGATTTTTGGAGATCATATCAAGATTTTTGAAGGTGAATCCTCATTCTCCTCTTCTCTGCTCCTTTTTCTCTTATCTTTCTCTCTTTCACGTTTTTTCTTTTCTTTCTTTTCTCTTCTTCTTCTCTCTTCTCTCTCTCGGCCTCTCTCTCTCTCACATTTTTGCTTCTTCTAGAAAAAAAGATCCCTCTCTCTTTCTCTTGGCATTTTTATCCTCTCTTCTCCTCTTCTAGAAGATCCTTTCTTTTCTTTTCTTATTTTTTTTCTAGAAAATCCCTTCTTTCCTTTTCTTCTTCTTTCCTTTCTTCTTTTCCTTCCTCTTTCTCCTTCTTCTCTACGTTTTTCTTTTCTTTTCTTTCCTTTTTCTCCTTCTTCTTCTAGAAAATCCCTTCTCTCTTTCCTTTCTCTCTTTCTTTCTTCTCTTCTTTCCTTTTTTCCATCTCCCTCTCTCTTTCTCACGGCCTCTCTTCTCCTCTCTCTCCTCACGACCTATCTTTTCTCTCTTCTAGAAAAAAACTTCTCTCTTCCTTCCTTTTCTCTCTTTCCTTTTTCTCTCTTCCTTTTTTTTCTTCTTCTTTCCTTCTTCTCTTCTTTCCTTTTCTCTTTCCTCCTTCTAGAAAATCTCCTCTCTTCCTCACATTTTTTTTCTTTTCACTCTTTCCTTTTTTCTTTTCTTTCCTTTTCTTCTTCCTTCCTCTTCTTCTTCTCGGCTTTTCTTTCCCTCTTTTTTTTCGGCTTCTTCTCTTCTCTCTCTTTCTCACGACCTCTCCTCCTTTATTTCCTATAATATATATATATATATATATATATATATATATATATATATGCATATATATATATATATATATAATAAATATATAGTCGATATATATATATATATATAATATATATATATATATATATATATATATATATATATAATATATATATATATATAAAAGAAATGCATGCATATGGGCTGACGTGACTTAGTCCGGATTGGTCTGAGCTGGGTCAAACAGACTTGGACTAAGTTGGATTGAATTGGTTTGGACCAAAATTGATTTTTTTCTATCATTTCATAGTCTATTTCTGCCACCATTCCACATGAAATTTTTCGATAGTCTCTATTCTAAATTTCTACGTTCACTTAGTAAAACACTAAAAATAAGGAATATTGGAACTTGAATCACCTCATTTAGAAATTTAATGGCCAACTTATGAATTTTTAAAATTTAAGGAGGCTAATTATCGATAATTTGGCTAACCATTCTGCATGGGATCCTTCGGAGACTTCTGCCTAAAATCCTTTACGTCCACTTTGTAGAGTACTAAAAATGGAACATATTGAAACTGAAATCACCTGATTTGGATGTAGGGTGATCAAAATATGAATTTTCAAAGATTAAATGACCATTTCCATGTGTAATTTTACATGGGACCCTTTGGAAACTTCTTTACTGAATTGTTCACGTCCACTTTGTAGGACATCACAAATGAAGAATAATGGCCTTTGAATCATTTGAATCTGACATAGAACAACAAAGATATGAAGCTTTAAAGTTCTATCGATAATTTTGCATGAAAGATTGCATGGGGCCCGCCGGTGACATCTACCCGGGATTTTTTCACGTCCACTTTGAAGAAGACTGAAAATAAAGAATATTGGCCTTTGAATCATCTGATTTCGATATCAAATGACTCAGATATGATGATTTGAAGTTTAAATGATAATGTATGCATCATACGATCATTATGTAAATGCCCTTGCACTTTCAAACTGTGTTATCTTCCTTGTTTGATATCAGAATTTGATGATTCTGGTCTTATTTTGAAGATAATTTCATGACCTATACATCCAAGTAGATAATAGCCTATGACCCTGCTATGGGGTTTATTACAAAAAAACAAACCTTTGGGTTAAAAATTGAAAACCTGCCATATGGATTCACTTATGCTGAGGGTAGCAAAAATGGGGTGCTTACAGATGCCCCTCTTTAGCTGAGATTGTTTCCAATTGAAGACTAAAGACAAAAGAACCACATTTTTTATATGAGTGAGATTGCTTATTGGGCTGCACTTAGGGTAATTTGTCCTAAACTGCCTACTATTCTAAGGGTGTCCTAGAAATCAAGCCCAGAACGTAGTTCGACTAGCAAGAAGGTTTGCTCTTCTTGGAAAATTGATGATTGTTCTTCTTGTATGAAGCTAGGCTGTGAATACAAGGCTCATTTGTAGGCTAGGAACCTCTTCTTGCTGAGGTGGGACTCATGATACAAGGTACACGCGGGATTGAACCCAACTTGATCCATTTGTAGGCTGATAAATCTCTTCTTGTATGAAGCTAGGTTGTGAATACAAGGCTCATTAGTAGGCTAGGAACCTTTTCTTGCTGAGGTGAGACTCATGATGCAAGGTACGTGCGGGCTTGAACCCGGCTTGATCCATTTGTAGGCTGATAAACCTCTTCTTGTACAGAGCTAGGCTGTGAATACAAGGCTGGTTTGTAGGCTTGAAACCTCTTCTTGTATGGAGCTAGGCTGTGAATACAAGGCTGATTTATAGGCTGATAAATCTCTTCTTGTACGGAGCTAGATTGTGAATACAAGGCTGGTTACACGAGCTTGGGCTTGGCCTTGATTTGTCCGGATGGAGGAATTATTGTCTTTCCTTTTGACTGAATTGAGGCTCTTTTGATTTTGATTCTGGTTTGAGTACCTACACTTGTCAGAACATTGAAAATTT
Organism: Protea cynaroides; assembly: GCA_028583415.1. Lineage (NCBI taxonomy): Eukaryota > Viridiplantae > Streptophyta > Magnoliopsida > Proteales > Proteaceae > Protea > Protea cynaroides. The sequence goes on from CM053266.1 coordinate 10,726,916, forward strand.
CATAGAGCATGTTATAATGATAATTTCTAATGGGGTGGGGAAAATAAATGTTTCTTTGTTGAATTTAAAGAGACATAGTTCATGAGACACACTGGAATTCAAAAAACCTAAAATGCTATTGGTTTCTTGATTAGGGCAACTCTAGGGAGTGTTCGAACTTTTCAATTATTCCATTCATAAGTAATGATATCAACCAGATCTAATGTCAATTTTCTAGGAAGTTCACAATCAGTCACTTCTTTGCTGGTGCTTGCTGGGATATTGAATTGTTGAGGTAGCCTTGTTAGGGAATAGAATGAAGTATGAGTCAACCCCATGAACCGAACATGCAAACTATTCTTTGTATTTGTAACAACCCGCCCTTGCTTCCACCAAGTGCATTTCCATCTGATATCTGCTGTGGATATTTCTTTGAGGCGACTGAATCAGTCTATGTCAATCTGATAAGCCATAGGATCTGCTCTTTTTGCCAATTGGTAGGGGTTAAGAGTCATTGCTTCAGATTCTTCAACTAATCCTAATCTCTCTATTAACCAAATTTAAAGTAGGTATGGTGACCCACTAAAATTTTCCAACTCGAACTGATTTTAATGAGTCGCCATGAAGTCAAGGCCCTTTAATGTCTCAGTCAACACTGTAGGGATGCTGTCAAAACCTTGTCTCGCATGCTTGATGAGATCTATTATGATTGGAGATTCTATATCTGTGCAACTTCGTAGCAATAGTCGGGCTATGCTACAATAGAGGTAAACATGTCTTTTCTGCTCCTGTGCTTCTTTCATTTTTGGACTTGTATGAGCATATGATTTGATCATGAGCTTTATCTGTAGTCGTTGATCTTGTATAAAATGACACATTTCTTTCCTGTCCCAACTGAAAAAATCCTGTATCTCTTGCTTGTAATCTTTTCCTAGAGATGGTTTGAAAATCTTCCGCTTAGGTGTGTGCAGGAGGCAAGCTCTGAATTCTTCCACAGTTGGGCATAATTCAACTTCTCCCATCCTGAAGACATTAACTATTGGATCCTAGCATTGAGCGGCTGCTTTCAAGAGATCTGAGCATAATTTCATCGTTGTCAATTGAGGAAGTGCCTCTAGTTGATGCTTTCGCAAGAAAGAGCTATCTTCTGTGAACTCAACACACCAGCTCCAATTTTTTAGTGTCTTATCCGTCTTTGTAATTCTATTCGATGGATCGATGGATTATCAGCCTTCCGGGTGTGACCTGTAGAAATCCCGACATACAAATAGAAGTTAAATAATGAATCATTGGAATTTATCTTAAATTGTTGTTGTTTAGATATATTGAAATGTCCTTAGTAGGTTACACATGAAATGTATACATATGACTGACTCTGTCTGAGCTTTAAGTACTTAAATCTATAGACATGATGAGCGAAAGTGGAGGTCCAAATGGGACTGACAAGAAACTATCCAGGTGGGTCTGCTGCCTGGAGGAGTTTGTGGTTATTTATATAGAATGGGCTTATCTTACCGAGAAGATCCCATTTATCAGTTCGAGAAAGGAAGGGCTTATTGGAATCTTGGGATGCCATCAGATGTAATGAATGACAGATAAGAGTTCCAGCCAGATTTTTATTTTACAATTTCTCAGATTGATATACTCATGAGAGTTTATATCAAATGATATGAAAGATGGGCTTTGATGTGTAACTCTTGGGAAATCCATTGGATAGATGGACGGATGAAAGAGTTTAGCCAAAAAAATGGGAAATTCTTTCTTTGATTATGATGATAAGATGAGCCATCCCTAGGTGAAAGGTTGTTGTACCCCATCGGAGAATCCTGTCAACCATGTCGGTAAGTTCTTCAAATGATTGATGCTTGTTGTTGGTGTCAGCAGGTGAGAGAGAGGCCTTCTACACCCTCCATTTTTTTTTTGAAGAGTGTAGAGGCTACACATAATATCTCTTTACTTAATCCAAGTTGGTCAAGTATTGTAACTCAATGCCCACCATGTTGACCAGTCGAACAGCTTTTCCAGGTAAGATTTCCTTTACCATGAATGGCCCGCTCCAATTAGGGCGAAACTTGCCCCTAGGGTCATGGATAGGTGCTCTTTCCTCCTTCAATACTAGGTCCCCGACTGTCAAGTGACGAACATGCACCTTTTTGTTAAAGGTTTCTGCCATTCTTTGTTGGTATTTTTTACATTATCGATTGCCTTCATCCTTCTTTCATCAACGAAGTTCAGTTCATCATATCTAGATTGCAACCATTCAGTTTATGGAATTTTACATTCCATCAAGACTCTCAATGTTGGCACCTCTATTTCTATTGGGAGGACTACTTCCATATCATATACTAGTGAATACGGCATTGCCCTAGTAGATGTTCTTATGGATGTTTTGTATGCCCAGAGTGCATAAGGTAGTTTGTCTGCCCAGTCAACATTAGACTCTACCATCTTTTAGAGGATAACTTTGACATTTTTATTGGCCTCCTCTACTGCTCCATTTGTCTATAGATGATAAGGAGAGGACCAGTGCCTTTTGATGTGGAACTTATCACATAATTCTTGGACTCTCCCTCTAAAGTGTTGTCCTTGATCTGAGATTATAGAATAAGGCATTCCATGCCGGCATATGATGTACTCTTGTAGAAATTTAGCTACTTTGTTTGCTGTGAGCTTGGCATATGACTGTGCCTCCACCCACTTTGTGAAATAGTCAATGGCAACCAAAATGAATTCATGCCCATTTGAGGCTTTAGGGTGAACCTTTCCGATTACATCTATGCCCCAGGTTGAGAAGGGCCATGGAGAACTAAGAGTATGCAACTCTGCTGGAGGCACGTGTATCGAATTAGCGTGGATTTGGCACTTGTGACATTTCCTTACGAACTCTGTACAGTCTGCTTCCATTGTATTCCAGTAATATCCCATTCTGAGGATCTTCTTTGCAAGCATTCTAGCATTCATGTGAGGTCCGCATATTCCTTGATGGACTTGTTCAATGACGTTTTGCGCCAGTTCCTCATCGACACAGACCAACTGCACTCCTTCATGGGATCTTTTGTACATGATATCTTTGCATAGTATGAACTGAGAGGCATATCGCCTAAGAGACTTCTTCTCACCTGTTGTGGCTTCCACTGGATACATTCCTTCCTTAATGAAATCTATGATGGGAGCAAACCATGGTCGGCCATCGACTGTCAGTGCATTTACTTCTTCCAAGTGGACTAGTCATACTCTTTTCTCTATGATTAGGGGTTTGATACGTCCCAAAGGATCATTTTCAATCATTGAAGCCAAGGTGGCTAATGCATCGGCAACTTATTGGTATCTCTTGGGGAGTAGTCAAATTCAATTTGCATGAATTTCTGAGCCAAGGTTATTGCACATTGTTGGTAAGGTACCAGCTTCTCATCTTTGGTTTTCCAATCCCCTCTGACTTGGTAGATAACAATTGATGAGTCACCATAGACCTTTAATCTGCAGACCCTTATGGCCAAGGCTGCTTTCAATCCCATGATACATGCTTCATACTCTGCAATGTTGTTTGTACAGTCAAAGTCTAATCTGAATGAAAATTGCACAAATGCCCCTTTTGAATCTATGAATAAGACGTCGGCCCCATATCCCATATGATTTGTTGCTCCATCGAAGAACATTATCCATGTGTCATTTTTCCCCTCCTCTTGATTTGTGTAGACTTATTCATCTGGGAATACATCTTCCAGATGTCTGAGGTTATCTTTAATTGGTAGTGATGATAGATGTTCTGCAATTACGCTCCCCTTGATAGACTTTTGAGTAGTGTATGTGATGTCGAATTCGGACAACAACAATAGCCACCTAGCCAACCTTCCTGTCAAAGCTGGTCTCGAATAGATACTTCAGGGGGTCCATTCGGGAAATGAGTATGACCTTGTAGGATAACATATAATGCCTTAATCTCTTTGTTATCCAGACCAGAGCTGCGCATGTCTTCTCCAACTGTGTATAATTGGCTTCGTAGCCTGTAAATTTCTTACTCAAGTAGTATACTGCCTTTTCTGTCTTTCCATCCGTATCATGCTGGGCTATTATTGATCCCATAGAACCTTCTAGTACTGACAAGTAAAGGAGTAGTGGTATCCCCGGTACTGGTGGGGCTAAGACTAGTGGGTTCAACAGATAGGTCTTGATTTTATCGAAAGCCATCTAACATTGAGGGTTCCAATCTTTTGGCTGGTCTTTCTGGAGTAGCTTGAAAATTGGTTCGCATGTTGCAGTGAGATGTGCAATAAACCGGTTGATGTACTGAAGTCTTCCCAAGAAACCTCTTACTTCCTTTTCTATTTGAGGAGATGGAATTGTAGAGATGGCTTTTATCTTGGCTGGATCAATTTTGATTTCTCTTTGGCTGACCATAAAGCCTAGCATTTTGCCCGCTATTACCCCAAATGCACATTTTTTGGGGTTAAGCCTTAGTTTATATTGCTTGATCCTTTCGAAGAACTTCCTTAGTGCCAGGATGTGACCTTCTCTAGTAAATGATTTTACGATCATATCATCTACATACACCTCTACCTCCTTATGGATCAGGTCGTGCAAGATTGTAGTGGCCATTCTTTGATAAGTTGCCCCAGCATTCTTCAACCCAAATGGCATCATAGTGTAACAATAGGTGCCCCAGTCTGTTATGAAGGCGGTCATCTCCTTGTCTTCAGGTGCCATCTTTATCTGATTATACCCTGAGAATCCATCCATGAAGGACAAAAGAACATGATTTGCAGTGTTATCCACTAAGATGTCTATCTTTGGTAATGGAAAGTCATCTTTGGGGCTAGCCTTATTCAGATTTTTGTAATCTATGCACACCCTCAATCTTCCATCCTTTTTACGTACGATGACCACATTTGCTAGCCACTCTGGGTACTTCGTGACCTCTAGGAATCCTACGTCAAACTGCTTCATGATATCTTCTTTAACCTTGAGGGTCCATTTAGGCCTTAACCGCCTCAGCTTCTGCTTATATGGCCTTGCATTTGAGACCAAAGGTATCTTATGCTGTACAACTTCAGGGTCTATGCTGGGCATATCTTCATAGGATCAGGCAAACACTTCTTGGAACTCCATCAATAATTCTGTCATTTGTTTGGCTTTTTCTTCCGTTAAGGTAGCACCGATCTTTATTTCTCGAGGTTGCTTTGCTGAACCGAGGTTAATTATTTTGAAGTCTTTGCCGATAGGTTAAGCCTTCTTCTCCTCCAAGGCTTGGATGGATTGTAATATTTCAAGAGATGGTTCATCATTTTCATCATTTTCAAAGTTAGAGCTAGAAGGAGAAGGAAAGGAAAAAGTAGACGCAGTATAATTCAAAATATCATCTTTATTGATATTCAAAAGCAGAGGTACAAAGGAAAAGGTTCCTAGTGGAACAAACTCAAAACTTGAAAAGGACTCAATCTTATCTAAAGACCTAAGGACCCTAGGCTCAGACATAGTCATAATATGTGGATTACATGGCAACCCCTTTGGGTAAACAAAATTATCATAACAACTCCAATTGGGGATTATTCCATTGATGGGAAGGGTGAATTGTTGTATATTAGGACTCCTATTTTGATCTTCACCAGTGAGCATCATCACTTGATCGTCATCGAACAGGTTTCTGATGTTGATCACCTCTGTCTCGGATTTCTACTCCTTTCTCTGCTCTTGGATCTTGGCTTGCTCGAGCTCTTCCCAGTCAAAAGTATAATCATGGAATATTTTGAACCCGGGTACTTGCCTTTGGAGGTGGGCATTGAACCAAGGTTATAAAAATCCACAATAGATGTTATCTTCTCCTTCTTTGATAAAATACCCATTGAGGGTCCTCGAAAACTAGATGTCCTGCACATTGTACAACCCCTTAAATATTTCTTGATAGACTGCTTCATCCGTCATTTGGGGTCGCCAATCCCCATTAGCTCTGTCTGATGCTCTTATTGTGCTGCTACCATACTGACTACTATGCTTGTATTTGATCCTCTCGAGCTTCTGAAATCTTTCGTTAGCTCCCCTCTACTTTTGCTTGATTACTTATAGATTTCCATCTGTGGGGGTATACCCTAGTCCAAATCTGTAGGATCTGGCTCAGTTGTGGCTAGGATGTTGTCAACCTAGAACCCTCCGAGAGAGAAATCTTGTCTAGTATCCCCTTGTGATTCTTCACCATTCTGTCCAGTGGTCAATGTGTTCACGGCTGCAGAGTCCGCATGTATTGTCACAGTGGTACCCTTGTGGATGAATTTAACCTTCTAATACAAAGTAGATGCCATTGCATTGGCCTGACAGATCCAAGGCCTTCCTAGAAGCATGCTGAATGAGGCCGAAATGTCAATGAATTGGAATTCTTTTTCAAATTTAGCCGGTCCTACCTGAATTGGCACTGTGAAGACACCTAATACAGTCCTTCCGGTATTGTCATACGCCTTGATGGTCATATCTGAAGGTTTCAACTCTGACTCGCTGAAGCCTAGATGCTTGAAGGTACGAAAAGGGAATACATTCAAAGCTGACCCATTATCAACCAGGACTTGGAAAATGCTCTTGCCCCGACATCCGATGGTAATATGTAAAGCCTGTATATGATTCTTACCTCCTCAAGGAAGATCGACATCTCCAAAAATGATTGCATTAACGACATATTTGCCTCCTACTAGCATGGCTAGTTCTTCTCCGTCCATTGAAACTGGGACCTAAATGCTTGCTAGAGATTTCAGTACTCCATCCCTGTGACCTTGGAAGCCATCAAATGATCCCAAATGGACACGTTGGCTTGGGTCTTTTGTAATTGTTTCAATACCAGATTTGGAGGCTCTGGTTGGTTGGAAAGTCCTTTACCTTTCTCTCTCACAGCTTAGGCCGGATCATTTACCATTAGGTGAGACGATTTGTAGTTCTTCCCTATTCTGGTTTCTATTATTTCTTGCTCATCTTCTAGGAATATGAACTCCATCTCAAGGAAATAGTTGCCAACTTGATTTATCTTTGTCTCCTCATCTGAGAGGTAGATGATGAATGGTTCTTCTTCTTCTTCTTGTTGTACTTGTGCTATTGGGTGTGATGAATCCTCAGGGAAATAAAAATCATACTCATCTTCTTCTTCTTGATGGCTACCCAACAAGTTTACTTCATTACCAGATGTGACAGCCATACTGCTTACTCCTTCTATGACGGACATAAAGTCCAAGGGCTCATCTCCCCATTCTATGAAATTGACATTGTGGTAAGGGAGGGAAATATTTGCCACTGACACTTGCCTAGGCTGGACCTTAAATTTACCGAAATCCAATAGATCCTATATGGCATGCCTTAATGTGTAGCAATTGTCTGTGTCATGCCTTTGTTGATTGTGGTACTTACAAAACAGGTCCATGCGAAAATTCGGTGGAAGAGGACTTGGAGGTGGACGAGGGTCAAGCACCGTCAACTTCTTAGCTTGTATCAATTTATCTAGAGCCTTGGATCGGGTCATCCCAAATCTGTAAATTGTATCCTTGGTCTTGCTTGCGGTGGTGGGGTATAACTTCAACTTCCCAAGATCAATGGCTCAGAATCGGTATTAGCTACTTGCTTTGCCGATTGGTTACCTGGATTTCTTGGCAGGTATGTCCTTCTATTCGAAGTCCCTTCCGACCTTTCTGTCTTTCCTGGTAATATATCTCCTAGAGTTATGGCGTCCTCTACTTGTTGTCCTGCAACTACGAGCCCTTTGAATGATAGGATGGCCTAGCCGAAAATGTATGTCTTATATGGCCCACTTAAGCCTCTCATCATTATCTGCACCTGATCGCTCTCGGAAGGTCGATCCCAAAGCTTTGCTGCTATACTTTGAACAGAGTTAAATAGGCTGTGAATGTCTCTCCCTGTATTTGGACCATGGTTTCCAATTGCCTACGGTGGGTCTCTATCTCTGTGTTGTAGGAATAGAAACTGATAAATGTCTTGGTTATGTCTGACCACGAATGTATCTGTAATGGGTTCAAATTCATCAACCATCGATGAGCCCTCCCGTGAGTGAGAATTGGAATGCTTGTCCTAACTGCTCATCAGTAAACCCTTCGCCTTGCTTCAATAAGCTCGTAAATGATCTTAAGTGGGTCCTGAGGTCTCCTGTCCCATTAAATTTCTCAGTGGTCCATTTAAATTTGGGAGGCAACTTAGTTTCTAGAAAGAAGCATAATCCTTCAGAATCAATGATTTGGCTTTCTACTCCTTTCATGCCCCTCAGTATTTTTCCACTTGACTCAGCCTATCGCCTTATGGGCTATCTTCTTCCTTTAATTTCTTGGTCATAGGGTAGCCTGAACGATTGACTGTTTTTGGGGTATGGCACCTTCCATATTTTCGAATACCAGGTTTATGAAGAATTTTGACACAGCTGGATTAGGGGTACACGGTCCTTGTGGGGGTGCCACATTTACCCTTTTAGAGGTCGACCCTTGAGCCTGCAATTGCAATTGTTTATCCCTTACTGCGGCAGCTATCATCCCCATGGTATCCTCCATCTTTTCCATCCTGGCATCCATAGTGATCGGGACTTGGTTTGATCCATCAGCCATTGATTCAATTGATGTGGTTGAGGTGGGACTAACTGGCTCTGGTGTGTACATCCTAAATAACTTCCCAATAATGGGATCCCTTATCCAAGAGGTAGAAATGGTTGTGGTTTAGGCTGACTCCTTGACTTGTACCAGAAAAGAACCCAAAAGTGATAAATATTAGGACTCTAGGATGACGGGAGTGGAAAGAAGTCACATGCACAATTAAGGATGACTCAACCAAACAAGAGTTAGCTCCTTCATAAGGGTAATCGGGTAAACATTATCCAAGTCAATTTAATTGAATTTGATTAAGCCATGTGTTCAGTCTTGGGACCTCATGATTTCAAAAAATGGATAATCAGTGGTACCAAGGTCTGGCCATTTGGGTTACCGAATTTCAATGAAATTGAAATGGATATATTAATCTGTTGTCCTTATTAAGGATGGTTAGCAAAAGTGATTCATAGAGGAACAAACTAGTAAATTTCTTCTTAATCATGGTATTTATGTCTTGACAGTGATTTTTTGATCATTTTTCAAAATCGACGTGTTAACAATGAGAGATTCGACACATCGAGCTTACTTAATGGAGGGTGTATAGTGACCGTCTACTATGATGTAGAACAAGTGTATACATACCTCATACTCCCAATGGGTGAGAGTTCAAGATGTTCATCGTGTAGATTCTAACATGTTGACCAATCGAGGACAAAAACAGGTCGAAATTTGACGTCTCGAACATGGATGTCATGGTTAAGCAGATTTTACTGGGTCAGTTAAGGGATGAACCAAAAATAACAATCATTGGGCTACAATCTGTGTAAGCCCCGCACGCCACAAACCCAGTCTAACCTTACATTTCATGTCGTGACCAGTCTACATATCATGGTCGAGCCAAGTGGACCAAGTGTGTGAAGAAATCCAAGACCCAACAAGAAATTTTACTCAAAAACAATCAAAATGAGGGTAGGGTCGCATGCCTAAACAGGTAGGGTCGACCCCACCTCAAAAGAAGTCCAACCCATGACTTTTTGGTCGTGGGCTCGCAGGGGTTTCTAACTGTCCGACCCCCTCATCGACCCCCTAGCATCGACCCTAGGAAAACAGCAAAAAATAGCACGAACCAAAAATTAGGAAACTTTCCTAATTTCAATTGGGACCTTTCCTAAACTCAATGGGATTTATTTTGGGAGGTTTTCCTCTATAAATAGGACGTCCCTAAGCCTCTTTCACTCCTTTTAGAACCATAATTGAATGTGAGAGAAAGAGAAGAGAAGGAAGAGAAGAAGAGAAGGAAAACTTGAAGAAATGGCTAAGGAAGAAGAAGAAGCTCAGAGAAATCTTTGAAACTCAGACTACAAAAGGTATGAACCTCAATCCCTATCTGAACTGACAGCTTAGAATAGATTATGATGAAGTTAGGTTAGGAGAAACCCTAATACCATCCATCTATGGATGAATTCCAATGGAAATCATGGAAAACTATGAAAAGTGAGTAACTTGGAGTTTTGAGCCATAGAACAATCATAGAATGGACTATAAAAGTAAGCCAAAGGACCCAAACATGAAAGAATGGACTGTAGAATGAAAAGGTCGACTTAAACCACGTGCGATCGCACGTAGGGTTGATTGGGAATCGACCTTACCAGACCACAGGTTCGACCCCCAGATTTCGGGAAGTCCAGGGAAGCTGTGGTCGCACCTAGGGTCGATGGAACATCCGACCCTAGCATCGACCCTACACCCTGGGGTCGCAGAAAACTACTACCCTACCTGCGACCCGTCCTGCGACCCTAGCTTAACAGCAAGTCAAAAATTATCGCAATGAATTCTAACTAAAATCTATCGACTTGTTAGGTTTTCCTAGTGATATAAAAGTGATTCCTAAAGCTTGAAAGAGGATCTACACTCAAGCAAAGGTAAGGGAACAAGACCTAAACTAATTGGCTAATAATAAACTATTTTTATTTCTTGAGTCTAATGCCATGACTGATTCTATGCGTGTATGCTTGTAATGTGCATTCAACATGTCATCCAATATTTTTATTATTACTATTCATGCATATTTAATTTCATTGTTTATAACATGATGATGATGATGATAGGAATAGGCATGTGAATGTTTGTGTTTGGCTGGTGTACATGGTGCGGGTAGGGGATGGTATCAATCGGTACTTCAATGCCGTTTTCATTGGGGTATATTGTGTCATAGTTCTACTCAAGTCATGTCCACTAAGAAAATGTTGGTGTACATGATGCAGATAGGGGATGGTATCAACTGGTACTTCAATGCCGTTTTCATTGGGTATATTGTGCCATAGCTCTATACAAGTCTTGTCCACTAACATCGTCGTATTGCCATTACCTTAGCAGAACTATTACGTTGTAGGGCATCAGGGGAGATGGTCTCGGACCATGTAGTCTTCGACTCTGCCGGGGGGCCTTATCTCTATCTCTATGGACGTATTGAGGGATCCTGGGGTGAGGCCTTGGATACATTGTTTGACATTAGGATTGGTTAGTTGCGAGCCCAGTTTGCAAGCCCTCGCCAACAGGGGCTTACGTGTTGGTATGGTATCAACCGGTACTTCAATGCCGTTTTCATTGGGGTATATTGTGCCATAGTGGGTGCATGTGGGGTCAACAGTTCCGTTTTCATTGGGCGGCTTCATACACTCGTGTATAGAGGTGAGGCGGCCACCGAACCTTTTTATAGCACATTGCAAACTTATATACCAAACCACATATATGAATTGGATGCATGCATATGTTTGTTGCATTATTTTGTTTTCTCACTGAGCTCAAGTTGGAGAGCTGACCCTCGTGCGCAAAAATCTTTTAGTTTCTGATGTTGCAGGTATTACGGTTGACGATTATGACAACATGCCAATATGTAAACGGGTGGCGGCTATGATGAGCAAGCTATGAAGGAATGTTGTGATTCGTCAAGCTAGCGTTTCAACTATGGATACGCTTAGTGTTTAATTTCCGTATTTGGATATTGTAATATGTATTAAATTATGTTTTTGTTACTTGGAGATAAATGGAATATTAATTATTTATCATGACTAGACCTCAGTTCATTATCAATAAGACTTCCGCTATTTACTTTATTACCTCTGATTAATGTGGAATGTGTTTTGATTTTACATGGTGGGATACCCTATACGAGATCCTGGTTGAACCGTTGATTTATTGACGGTTCATCACACCATTCTGGTTGGTGCAGAATTGGGGTGTGACAATCTAGGTTAGGACAGAAAAGGCCACCTTGACAAAGACGAGGTAACTTATCACTGAATGCACGATGAATAATGGGCCCCCAATCCCTTTATATACTATGTTGTAAGAATCAAACGACGTAGAGTAGCATAACGCATTCCTAGGCGGACCCAAGAAACGCTCGTTAGAGGCTGCTCGTCGGTCCTGATCTCACAAAGTACAGGTCAAGGTTATGTGTTTCACCTAGCGGGCTGCCCCATATGCATGGGACCCGGTTCGACTACTCGCACAAATATGTGACTGAACCCATTCCCCCCAAAATAATATTATACAAGCATAAATATAGTATCCTAAGAGCTAGCATCCAATTCACACAAGAAAAGTTTTCATTTAGGAGTCTGACATTTATATCCCCAGCGGAGTCGCCACTGTGAGGACAAAGATCGTAATATTTTTTGGAAGTCGCCACTTAGATTAAGGTCTAGGACCTTAGAAATGTGATAACTCACCCTAAGGTAACACTTCGATTGACTCATGACCCTTAGATTGGATTTCTGGTCCATCAGAGATTGGGTAAGCGTCAGGTTAGAGTAATGGGAAGGTATTAGGCACCCAAACCGCCCGATCGAGATCGGTCTCCTATACCTTTCCTATGCTAGACTTTATCTATTAAACCAAATCAAACCAAGTGATTTGATATCATTGAACCGAATCTATATCCATCAGATTGCCTACGTATTACAAAATTATTCTAAAAATCAGGTTCATCATCGTAGTTCAGGTGTGATTAAAGTTTATGGCTGTGATTAATGCTTGTACATGAATAAGTTCAATGTTTAAGTTGAAGTTTATGCTTGAAAGGTTGAGAAACCTTATGGGTTAGGATCTGGATAGTCCATGCGAACTGATAGATAGTCCTAGTGGATTTAAGAATGGATAACCCTTTCTGGGTAAAAATATGGATAGCCCTATCTGGGTCAAAATGTCGATAACCCTTTCTGGGTTGTGGATAGATATCCTAGTGGATCTATGGATAGTCCAAGGGTACTAAGGTGTGGATCTGAATTTGGGTTCTCCTAAATGGCCTACGTATCCTAGGGTTTGCCCTAGGAATCAGAATCCGCGTAGTTCGGGATGGCTGAAAGAACTTGTTCTAAGTTTAGGGTTGAGAACCTATTCTAGGTTTAGGGTTAAGAACCTATTCTAGGTTTCGGATATAGAACCTATTCTAGGTTTAGGTTTAGAACCTATTCTAGGTTTAGGATTTACTGAGGGGCAGAAATCATTCTGAGCTACCATTTTCATCCTAAGCTCTAATTTTGGAAGGTTTGGTAAAGCATTCTTTTTCTTTATTAAAATTTTTATTATTTTCCATTATACTCTTCCCAAGAATGTGGGTGTTTAAATACACGTCCCCATGCCTAGATTGTCTTCTAAAAGTGTGCATATGGCAGTTCAACTAGAGTGTTGCATAAATTAAATTATTACCAAAAATAAATTATTCATCTGAGCATGGCATGTATGATGTTTATGGTAACTAAAAAAATATATAGCAAGATTATGAAAATCTCCCTAACATGGCATATGATACCATAAAATTTATTTAAACAAGGTAAAACTTACTATGCTATATTCTAAGCATGGCAAATCTAAACATGGCATGTCTAAATATGGTAATTATCAAGATATTACTAAATATGGTAAAATTTATTTATTCTACCAAATATAACAACACATGGATATGGCAAACATGGTATGTGCACAATCTAAACAAAGCATGTGAATACTCTAAATGTGGTCATTTATCCAAATATGGCATGTGGATACTTTAAATGTAGTAAGTATGCAATTAAATATGGTAGAATTCACCAAATCACTCAAGCAATCAATTGCATGTTACAGTGAATGAGACATCAATGAAACCTTTCTGAAAAATTCAAAATTATCAAAAAACAATGTTCAAGAAATTCTTTGAAAATATTGTAACTTTTATGAAGACATTTGGAATGAATAATGATTCAAAAATATCAAAATTGTAACACAGAGTTTCAAGTATTGCACAAACTAGGAACTGATTTCAAATTCTGTCACATTACACCAAAATGACCATAAGTAGGTCTTCTGAAACTCAAATTAAGTCCTATTTTTTTTCATAGAAAGATGACTTGACATGTCACATTTCATCAGAAGGGGTCGAATCCCAACAGAAGACGAATCTAAGTCAAATGAATGCCATAAGACCGGATATGTGCACTGCTCAAGTCTGTTCCAGATTTTTGACCAGTTGCACCATAAATTCCATATAAAATCTCATACTTAATGAAAACTAAATCCAGACATATGTCCATGTAGATAACTGATAGATCTAAAATTGAATTAAGAAAAACAAGTGAAAATAGAACATTCTCTTTCTGAAAAAGATACTTTTCAATCATGTCAATCAGTATATCCTAAAAGATTCAAAAACAGAGCACTATGCACTTCAAAATCAATATCAATTCGATGAAAATTTGAAAAAATCCAAAACTAGTGCCATTTTTTAGAAGACTTCCATATCTAAAAAATTCATATGAAGTTACTTTTCTGATTATGGCCGTAAAATCCTTTTCTAGAGACTTTCTGATAGGGGATTGCATTATACCTGAGTAAGGCAGTAATGCCAAAGAAGAATTTTTTTGATAGACTTTCCCAATTGCAAATGGAACGAAATTTCTAGGGGAGTCTTTTAACATATCAGAGAGAATACCATAAATATTTGGACTTCAAAATCTAAAAAAACCACATGAGATGCACGTCCCAAATTTGGACCCTAAATCTGAAAATTTCATATTAGGAACCCACTTTGTAAAATTTATCAAAAACATCAAACATCATCATATAGCACTCAAATCTTCATAATTGAATAATTTAAACAAATTATCATACATAAAAAATATTATACATGAGCATCCTAACATCAACGTGCATGCAATAGGGCATTCCTGATCGAGATTTAATGAAAATAAGCCTTTTCAAGCAAAATCAACATTCAAACATTCTAAAGACCCCTAAATTCGTTTTAGGGTACCAAACTTGTGCTCGAATGGAGTAAAACCATTGATGTAGGATTTTTGAAGATCATATCAAGATTTCTGAAGGTGAATCCTCATTCTCCTCTTTTCTGCTCCTTTCTCTCTTCTCTTTCTCTCTTTCACGTTTTTTCTTTTCTTTCTTTTCTCTTCTTTTTCTCTCTTCTCTCTCTCTCGGCCTCTCTCTCTCTCACATTTTTGCTTCTTCTGGAAAAAAAATATCCCTCTCTCTTTCTCTTGGCCTTTTTATCCTCTCCTCTCCTCTTCTAGAAGATCCCTTCTTTCCTTTTCTTCTTCTTTCATTTCTTCTCTTCCTTCCTCTTTCTCCTTCTTCTCCAGGTTTTTCTTTTATTTTCTTTCCTTTTTCTCCTTCTTCTTCTCAAAAATCCCTTCCCTCTTTCCTTTCTCTCTTTCCTTCTTCTCTTCTTTCCTTTTTTCCTTCGACCTCTCTCTTTCTCACGGCCTCTCTTCTCCTCTCTCTCCTCACGGCCTTTCTTTTCTCTCTTCTAGAAAAAACTTCTCTCTTCCTTCTTTTTCTCTCTTTCCTTCTCTCTTCCTCATGTTTTTTTCTTTTCTCTCTTTCCTTTTTTCTTTTCTTTCCTTTTCTTCTTCCTTCTTCTTCTTCTTCTCGCCTTTTCTTTCCCTCTTTTTTTTTCTGGCTTCTTTTCTTCTCTCTCTTTCTCATGGCCTTTCCTCCTTTCTTTCCTATAATATATATATATATATATATATATATATATATATATATATATATATATATATATATCAGAAATGCATGCATGTGAGCCGATGTGACTTGGTTTGGATTGGTCTGAGCTGGGCCGGGCTGAATTGGACTAAGTTGCGTTGAACTGGTTTGGACCAAGTTAACTTTTTTCTATCATTTCATAGTCTATTTCTACCACCATTCCACATGGAATTTTCTGATAGCCTCTATTCTGAATTTTCTACATTCACTTTGTAGAACACTAAAAATGAAGAATATTGGAACTTGAATCACCTCATTTGGAAATAAAATGGCCAAATTTCTAAAGTTTAAGCAGATCAATTATCAATAATTTGGCTAACCATTCTGCATGGGATCCTTTGGAGACTTCTGCCTAAAATCCTTTACGTCCAATTTGTAGAGTACTAAAAATAGAACATATTGAAACTGAAATGACCTGATTTGGATGTGGGGTGACCAAAATATGAATTTTCAAACATTAAATAACTATTTTCATGTGTAATTTTGCATGGGACCCTTCGGAGACTTTTGTGTCGAATTTTTCTTGTCCACTTTGTAGAACATCACAAATGAAGAATAATGGTCTTTGAATCATCTGAATCTAACGTAGAACGACAAAGATATGAAGCTTTGAAGTTCTATCGATAATTTTACGTGAAAGCTTGCATGGGGCCCGCCGGTGACCTCTACCCGGGATTTTTCAGGTCCACTTTGAAGAGGACTGAAAATAAGGAAAATTGGCCTTTGAATCATCTAACTTCGATATCAGATGACCTAGATATGATGATTTGAAGTTTTAATGATAATGCATGCATCATACGATAATTACTTAAATGCCCTTGCACTTTCAAACTGTGATATCTTCCTTGTTTGATATCAGAATTTGATGATTCCAATCTCATTTTGAAGATAATTTCACGACCTATACATCCAAGTAGGTAATAGCCTATGACCTTGCTGTGGGGTTCATTACAGAATCACAAACCTTTGGGTTAAAAGCCGAAAACCTACCATATGGATTCACTTATGCTGAGGGTAGCAAAAATGGGATACTTGCAGATGCTCCACAGCATCACACAAGTGAACTTTTTCGGTGGATGGGCGGCGAAAACACCGCTCTGATACCATAATGTAAGAAAACTACAATCCATATGTATGTCTATGCGGAATAAGATTCGACATACCCGTAGTGTAGGGATTTGTTCCAGCCATTGTCCGTCCAACTGGATCCTCTTCTGATACAATCTGATATGCCCTGCTCCACAAACAAAAGAGAATAGAGAGGGGAAGGATTTCTACGCACTGACTGTATTCCCAGACAGAAACGTGATGGAGTTCTCAAAATTTTTATCAGTATGCACAGGACCCTACCCATTAGTATTTATAGACCAACCATCTCCTTCCATCATGGATGGACGGTGATTTGGGTGCCACATGTCCTAGGATCCTAATGCTAATCATCCAACTTAGCTGGGGTCAGGTGGCATGTGGGCCACCCAACTTACACTATTTACATCCATTTTCCATTATTCTATGGATCTTGGTTCTTCATTGATTCAAATCTAACTTCTATTAAACAAATTAATCAAGAATATATTGTAAACAATATCTTCAGCTTATTCATTCATCATTCTCATCCATCCTTCATCATTATCTAGGTCTTGGTTCTTAATATATCTGATTCACACACTTACAGGTATTTGGGTGTGTATCAGAGATGGAGAAAAGAGATCATGGCTAGGGATCCTTGATTAGTAATCTCTCCATGGTTCATCAGATTGATTTGTTTAGAAGGAAATTAAGAGAGTAAGGAATTGATACCGATATTGATTTTCTGTTGAAGAAGGTATCAAGCTTTTCCTGATGATTATAGAGTTCTCATCTTCGTTCTTCCCTTTTCTCTTCCTCTTGCTTCTTTTCTCTTCCAGAACTGACAGAGTTCCCTTTTCTATCTCTTTCTTTTATGTTTTTGTTTAATTGATGGTGAAAATGAGAGAGTGAATGGAGTGGAGACTTAATTTACATTTGGGTTTGGTTCTAAACATGGGAAGGGGAGGATTCCCTCCTTTATACCAATTTTAAAGGATAATGAACCTGGACATAATCTCAAATGACTGTAGAGACAGTCTAGACCACAAACCAAACAAATAGCTAGTCCAAAACTGGGTTGGTTACTAAACCAGACTCAGTTCAGGAGGTGTGGCACTAGGGTGTGGCACATGTCTGACTGCACCTTAGTGGTGTCTTCCCAGACCCCTTATTTGAGTCTTGTTTGAGTATTTAAGTGTGAAGGGTTTTTCTAGGTTACCTCTATTAGATTTCATAGGTCTAGTTTATGTTGGTTTCTCATTCACCATGGTAAGACCTGTTACAAAGCCAAAATTTTAAATTATGACCAAAATTTTGGGTGCGGGTCTTACAACTCCACCCCCTTACAAAAATTGTGTCCTCGAAATTTGACATACCTTCATCATTGAACAAATGCGGATACTACTCTAGCATATCATCTTCTTTCTCCCACGCGGCTTCTTCTTCATTATGGCTCTTCCATAACACCTTGACAAAAGGAATGCTTCGGTTTTTGAGTTCTTTTACCTTTCCATCTACAATTCTTGAAGGTTTAACTTCATAAGATAAATCCTCATTTTGTTGTGGTTCGGTGGTCAACATGTGTCCTAGATCGCTAATGTACTTTTTCATCATAGATACGTAGAATACATTGTGAACACCTAATAGTGATGGAGGCAACGCCAATTAGTAGGCTATAATTCTGCTCCTCCCTAGGATTTCGTAGGGT
The DNA here is from genome assembly GCA_028583415.1 of Protea cynaroides. NCBI lineage: Eukaryota > Viridiplantae > Streptophyta > Magnoliopsida > Proteales > Proteaceae > Protea > Protea cynaroides. Next base: position 10,745,270 of record CM053266.1, read on the forward strand.
CCAACATACCGAGGGCTTAGCTTTCCCTTCTTACCAAATCTCTTCACCGCTCTAAAAGGAAAAACCTTTAAAAACACTTTATCACCGACTTCGAATTCCAATTCCTTTCGTCTTACATCAGCATAACTCTTCTGTCGAGCCTGGGTGGCTTTAATTTTTGCTCAAATCAGATCAACCTTTTTATAGGTTTCTTGTACAATGTCGGGTCCTACTATTATTTTTTTTGCCAACTTCATTCCAATACAATAAGGTTCTGCACTTCCTTCCATATAATGCTTTATATAGAGCAATACCAATTGCAGTTTGGTAACTGTTATTATAAGCAAAAACCATGAGTGCTAAGTTCTTGTCCCACTTGGTTTTGAAATCCAATGTGTATGCCTTGAGCATATCTTCCAATATTTGGATTGTCCTATCCAATTGGCCATCGGTTTGTAGGTGATATACTGTGCTAAATTTCAGTTGAGTACCCATCACACTTTGTAATCCTTTTTAGAAGTGCGAAGTGAATCGTGGATCTCGATCTGATACTATATTGGTTGGTACTCCACTTAATCGAACAATATTATCGATGTACAGTCTGGCTAAACGATCCATAGAGTATTGTGGGCGAACAGCAATGAACCTTGCAATCTTCGTGAAATGATTGATGATTATCCAAAAGCATCTACAGCTCGAGACGTTAAAGGTAGACCTGTGACAAAATCCATCATTACATGATCCCACTTCTACATCAGAACTGGTAATGGTTGTAAATTTCCTGTAGTTCTTTGGCAATCAGCCTTAACCTATTGGCATGTTAGGCATTTATAAATGAATTTGGCCACATTGGCCTTCATTCCCTTCCAACAAAAATTTTGCTTTAGATCTTGAAACATCTTCGTGCTGCTAGGATACACGGTGTACGGGGTCGTATGTGCTTCTACCATGATGGTTTCTTTAATGTTTTATATATATCCTTCCCCAAAAGTAAAGCCGTCACAGCCCATTCTAAGGAATCAGGTTTGATATCCGAGTCATCCAAGAGACAATCAGAATCTTTCGGTGATCGATAACCAAAATGATCTACTAACAAATCCCACAGTCTACACAAACAATATCTATAATAATCAACAATAATTATTAATCATTGTAGTAGAATAATAAAAGTTGCAGCAAAATCATAATAGAGAATAAATGCTTCTAATGTTATCATTACATAATAAGTCTGTTATGTCCTACAAACTATTTTACAAGTAATATTCATATTACATATACTCCGTATAAAATAACTACAGTAAATCTGGATAAAATACTATAGATAAACCAAATCGCATCCATCTATAGACATCAAAATCATGGAAGTGAGGCACTGACTCAGGTCCCATAAACATAATCTTTATAGATATAGCCCTTGACATGACCCCTCAGTGGCCCTCCACCAAGAGAAGTGCCCTCTACATCAATAGGATCTATATCAGCCATTACAGAAGAGGTACCTGCAACCAAAGCTAAAAATATTTCGATATCTAGGGGTGAGCTCCCATCCTAATTCAATGAGAAGTCAGGAATCTCATGTAATCCTATGCAACAATTTAACAAATGCAGTACAGAAGTAAATAAACAAGCAATTGTGAGTGGCAATCAAATGTGTATGCAATCATGGTTGCCTGTACCCTAGCTCAATCGTCATTGATCTTGAGCCAAACCTAGACAATCAATGACACCCTTGATCCCGAGACAGACCCACGAATCAGTGGTTGTCACTGGATGAACCGTGATTGATCTAGAGCCAGACCCAGATAATCAATGACACCCCTAGTCCCTAAGCAGACTCATGAATCAGTGGCTCATTCACCCGTTAGCTAAAGCATAAGTCATTTGACCAAGTTGATGTAGGATGCATGAGAATATATTAAATAGGGCTACACCCCAGTAGAGATCTCCATTCCACTCTAATGGACTGACTGTCCCCACTAAGGTATAATCAAGAATATGATAGTGTATCATACTCCCATATGCCACACGATCATATACCCTACAACACAATCATATCTAGATCAACAATCACTCATCATAGCATGTGCACGCAGTAAGTAAATCTATACTCTAGCAGGAATCCCCATTCCACTCCCATGGACTAACTATGTCCCTACTATAACATAGAGTGCCAACATGGCACATGTATTGTACTCTCATACTCTATACACCCATCATACATGGTCTCAACTAGACTACACCCAGCAGAAAACCCCAACGCTCTACTCCCATGGTTCGTTGTACCTCCACTAAGGTGCAGCTACTCCCAACGTGATTCATGAGGTCACTCGTTACATGAACCACCATACATGGGTGGTACCCCAACGGAGAACCCCGGATCCCCATCCCATAGATCACCGTGTCTCTACTAGGATACCAGCACACCAATATGGTACACATGCTCGTACTCCCATATGTCACGTGCATCATCATACATGGCTATGCACACAACATCATCAGTAACTACCCCTTGCAGAGAACCCCAGATCCCTACTCCCATGGTTCACTGTGTCTCCACAAGGTCACACCAACTATTAACATGGCCCGTGTATTATGCCCCACACGCTACACATCCATCATACAACAATCAAAATACATATTTATTCATATAATGCAAATGCATGAATAGTTTATATACAATTCTTTGGATGACATGTTATAAAAGAAAACAACAATAAACATGCAGCAAACACATGCTCAAACTCTACGTGACCCAACCCCTCACCTATAGACACCAGTGGTGTTGTTGAACCTTAAAGCCTGTAGAAGGCTCCATCTACTACCCATGGTGTTTTACCTAATTTAATTAAGTAAGATTCATTAGGTTGGTGAACATCTTTTAAACTAGCATAGACAAGTCTTAGAGTCCATGTACGTTTCCCAAGATAAGCCAAGAACTGAAAGGATAATCTTCCTATTCATTTCTAGGCTTATAAGTCAATACTGACTGAACCAGCAGATGGAACCAATTGTGTGTTCTGTCAGTATGTGGTGCCGATTAACACTTAGCTAATTCATATGTATACGGAATCGGATGATTGATTACCCATTTTGTCATCCGCTTCATATACTATTACATTAGTAAGGTTCCATAAGGTTTTTTTGAAAGCTTTGCATGCTACTGGTTCAAGCAATTGGTTCGTGTTGCCCGTTAAGTGACACCAGTTATGTGCCACCGTTCTGTGACACCGGTTCCGTGCCACCGGTTCCATGACATCGGTTCCATGCCACCAGTTTTGTAGCACTGGTTCCATGCCACCAATTCTGTGACATCAAAGGAATGGTCTTCTGGTACATGCCTCTGGTTCTGATCCAGAAGCCAAGCACGAACCAGAGAAATTCTCCTTCTTTGGGGAAGGTTTTCCACCATGGTTGTAAGTGGTGGCCACCATTAATGGTGCTCAACCACCAATGGTTTTTAGCCTTAAACATCAAGGAAGAAGGAGGAAGTTTCATTTCACTTACCTCCAAGGGGTTGATGCTAGGGCTTAAGGCTCTTCAAGTTCTTCTTCCTCTTCTCTTCTCCTCCCACTCTCACTCTCTCACGGTTCCAAATGGAATGAAAGGAGGTTGGGTCCTCCTTTTTATAGAGCCCGTAAAGAGAAAATGACTCAAATTTATATTCAATTGATTGCAATCAAGTAATGAATGTTCATCCAGTTGTGCCTCCAATTGGGCTTAAAATGGTTTTAGGCTTAGTTTTGTAGGCCCGATTTTGTGAGGATGCTTTCTAGGTTTCTTGGACATCATTCCCACATGTCCTACACTCACTAAGTGATCTAAGAAGTTGAGCCCATATCATATGGAGGGTCAAAAGTCATGGTGCCAACTGTTGGCACAGTAAGACCCAATACGGAGATATCTGAATCATGAGGATTTCGGAGTGGGTCTTACAATACCCCAAATTTATAAGGATTTTGCTCCCGAAATCAGGTCACAATTGTAAGTTCTTTTCCCATGTCTATGGGTGTCTTATCATTCCTCATGGCTCATGAGATCAATAAATATGTTAGCTACAACACTTAGTAATCAAAGGAGTTCAAGGCTTACCAATTCCTCAAAACTTCCTCAAGTCAGTGTGAGGTCTGCACTCACATGAAGGCAAAGCATTCCCAATATTTTGGACAGTCCCGTGCTTCATGTCCCACCACTGCACAAGAGAGGCATGTTACAACTTCCTCAGAACTCTGTGGTAGTGCCCTTTCAGCGGGTGGCGTGCATTGTCGCATAAGGTGTTTTCGACTACCACACAGATAACATTTTTGGTGACCCGTATTAGATTGCATTAAGGTCTTGTTAACGGCAAATGGTGATTCCACCGGAAATTCTTCATACCCAGAACAAGGAACCCAAGGTACAACTCGTGGTGTTTCTTCTTCTTATGTTCTTTTTACTTGTTTACCCCTTTTTGTTCAACTGACACCTCCTCTTGTGGCCCTTGACGATTTCTTTGGTTGCGGCACTCGGTTACTATTCATGTAACCATGCCATTTGTATACGTCCCATATGCAACAATGGGGTGGTCAATAATCGTGTAACCATAACCAACTACCACAATTTAAGCGACGTCCTCTTTTAAAATCCATTTTTGTCATTACATAATTTGACAAGTTACTTGATGAGTTTGCATCAAGGAATTGGAATACCCGACAGAGGTAAAATTCAAATTCCTTATGCAAAGTATAATTATATGACCGTTTTTAAAGCATTCATCAAGCCTTGCTATTTCCATGTTAAATGCCATTATATGCTATACTTAAATTACACTTAAAGAAAAATAAGACATACCTGTAAATACCCCAGGGTAATTCTCGGAGTCCTCTTGTGTCATGGTAAGTACATTGCCTACCACCTGTATTGGTGGTCTATGGCATGGGCATTGACAAGTCCTAGCCAAGTGCCCATGCATGCCACAATTATAGCACTTCTCACGTGCCTTAGACCTGGTGACAAAAGGTGTGGCCCACAGTGGCTTGACCTGGCATACTGAAGCTACAAGCCAAGCATGAATAAGTGTTGGGTTGCTGGCTGCTGGTTTGATGAGCTATAGAGCAGAGGGGACGGTAACAGAGGAACTCTAGTACTATACCCTAAATGTCCTGGTAGTAGGTGGTTATTTGTATAACTGAAAGCCCTCTTTTGACTTTGGTGGTTTTACCTATACCCATCTTCTATAGTTTTTGCCACTTGTACAGCGTCGCTTTATTCTGCCAGCCTCATAAATCCCACCACAACCTTCAGATCCCCTCTCAAACCCTGCACAAACCTCTTTAGTTTTAATTCTTCCTCTCTCATGGTAGTAAGATAGAAGTAGAACAACTCTTCAAATTTCTATTGATATCTCTCCACTATAAGGGTGCCCTGGGTAAGGTTGAGGTACTCTACTTCCTTTCGATCCCAAAAGCTTTAGGAAAATAAATTTTTGTAGAATGCATCCTTGAATATTTGCCAGCTGATCTCCCATGGTGCTTTAATAGGGTGGGCTAGATTCCATTCCACCAATCATATGGTACACCTTTCAGTTGATAAGTGGTGCAAAAGAGCTTTTGGGCTTCAAAACACATGAGTGTTTTCAAAGCCTTCTCTACAGCCTGTATCCAAATGGCCAGCTGCATGTGGTCTATACCTACCCCAGTGAACTTTAGTAGTGTCATCATTTGAAAATATTTCATTACTCTAACACCATCCATGGGGGCCTGAACTGCCATTCCTTCCATAGTAAGATGAGTCTGCTACTAAGGAGATAGAATGTCCCTAGATGGAGGTGGAGTCCCACCAATTAAGGTCTACCCAGCTGTAACAGGTGTTGGGGGTGTTTCGGCAGCTGACAATGGTACCAACCCTTGTCAGGGCTGTCACCAAATCCATGAAAAATTATTGATGGGTTCCTTGATTGTCCTACTATTCCAGTGCTTGCTTGGCAGCTTGTAATTTCTCTTGTTCTTCTAAAAATTCTTTCTTATGTCTCTCCTAAGTTTAGACCAATCTATCCATCGCAGCAATCATACCTACCGTTGTTAGCATAGGAGGTGTCGATGGAAGATTCTATGGCAACAGTGGTATGGGAGTGATGGTTCCCTCATTGCCAACTTTCCCCACAGTTGAGCCCAAGTATACTTTCCATACCCCTATGCTTTGTCGGGGAGGCAATGCTTGTCTCTTTGTGTAATGAGCAAGCTCTGAAAGAAAATTTTTTATGCCCTAAATTAATACAAGCAATTAGATGGTAGTCGATGAAAATTATATATTTGATCATGCATGGGGCGGGGAGACAACATTTGCATACCCAAGGTTAAATTAAGTCATCCCAATAATCCAAAGAGTACAATAATATGTCCCATGCAAGCATAAGACTCGAAATTTAGTTCCTAAAGTTGCAGGGCACACATATCAATTTAGGATAACACTGTTGCATTCACTAAGTGGTACCCTTAGGGTAGGGCACTAAATTTCTTAACACAATAATCTTTAATTGGGGTACCACTACTTTATAAGAATTAAGACCATATGTATAAAGGTAGGGTGGCCTGGCAAAAATCCTCATTCAAAATAAGCCAAAATATCCTCTTTTCATCAATTTCATTTCCTACATTGCCATTCACTTCTTAGGGTCCTTTTCATTACTACTCATGTAATGGGAACGAATCCCATGCACAATCAATTGTAGCACCCTATGAAGACCCATCATGCAGATACAACTACCTTGATGGTTATAATCGATTATCCAAGCAGCCTTGATAGGATTTTTTGTGATTTCCCACTGGAGTAGGAGTGAACCTTTGCATCCTAACACCCAATCAGTCATGGGGAACTCCCCATTCTCAGTTTTATATTAATGATTGGAAAAATCGGCCACTCATCGATTTGCTTTAGTCTTAGAGTTTGCCGAACTCGTACCCTTGCCCAGTTAGTGCTGATCGCATAGCAGTCAGGTGTATACAATTAAATAATCCAAGGTAATTCCCTCGTCCAGGATGCCATATGGATGGCCGAATGGAATGCTCATCAGGCTGGGGCTTCCCTTTTGGTATGACCTTAACCCTTCAACGGGATATTACTAACATTTTTTTGTGGACGTTCGTTCACAGTTTATTCATGTTATGCACCCCAAATTGGTTGTTTGCATTTTCATTGGCTTAGGTGCACACATGCAAGGGATTAGCCCATTCAGGTTCGCTTGGAGTTGGGCAATGGTGGTAACATCATACACTTGCCTTGGGTAGAAATGGTCTCACTTTGGTGTGGCCCTAAATTTTGTCTAGATCACCCAATATAATTCTTGTCATCTCAATTGGACTTATTCGTGTTACTATCATTTTCATTATATATTTGAGATCCTTGGCTTTTTCTCAGCCATTACCACTAAAATAGGGGGTAAGGGCCTTACAATCTATTTGGTTACCTGAAAGTCTCCTACCATCTATAGGTAATGTCATAATCCCATAACACCATCCCCACTCATTGGGGTGTCGATTGAGTAAATTTGGGCTGCTGACCACCAATTTATAAGAAGCAGACTAGGATAATTTAGAGACTTCTTGCCTTTGCCTAATTGACCATTTATAGTGTGTCCACTATGTATTACGTGTGTTAATTTGCTAGGGTGCTCATTCTCACTATTGACCCTAGCAATGGTCTAGCTGGCCCACTTATATTAGTGAGCAATGCATGATTTACGCCCTTGTTTAGCCATGAATTGAATTTCCACTCCACCATCGTTTAGTGGAATTAATTTCCTTCTATTGTATGACTTGTTTAGAACCATCTATAGTAAGGCCACAATCACCTTATCACAAGGCCACCAGAGCTACTAATTTGGTCCTTAAGGTCCATTCACATGGGTTGGGGTGCCCACCTGGCATGAGTGAAAATTTTTTTCCCACTTTACCTAAGTTACATTCATGTGAACCCGCTTAACTTAGTTTGGTACATGTTCATCTTGGTCCCATCCAGAAGTAGATTCATCCCTTTGATCCCTAATTTATAAGGATCAGACCAAGGTTATTACAGACTCCTTTCCTTGGACAATAGGGCGCTATTCTCTTGTGCTAATGAGCATTACTTGACCTTGTCCATTAATATCTATCACCATCATATTCAATGGTAACTGGTAATTGTCATCCCTAGGGAGAAGCAATAAATCAATCATCAGTCTACCATGAGCCTTATGGTCACTCTACATATCTTCAGTGCGAAGACTACTGCTGCCAACTCTAGGTCATAAGTGGGGTAGTTCTTCTCATTCTCTTTCAATTGTGGAGACTCATGGGTAGTGACTTGATCATGCTGCATTAGTACACAGCCCAGCCCTATGTTTTAATGCATCGATGTACATAGTGTAACCTATATTCCTACTGGGTACAATTAGTACTAGGGCTGTTACAAGCTTCTGCTTCAAAGTCTGGAAACTTGCCTCTCATTTTGCTGTCCATTCAAACTTCTATCCTTTCTTTGTGAGTTGAGTTAGTGGCACAACGATTCGTGTGTAGTCCTGAATTAATCGTCAATAATATCCTACAAAACTTAGGAAACTCCTTATTTCTGTAATTGTTTTCTAGGCTTCCCATTCTAACACTGCTTATACTTTGCTAGGATCCACAGCTATCCCTTCCCTAAGACAACATGTCCGAGGAATGCCACATTCCCTAGCCAAAACTCACACTTCTTGAACTTAGCATACAACTTCTTCTCCTTGAGTTGTTGCAGAACTTTTCTCAAGTGTTCTTCATGTTCTTCAGGAGAGCGAGAATATTTGAGGATGTCATTAATGAATACTATGCAAACTGATCTAGATAATCGTAAAATACCCTGTTCATTAACTCCATGAATGACGCTGAAGCGTTAGTCAACCCAAACGACATAACCTTGAATTCATAATGACCACATCAAGTTTTAAAGGCAGTCTTTGGAATATCAAATTCTCTGATCTTCAGTTAGTGATAACCTGATCGTAAGTCAATCTTTAAGAATATTGATGCTCCTTGTAGTTGATTGAATAGGTCATCGATCCTAGGTAGAGGATATCGATTCTTGACTGTGAGTTTATTCAGTTCTCGATAGTCAATGCACAGTCTAACACTTCTGTCCTTTTTCTTGACGAACAAGACTGGTGCTCCCCATGATGAAATGCTTGGCCTAATAAAGCCTTTATTTATCAATTCCTATAATTTAACCTTAAGTTCCTTTAATTCTACTTATGCTATTTGGTAAGGTTTCTTAAATATAAGTGCGGACCTTGGGAGTAGATCAATTACAAATTTTGTTGCTCTGTTAGGTGGCAATCATGATAAGTCTTCCAAAAACACCTCAACGAATTCGCTTACTACACATAGTTATTTTAGTCTGGGTGTTTCTACGATAAAATCTACAACATATGCAATGTATGCAGTATAGCCCTGATCTAACAACTTACTTGCTTGCAAGGCAGATATAAAAAGTTCTTCTGTTTCCTCGATTTATCTCCAATGAATACGATTGGTTTGTCGCCATGGACATCGAAGGAAACTTTTCTTTCAACACATAGAATGCTGGCCTTATGTGTAGCTAGCCAGTCCTAAAATTGCATCAAAGTCTGACATGTCTAGAAGTATCAAGTTCGCTTCTATTTGCTTATCACCAATTTAGACTCTACACGGGCCATAATAGTAGCTCAATTCTACTTGCTGTCCCAATGGCATACTAACTATAAGTTGTAACTTCTTCTGTCATGGGGGTGTTCTCAATTTTTCAGAGAAGGAGAGCGACTCAAAAGATTCGGTGGCACCCTAGTCGAAAAGTACTCGAGCCGACAAGTTAGATATGGATAGTACCTAATGGTACATAATTTATTAATTGACTGATACTTCAATAAATTTTCAATTCATGCGTAGTAGTTTAACTATTGTGAGAGAGAAATACCTGTAACCACAGTGGTGGAGTTCTCGACATCTTTAACTATTGTGGCATAGACTAGCCCTGCTACAGTCCTTGCTTCAGAGGGTGAGGGCAGTACCTGGAAATGTGTCCCTCTTGTTGACAATTATGGCACCTCACTGGGCCAAGTGCCGGGTCAGTAAAAGCAGGGGTATCAGACTTCTTTGTAGAAACTTGGGTAGTTGCCTTCTTCACAACAGTGGTTCTAAATGGCTTCTTAGTATTACGTTTGTTTGTGAAGTTACTCACCCTCTTGGTACCTAAAGTTGTTGCTCTATCCTTTCAACATGCTTGGTACCCATCCCTTTGGGTGTCCTCCACCACCTTTGCTGTTTGGACAATACTTGCATAGGTGGTATGACCTTGAGCCTTCACAATGGCTCGTACTCCTCTTCTAAGACCATCAGTAAACCTCTTCGTCTTTGACGCATCTGTATGCATGCTAGGAGTTGCAAAGTAATATAGCCTCATTCAATGACTAATCTTTGCACTTGGTTGAAACTCAGATATTCTGCCTCCTTTTGATCTCTATAACTCTGTAGGAAATAGTTGCCAAATAAGGCTTCCTTGAAGTTCTCCCATGAGATATTCCCATACCTGGCCTCCAGGATAGGCAAAGTGGGATCTCCACCAATTATCGGGCTCATCTTTAAACATGAAAGTGGCGTAGAGTATCTTCTGCTCATCAGTGCTAGGCATCATTTTAAGGATCTTATCAATGGTATGCATCTATATGGTAGGATGCAAGGGATCATTTCCTACACCTGTAAATTTTAGAGGCTTCATTTTCTGGAAAGCTTCCACTATCCTTGCCATTGGTGTCAGGGTAGGTGGAAATGCTATCAGAGGAGCAACTAGAGTGATATTTGCTTGCACTGGTGGTGCTTGTGGATGCACTTGAGCTGTAGCATTCGGTACTGGTGCAGGAATGATTAGCAGGAGGCGGCACTGGCACTAGAGCAGGTGTTGGTGCTGCTGTTAGGCCTACCAGAACTGATATAACCAGAGGAGTGGTTTCTCCACAAAGTACCGCTATGAGTCCAGTCATTATCTGCTATTGCTGGATACTAATGTCATGAGCAATGTTCCCCAAAATAGCAGTAACATATGCTATTGTTAGCACCGTTGGTGGTTGTGGTGCTACAGGTTCTGGTTTGTAGTATACCTCACGTGGAGGTATCAGTTCCTACGTTATCCCATCTGGTAGGGCATTGCTTTCTGCAATGTTGGGTTCTTATTGCCTTTGTGTGGTACTAGGGGTCATGGTCAGAGCTTTACACAGGCCTAAAAATTTTGAATTGGCCAGTCAACTAACGGGTATGAATGTTTAAAATTTACATCCTACAATGCAAATATCAAGTTTAAAACTCAATTTACAGTTTCAACACATTGCTAATGAACCAAACGTCAAACATTCAACAGAGTGAAACAAAATGAAAAAGGAGCATGCGGCACCTGATTGACCGCACCCTTAATCAGGTGAGGGACGTGTAGCATGTGACTGTCCACACGTCACTGTCTTAATTTAAAATCGAGGCGCGACTTCATTTTCTTATTTTACACTGGTACAAAGTGACAGTGTGGTATGAGGAAGAAGGTGTACACCCCCGAAATTTTTCCTTGGAGGCTTTCTTGGTGATTTCTTGCTTCCATCCCACTTGTTATTCTCTCTACACCTCGCTACAATAAGTTTTCCATATCAATTTCTGCTTTTGAGTAACCTAGGTTAGGTTTTTATTGATTTCTCTTTGTTTTTCCCATGTAATGGCTTAAAAAGATGGGGCTTTACTATATCAACATGTTAGGGAGTGTTTCTCATGCTTTCTTCTCTGTTTTAATATGGTTTCATCGATTTATAGAGTTGCGCATAATCAAAATCGGGATATTTTCACATTTTCTCCAAAAATTAAAAATTGGGATATTCTTGTTAAATGGTTTCTTTAATCCCGCACACGTTTCAAAATATTTCCTAAAATCTATAACGATGATTAGAATGCCTTGGAGTCTCTTTTGAATTTCATTTGATCTTATCCCTGAGTTTCCTCATTTTGATTATTTTTCCAAAACTGAGTTTATCACTCGAGATATGTTCTAACACCTTGTATCACTGTTTTGATCTCTTTAGCATATCAATTGGTTTATTGTTACCAATTATTCACCCTCTAACAATCATTTTCCTTTTTCTTGTGTAGGTTTCCATTTTCTGAGCACCTAGCTCATCCATTATGGCTGCTCGAGACATCCCTGGGTCGTCTGGTATTGAGTCTTTTGCTGTAGGGGTAAAGAGATAGAAGAGACATCTACCACCAGCCTATAATCCTTTTCATTTTAGTTCAACAGAAGCTGCTGTAGCTTAGCCTGCCTTTGAGGGTCGATCAATAGAGCCAGGCCAAGTGGTATTAGTAGATGAGTTGGACAGATTCGATGTTCAATAGGCTTTTTCTAACATGGGCTGGTTACCAGTACTGAACAACATTTTTTCGATGAAGATTAATATGGTTCGTTGGTTCTACTATAATTTACAAGTATACAAAGATATGGATGAGGCTGAAGATGGTAACTCACTATAGATTTCCAGTCGAGTCAGGGGCCATGATATTGTTATTACTTTTGCCAGCTTGGTCGAGAGGTTAAGGATTTCTACTGAGGGAGAGATGGTGTACATAGATCTAAAACTCCCTATGGTTGATGAGTGGAAGCTCACAAAGATCCGAGAGTAGATGATGCTAGGTCCAGAGTTGCACGAGAGCAACTATTGTCCATTTGCTAGGGTGAACAATAGCATCACACAGCATAACATAGTGCCCAAGAGTGGACACAGGGATGCGATAGTGCACTTCTATGAGTTAATGGAATACTGCATCACCGTATGATGACAAATTTGTCTTGCCTACTTAATCATGAAGACTATGATCCATTTGGCATTGTATGCTTGGACAGGTAGTCTTTCTTACAGTCGGTTACTCCTCTACTTGTTCTTCAAGTTAGGGTTCAACCTATCTCTTGAGCCGGAGGAGGAGTTGGGTTTTCACACTCCCTTTGGATGGGATTCACTGCATAAGCTCAATGACGAGCACACCAGACCTATTTAGCTACCCATAAAAGACGTATGCTTCAGAAACTCACTAGTATGGAGCAATGAGTGTCTATGCTTGAGCAAGGCTTCATCTAGTTCTAGAATACACTGGAGGCTATCAAGCAAGAGTTCACTTCCACACAGACTGAGCTGGTTACTACAAATATTGTTTCGTCTATTCCTGATGATGTGGCAACTACGACATAGCCAAACATGAGTGAACTCATCAGCGACTGCTTTGGTCAGTGGCGGGGGTTCGGGCCACCTATTCTGTAGATAGTCTTGATCTCCAGGACAATCGTAGTTCTCAGCGTGTGGATTCATAGACCAGTTCATAGATTACTAGTTTGCATGCTTATTTCATTTATATCTCTGTTATGGCTCACCGGATACATTTTATACATTTTGTTTGATATTGATGTTGATATTGATAGGTGAGGATCTGGTTTATAGATGCCGATTCATCTTTAGTACTTTGTTCTCTATTGGTAGACTAGGTGTTTTATCTTCGTTGTTATGTGTATGGATATCGTATGCTTTTACTTGTTATTATATTATGTTATTCTATTTCTTATGGCTTATTCATGTTTCTTACCCCCATAGAGTATGTGGCTTATGCTTTCTATTTCAGCTTATTGAATATGTAATGTGTATGTATGGTATGGTTTAGTAATCAACATGGCACATTCGTGCTCTGATATCAACTTTTGTCACACCCCGTTCTTGACGCATCATTACTATGGAATGGACAAAATTTCCACATCCTATTAGGGCATTGGAAATCCCCCTCCAGGATCACAGAATGTGGTACGTCATGTAAGACACACACACCATGAACCCGGTCTAACCTTACATTCTCGTGTCGTGATCGGTCTTCCTATCATAATCTGCACAAGGGGACCAAGTGCGTAAAGAAACCAGAAGGCTAGGTATGAAATTGAACCCAAAAACTTCTAATTATGAGTGTGTGGTCGCATACCTAAACAGGTGTGGTCGACCACACCTCAGAAAAATGTGACCACAGGAGTCTGGGACGTGTGGTCACAAGTTTTTGACTGTGTGGTCGACGGGTTCTGTGACCCCACGTGCGACCACACGAAGTCAGACAGACTCCGTGATTAGGAAACCTTCCTAATCCAAAGGGGGTTCTTTCCAAATCTAAGTAGGACTCTATATGAAGAGTTTCCTCTATATATAGGACGTCCCTTGGTCTCTTTCATCCTTTTAGAACTCAAACTAAAAGAGAGAGAAAGAGAAGAGGAGGAAGAGAAGGAGAATTGAAGAGGAAGACTAAGAAAAGGAAATTTAGAGAGAACTCTGAATCTTCAACAAATATAAGGTATGAAACCATCCCCCACATCAATTGAATACCATGAATAGATCATGGAGGAGATAGTGATTCAAAGTGAGACCCAATCATCAAACCATGGACAAATTCTAAGAGATCCATGGTGGGAATCTATTAGGATGATGGATTGTGCAAAATATGAATTTTAAGCCATAGAATAATCATAGGAAGGATCATGATGATAAGCCAAGGATTCAAAACATGAAGGAATTGAGTCGGGAGTGGAAAAGTCGACCATCACATGTGTGGTTGCATGTGTGGTCGCGTGATATGCGACCACACGAGGCACATATGATCGACCACACACCCTTAAGAAATTTTCAGGGAGGGTGTGGTCGCATGTGTGGTCGCATGATATGCGACCACACATATCGACCACACGCCCTTGGGAAAATTCCAGGGAGGGAGTGGTCGCATGTATGGTCGCATGATATGCGACCACACATAGCGACCACATGCCCTCGGGGAAGTTTCAGGGAGGGTGTGGTCGCATGATATGTGACCACACATAGCGACCATACGCCTGTGGAGAAGTTTCAGGGAGGGTGTGATCGCATGTATGGTCGCATGATATGCGACCACACACCCTATGGTCGTAGAAACTGAGACCACAGGTGCAGCCGCACCTGCGACCACTCAGCTTCTGAAAGTCTGAATTAATGGAAATAAATTCTAATTTAAAATCTATAAATTTATTAGGTTTTCAAGTGGTCTAAAAGTGATTCACAAAGCTTGGACGAGGAATAACCATCGACCAAAGGTGAGGGAACAAGACCTAAACTAATTAGCTAATAACAAGTTGTTTTACTTATTGAGTCCAATGCCATGATTGATTCTATGCTTGTATGCTTGTAATGTGCATTGAACATGTCATCCAATATTTTTACTATTACTAATCATGCATATTTAATTCTATTTATTTATAACATGATGATGATGATGATGCTAGGAATAGGCATGTGAATGTATGTGTGCGGTTAGTGTGCTTGATGCGAGTGGAGCATTAGGGGGAGGACGTGACATTGTGGTTCATCCTGGTCACCAGACTCTAGCTCTATCTCTACTCAAGTCTTGTCCACTGACATCGTCGTATCGCCATTACCTTAGCAGAACTATTACGTCGTAGGGCATTAGGGGAGGTGGTATCGGACTGTGTAGTCTCTGACTCTGTCGGGGGGGCTTTAGCTCTATCTCTATGGACGTATTGAGGGATCCTGGGGTGAGGCCTTGGATACACTGTTTGGCATTAGGATTGGTTAGTTGTGAGCCCAATTTGCAAGCCCTCTCTAATAGGGGCTTATGTATTGGTACGGATAGGGCATCAGGAGAAGTCTTATGAGGTGTTTGATCTTGGTACTTTAGCTCTATCTCTATTCCATGATGGGTGCATGTGGGATGGCAATGGTGTTTGATCCATTGGGCGGCTTCACACACTCGTGTATAGAGGTGCGGCTGCCACCAATCCTTTCTATAGCACATTGCAAACTTATAAACCAGACCAAAGATACGAATTGAATGCATGCATATGTTTGTTGCTATCACATCCCAATTCTGATCCAACCAGAATGGTGTGAGTGAACCGTCATTGAACCAACGGTTCACACCAGGATCTCGAATAGGTTGTGTCCACTCATACAAACCATTGCACATAACCACAATCAGAATATAAATAATACAGCGGAAGTCTTTAAATAGAATGAACTGAGTATCTATTGATAATTTAAATAAAATATCCCATTATTCAAATCCAATCATAAAATATAATATCATTACATCTCTTTAAAAGTCAACCGAAAATAATCGAAACAAATTAATAAAATCAATCACAGGTACACGCAGAAAGGGCACTCGCATGAAGCGTCATGCTCGTCCTCTCCTGCCTGTACACCCAGAGCAGCAACATCACCATACGCTGGAGCGTTCATATAGTCGTTCCACCGTGTATCCTGCATCAACATCTAAAAACAATGTGTACACAAAGGGTAAGCTCACAACTTAGCTCAGTAAGACAATCAGACAGTTTCATAATATTATGCATGAGTAACAATCATTTTATGCTGTGGTCTGGTTTAAGTTTGCAATGTGCTATAGAAAGGTTTGGTGGCCCCCACTCCTCTATACACGAGTGTGTGGCACCTCATGGATCACACCCCATTGGCCCACATGCACCCATCATGGAATAGAGATAGAGCTAAGATTCCCCCGTACCTCTCCTGATGCTCTACCCATACCAGTACCTAAGCCCCTACTGGTCAGGGCTCGCAAACTGGGCTCGCAACTAACCAATCCTATATGTCATCAATGTACGCTCTATCCCAGCACAGCCGTCTACGGCATAGAGATAGAGCTAAGGTATCCCCGTACCTCCCCTGATGCTCTATCCGTAACTAACCCACTAGGATAAAAACATAACGCAGGTAGACCCTATCCCAACATAACTCCCTACGGCATAGAGATAGAGCTAAAGCATCGTGGACAAGCCAACGTCGACCTCGGAGACCACAATGTCACATAACCATGGCCAGGCCAGCATCAACATCTGAGACAACCGTACCACGACCTTCCCCTGATGCCCCACCCGTACTAAGCATGTTAAGATAGACTACTACAAAAGTGTCAACGTGAAGAATGATCCCAGGCTCCATGCCCCACTCCACACACCAACGAAAACAATCACATCCTATCATGCATGAACAATAATAATAAAGGAAAGTAAAGGATGGCATGTGAATATGCACAAATATCACATCATATATATTCAAGTTATTAACAACGATTTATTGTCCATTAATTATTAGGATTTAGGTCAGATTCCCTTACCTGACGCTCGTTTGATAGCTTGCTTCACATCGCAAGATCCAAACGGAAAGTCACAAAGTCCTACAATATTATTAGGGTTTCATTAGAATATTTTTCTTAGAGTTTCATGTTGGTCGGAAACCAACATGGTTACAAAATACCCTCACAAAGCTGACCAGTGGCATGTACCGGTCACAGCTCTGTGGGGAAGACTGGCAACCGGTATGGTCAGCCGGTCCCCACAGATCAGCCTCCCGGAAGATACCGGTGGCAACATACCGGCCGCATTGTGTGCAACCGGTATAGTCGACCGGTATGTCTCCGAAAGACCATACTTGGGTTTTTCGACTGCCGTCGATCATCCTCCATGGATTTCCAGGGTTTCACCTATCCATTCTAAGTCTGAGCTTTGAGTTAGAGTTATCTCCAACTCATTCAAGTCTAGTTTTGATGAATATCATCTCGAAACTTGAATCTAGGGTTTGACGACAACTTAGGGTTAATATCCAATTTAGGGTTTTAGATCAATACCTACTTTGCATGGTATTAATCCACCCACACAACTATCCTAAAGTCATAGGGTAAGAAGAATGGTTAAAACACTTACCGTTGACTGGCGTAGAGTGAGCTTCGTCGAACGGCAATGGCGGCACCTCCTTCTTCTTCCTAGCTCCTTCTCCTTTCCAACCTCTTTCTCTTCTCTTGGGTTTGTAAGAGGCAATGGAAAGGATTTGAGGAGGTTTAAGGGTGTTAATAAAGGCTAGAATTAGGGTTTAGTAACCCTATTAGGATTAGGAAAGTTCAGGCATTAGGGTTTAGGAAAGTGGGACCCACAGAGATCAAATTCTGGATCTCCGTAGTCAGCTGCGCAGAGCTGACCGGTCGATCGGTACCAAGACCGGTACCATCGACTGGTCAACATAAAAAAATAATTATTTGACCGTATTTGATCCGATTTCGTACCTGTTTGTCATCTGCTCGTCCCGTCTGGCCCGATGATGATCGGAAGACCTGCTACGACACAAAACCAAGGTTTAGACCGGGTTTACGGAGTACGGGTCTTACAGTTGCATTGTTTTGTTTACTCACTGAGCTCAAGTTGGAGAGCTGACCCTCACGCGTGCAGTTCTTTTTAGTTTCTGATGTTGCAGGTGTTACGGTTGAAGATTATGTCGACACGCCAACATATGAACAGGTAGCGGCTATGGATGAGCAAGCTGTGAAGGACTATTATGATTTGTTAAGCGAGCATTTCAACTATGGATGCGCTTAGTGTTTAACTTTCGTATTTAGATA
Source organism: Protea cynaroides (assembly GCA_028583415.1). Classification (NCBI taxonomy): domain Eukaryota; kingdom Viridiplantae; phylum Streptophyta; class Magnoliopsida; order Proteales; family Proteaceae; genus Protea; species Protea cynaroides. The sequence continues at coordinate 10,763,719 of CM053266.1, forward strand.
TTTGTAATATTGTATTAAATTATGTTTTGGTTACTTGGAGATAACTGGAATATTAATTATTTATCATGATTAGACATCAGTTCATTATTAATAAAACTTTCGCTATTTACTTTATTATCTCTTGTTAATGTGGAAAGTATTTTGGTTTAACATGGTTGGCATAACCTATACGAGATCCTGGTTGAACCGTTGATTTATTGACGGTTCATCACACCATTCTAGTTAGTCCAGAATTGGGGTGTGACACGTCAACTAAAGAACCATCCCATCACAAGTGAATAATAAATAAATCCACACTACTAGATAAAAGAGATATTAAATCATGAGTATAGCAAAAGTCTTAATGAATTAACTACAACAGCTAGATAGATCAAATGATAATTATAATTAATCCCCAAACCATTGTAATAAATAAAGATAATTAAATCTTTAAATTTAAAATTGTTCTTATGGGCAACAAGCCCCCAAATCCAAATAAGTAGTTTATCAAATTGTTCATTGTGCCTATCCGTAGATACAATCATCACACTCACATGATTCATCATGAACATCTTCATTGCTAGCGTCTACATTGCCAAATTCTACTTCAATCAAACCTGCATCTAAAAGAATTTATATACACAAGGGTAAGCTCAACCACCGAACTTAGCATGGAAATCAAACGTACGCAAGCAAATACATGAAGTAAAAACTATGGTCTGGTATATAATTGTAAGTACCAGCTCAAGACAACCCACACATAGAGTCTCCGATTGCATGGGTCTTCTCCCATTAGAATGAATATTGCCTCACTCGGTGTACAGTAACATCCCCCAAATATGGGTTTATCTTTATGGAACAAGCTCATATTACGCTGGCCACTTGCCCACAACTCATCCCAAGCTCGTATTAAGCCAGCCACTTGAGGAGGTGATAATCCTACTAGTCAACTCGCCTAACCATCCATACTACGTCGGGTATGGGGAGCATCGTAGCTATGTTCATACCACCCTTTACTAATCCAATGCCACTATATAACCCCTTATGGCTAAGGGTACAATTATATGGATAATTAAATATTCAACTAGCGATGTCCACCTAATTAGCCATATTACTGGACTGTAACATTGCCAAGCTTCTGACCCCATCCGAACCCCCACATAGGACATCGTGACTTGGCTAATATGCAAAGCAGCGTCAGTAAGAAATGGTGCAAGCACCCCAAACCACCTACCTTCCTCCTTATCGACTTAACCAGACATCACAAATCAAAACATAGGTTAATCGCTTTTGTGGAAAGGTAGTGAGTGTTTCATACCACTCGCCCTCCAATGTTTACTAGCACTGCTGATTCCAAACACAAGGATGCATATGCATAAGCAAACAAACATTATATTGGATGCTATGTCATCACACAAGGCATGTTATCAATCGCACATCATCACATAGCATAATCCAATATAACTAATTCTACCAAACAAAGGTCTAATTCCCTTACTTGAGATAGTAAGCAGCAAAATAATAAAGAGTACGATCCCAAGTAGTTTCTCTTAGAGTTCTTTTGTACCTTAAATAGCAATAAAAGTAATTATATTAAATCCATCGGTTCACTGTTTGTCTCTATTGCTTGCTCAAACATATCCTAGTGATTTATTTACATTTCCATGGGTCTAGTATTAAGTTTAGAAGCATCCTATACTCGCTGTTCAAAGGTTTCAAACATTTACAAGGGTGAACAGCAAGCATCAAAATTAAATAGCATAGGTTATAAACAAAACGAAGGAGAATACATATGTAAACATATGATTCCAGGGATATGAATATATGAGTAGGGCCATAAAAATCCTGAAAAGAGGATGTCCAAGTATGGTCATCAACAGAGGTCATTTCACCATGCGGCATGAGGCATAGACCACATGGTCTTAACCACAAGTGTACGGCACGTGCCATCGACCACACTTCAAAACGTAGCCAAAACACTTCGATTCTTTTCCAATGGTTTTTTAGAATTTTATTAAGCCTAAATACGGATTTTGGGTTAGAAAATCCCATTCTAGCTTAGGTTATTGACATTGATTTAATTTCCCATTTTATTGATTTTGCTGGATCTGGTTTTAATACCTTGGATCTGATTCCAACAATACTAGGAGTGGATTCCTTTGGGTTCCAATCCATAGACAATCCATTCAGATTTATCATTAAGGGTTTGGACACTTGGATCCGACTATTTGTCTATTTACATCCATTTTCCATTATTCTTAGGATATTGGTTCTTTACTGATTCAGATCCAACTTCTATCTCAGTCCAAAAGTTTGGTAATTAAATAAATTAGTCAAGATGAATATTGTAAACAGTATATTCAACTTATTCATTCATCATTCTCATCCATCCTTCATCAGTATCCAGGTCTTGGTTCTTAACAAATCTGATTCACACACTTACAAGTATTTGGGTGTGTATCAGAGATGGAGAAAAGAGATCATGGCTAGGGATCCTTGATTAATAATCCCTCCATGGTTAATCAGATTGATTTGTTTTGAAGGAAATTAAGAGAGTAAGGGATTAATACTGATATTGATTTTTTGTTGAAGAAGGTATCAAGATTTTCCCAATGATTGTAGAGTTCCCTTCTTTCTTTTTCCCTTTTCTCTTCCTCTTGCTTTCTTTCTCTTCCAGAACTGACAGAGTTCCCTTCTCTCTCTCCCTCTCTCACATTTTGTTTAATTGATGGTGAAAATGAGAGAGTGAATGGAGTGGAGACTCAATTCATGTTTGGGTTTTGTTCTAAACATGGAAAGGGGAGGATTCCCTCCTTCTTACCAGTTTCAAAAGGATAATGAACTTGGACATAATCTCAAACGACTGTAGAGACAGTCCAAACCATAGTCTAAACAAATAACTAGTCCAAAATTGGGTTAGTTACTAAACCAGACTCGGTTCAGGAGGTGCAACACTAGGGTGCGGCACGTGTCTGACCGCACCTTAGTGGTGTCATGTCGGACCCCTTATTTGAGTCCTGTTTGAGTATTTAAGTGTGAAGGGTTTTGCTAGGTTACCTCCATTGGGTTTCATAGGTCTGGTTCACGGTGGTTTGACTCGTTCATGGTGGTAAGACCTGTTACAAAGCCAAAATTTTTAAATTAAGATGAAAATTTTGGGTGAGGGTCTTATAACCGGACTATGAACATCTGTTGGTACTGGTGAACGCTTGAATTGGTGAAAGCTTGAACCCTCAGTAGTAGGAGCCGCATGCTACTGAGTGTCATCTTCTGCCCCATCCATAGCACTAGGAAGAAATCTAGGTGGAAAAATAGCCTCTAACTCATTGTCGCTAAGCACAGTATCCTGCAACCCGCGCATACAACCCAATGCATGCCAGCCAAAGTTGGAATGCACAGATGTCTCTACTCCCTCCTCAATGAAGATATCAATGCCCAACTCTTGAAATAAATGTGTGAGAAGCCTTCCGTATGGTAGGTTCCTCACTTTACTGTGTGTAGCAACTATCATCGTCCTCATCAGAATTTAGGGTAGGCATAATTGGTAACAAGTATAGATGCAATACGTCACATACTCGTTGAAGCTCGCAATGGCCTTCCGGTGTCCACTCATAGGAATGATATCACACCGTATAATCCTGCTATAAACTCATGGACAAGGCTAATACCCTAACTCCATGCGTGCTAGTCCTAGTAGTCACAATTGATGCCAAATCTCCTGCCAAAAAGCATCTAAAATAAACGTAGAAGAAGATGTCCCTAGCCCTACTTAAACGCAATCGCCTGCAGTAGAAATGTGAAGAAGCTCTGCTAATTATCTGGCATCAAAACAAATATCCACACCATTTACTCTACTGGATATCCTTAGTTCTAAATCCAAATTCTTGTCTTCCAAGTCCGTCTCAACTCGAAAGTTATAGAAGAAATGTCTGACCATGTTAGGTTTGGTAACAGCCCTGTATTGAAGGACTGTTGAGCAACTTAGAACCATAAACGCCTCGCCAATGGCAAAGCATCGTAGCTGGTCAAAGATGATAAATCTACCTGACTCGATTGAAACCCACTCAAATCTAGGCCGAGCATCCTGGTCTGCTTGAGAACAAAAGTGAAACTCATTAAAAGCTTGTGATCTAACCATATTGTTGCAAAACACACAATAAAAAAGATTGTGTGAAGAATTCAAAATGAGCAAATGTTAAAAGAAGTGAAAATCATTTATAAGATGAAATACACGGTTTAAATTAATGAAAAACTAAGTACAAGAAGTTTCATAGAAATTTCGATGAAAAATACCGAATAGTCGACATGAAAATATGGAATAAGTATCAAAACATGAAAATGAGATTTTAAAGGGCTATAAATGTTCTAGTCATGTCAGAGAAGGACTCTTTTGTGATTAGAAGCGTTGAAAACAGACAAATTAATGTTTGGAAGCAACTTTGATTATTTTGGGAAAAAGCCAAAATGGCAGAAACGATAAAAGCGATCAATATAAATACTTTTTTATTGAGCATGTACAGAATAGTCTTTTCATGTGTTTTAGTGGATGATGATGAGGATACTCTTCTTGAAGCTTCTTTATACATTCTCCACTAATGTGACTCTTCATATTTATTAACTAAGAAATCCTTTCTATAATCATCTCCTTGAAGCAAGTTTCTAGGCCTAGGAACAAGAATCAATATATTGGGACAAACTTCTATGTGATAGAATTATTAAAGCATTTATGTTTTTCTTTTATTTTTTTCTATGTACAATATCAGCCTAGGATTATAGAGGATGGTTGAGATTATTTTGAAGTGTTTAAGGATTTTTAAAGCCTATAAATAATGGCAAATTCTTATGTAAGAGAAAAAATATGACTTTTAAATGAAAAAATGGATTGAAGTTTGTCTTCTCCTTTGAACCTTGAAGAGTTCATCTCTTGAAACCTAAAAGAGTTTTACTTTAACCTTGAAGAGTTAAAGCTTTATTATCACATTGAAATCTAGAAGAGTTTCACATCAACCTTGAAGAGTTGGAGCTTTCCTATCATACCTTGAACTTAGAAGAGTTATCCCTTGAAACTTTGTAGAAGTTTCATTCCATCCTAGAAGATTTAGAACTTTATTCTTCACCTACATGTTGGAAGAGTTGTAGGCCACCCTTGGAATTGATTTACAACCTAAAAGAGAAGTGAGTCACTCTACCTTCACTCTATCATTTTTTTTTTTGCTAAGGATTTAAAAGAATTATATTAAACATGAAAAAAAAATTCAAATGCTTTGATGGGTAGTAAAATCCCCGCCTTTGGCATTTCCATCAGCAAGGACCAACCCAGGCTAAATTCCCAGATAAAATTCAATGAAAAAGATATCGAGGCATGTGGGATGCATCCCACACTACCTCTCTAGAAATCAGATTAAGACATGTATACCAATAGAAAGAGCATCTATCATGAGCTGCTTTCCTTGCAAGTTTATCTGCTGTAGAATTAAATTCTCTGAAGCAATGAGTATATTTCATTATAGCCGAGGTCAGTTCCATAGATAACTGCCTCCATTCTTGTTGCAAGGACCAGGGAATATCCATTGAAATAAAAGCATGGACAACTGCACTTGAACCAAACTCCACCCATAATCTGTTGTATCCCAGACGAAGAGCTGCTTTGAGCCCAATCATTACTGCCTGCATTTCAGAAAAGTAATTTGTTGCTATTCCCAATGACTCTACAAAAGCATATAGGACCTTCCCACGCTTAGATCTAATAAGCCCTCCAGCACCAGCAACTCCTGGCTTACCCAAACTTGAACCATCCCAATTTAGCTTGCACCAATGATGTTAAATTGTCACTATAATATGCTTTGCTAGTTTCGTGTCAAGAGATAAAACTCGAGCAACTCTAATGTCAGACATTGATTTTATCACATAGGGCCGCCGAACAGTTATATCCTTGCACCCATTTTTTATCATCACCCAAATTGGGTCAAGTGTTATCTTGGCATTTCGGTGTAATGAATCACTTCTGGCCTTCCATAAATTGTAAATGACCAAGGAAAGCATGCCATTCCAAAAAATATGATTAGAAATAGTCTTGGCTTCTACGCAACCACTAAGTAATAATTTCTAGACAAGAACCAAAATTTGGAATTAAAATTCCAAAACAGCATCCAACTTCATGACATACCTGCAACGATATTTCACAGCTGCAAAATAAATGATTGAGAGAATCCTCTCCTCAATGACATAAAGAACATCAAGAAGCCAATAAAACACCCTTCTGTCTGACAAAATCATCGGATGGGAGCTTTCTTAAACACCATCTCCAAGCTGACCAAGAAACGCTAGGAATCAAACCCTTGTTCCATACCGCATTTGTCACACCCCAATTCCATACTATTCAGAATGGTGTGATGAACCACTAATAAACCAACGGTTCAACCAGGATTTTGAATAGACTGTGTCCATTTGCTTAAACCATACACATCCACAACCAAAAATCAGAATAAATTCACAATAGCGGAAGTCTTTAATATTAAATGAACTGAGAGTCTAGCTGTGATAAAGTAAATAAATTATCTAATTATCTCCCAAAAGGACTAAGACATAAATTAAAATAATTAAATCAATTACATTGTCTATATAACTTAAACCAAATCTAATAAAAAACATAGGAGTTGCACTCGCATGATGAATCATGCGACTCCATCATCAATTCTGCCTCCATTGCCGCCGCATGCCCTTATGTTGGAGCATTCATATAATCTTCCACTGTCGTACCTGCATCATCAACTAAAAATATTCGAATTCGAAAAGGGTGAGCACACATCATGGCTCAGTAAGCAAACAAAACAATGCAACAAACATATGCATGCATTCAATTCATTTCTTTGGTCTGGTTCATAAGTTTGCAATGTGCAATAGAAAGGATAGGTGGCCGCTACACCTCTATACATGAATGTGTGGAACCGCCCAATGGATCAAACACCATTACCACCCCCACATGCACCCACCATGGAATAGAGATAGAGCTAAAGTGCTTAGGAGCGCACCGCATCACACTTCCCCTGATGCTCTACCCATACCAACACGTAAGCCCTTGTTGGAGAGCGCTTGCAAAATGGGCTCGCAACTAACCAATCCTAATGTCAAACAGTGTATCCAAGGCCTCACCCCAACATCTCTCAATACGTCCATAGAGATAGAGCTAAGACCCCCTGGCAGAGTCAGAGACTACACGGTCTGAGACCACCTCCCCTGATGCCCTACGACGTAATAGTTCTACTAAGGTAATGGCGATACGACAATGTTAGTAGACAAGACTTGAGTGGAGATAGAGTTAGAGTCTGGTGACCAAGATGAACCACAGTGTCACGCCCTCCCCCTGATGCTCTACTCGCATCAAGTACACTAACCACACACATACATTCACATGCTTATTCCTAGCATCATCATCATCATCATGTTATAAATAAACAGAATTAAATTTGCATGAACAGTAATAACAGGAATAGTAGATGACATATGATATGCACATTACAATCATATAAACATAAAATCATTCATGGTGTTAAACTCAATATATAAAAATAGTTTATTATTAGTCAATTAGTTTAGGTCTTGTTCCCTCACCTTTGATTGCTCGTAGATTCTCATTCAAGCTTTATAATTCATCTTTAAACCACTGGCAAGACCAAACAAGTCGATAGATTTTAATTAGAATTAATTATAACATGTTTAAACTAACAGAACCTGGAGGGTCGCAGGTAAGGTAGCACCTTGGGTAGCAGTTTCTACGACCCCAGGGTGTAGGGTCGCAGGTGGGTCGGATACCATTCGACCCTACGTGCGACCACACCCTCCCTAGGACTTCCCGAGGGCATGTGGTCAATCATATGGTCTCGTAGGGTCGGATATCATTCGACCCTACGTGCGACCACACGTATTCTGAGTCGACCTTTCATTATAAAGTCCATCTCTTCATGTTTAGATCCTTTGACTTACTATCATCGTCCATTCTATGATCGTTCTTTGGCTCAAAACTACAATTTATACACCATTCATTATCCATAATGATTTTCTCCATAGAATCTCTTGGAACTCTTCCATGGATTGATGATTTGGGTTTCTCTTAATCCTAAGTTCTTCATAACTATTCTAGGCTCTCTTATTCAGGTAGGGAATTAGGTTCATACCTTAATTCAGAGGTTTCTCTGAACTTCCTCCTCTTCTTTAGTCTTCTTCTTCAAGTTTCCTTCTCTTCTTCACTTCCTTCTCTTTCTCTTGCTCTCACTTTTAATTAGGGTTCTAACGGGATGAAAGAGGCTAAGGGACATCCTATTTATAGAGAAAAACCCTCCATAATATGTCCCAATGAGTTTAGGAAAGACCCCCTTTGAATTAGGAAGGTTTCCTAATTTACAGATTCTATCTGCTATCGTAGGGTCACATGTAGGGTCGCAGAATCCGTCGACCCTATGTTTTTCTAGTCATGCGACCCCACGACTAAAAAGTCATGGGTTGAACTCTTTTGAGGTGGGGTTGATCATACCTGTTTAGGTATGCGACCCTACCCTCATATTTGATAGTTTTTGGGTTATACTATATACTTGGTCTTTTAGTTTCTTCACGCACTTGGTCCACTTGGCTCGACCATGATAGGTAGACTTGGTACAAGGTAGTAAGACCGGTTAGTTCGATACGGGTCTTACAACTCCCCCCTCTTATTAAAAATTTCATCCTCAAAATTTATACATACCTTTCGAGTAAAAAAGGTGAGGATATTGCTTTCGCATAACATTTTCTTCTTCCCATGTGATCTCTTCTATATCTCGGCTCCTCCAGGTGACTTTAACATAGTATATGTCACGATTGCGTAGACGTTAAACCTTTTGCCTAGTGATTTCAGTTGGTGTTACTTCGAATGTCAAATCATCAGTTAGATCTGGTGGATCCGCTATCAAAACGGGCGTTTGATCTCTGACGTACTTCTTTAATAATGAGATATGAAATGCGTCATGCACACTTGACATGGATGGTGGTAGTGCTAACTGATAAGCCACTTTTTCACGTTTAGCTAGAATCTCATATGACCCGACATATCTCAGACTTAGTTTCCCTTTCTGTCTGAATCGTTTTAAACCTTGCATAGGTGATACTTTTAAGAATAGTTTATCACCTACGATAAATTCAAGGTCTCGACGTCGAGTATCCGCATACTGTTTTTGAAAATTCTGAGATGTTCTAACTCTTCCCTTGATAATGTCGACTATTCGACAAGTCTCTTCAACAAACTCTAGTTCAATGATGCTACGTTCTCCAACTTCATTCCAAAATAGAGGAGTTCGACACTTCCTAGCATACAGTGCTTCATAGGGTGACATCTGTACAGTAGCATGATAGCTGTTGTTATAGGCGAACTCAATCAATGGTAGTTTCTCGTCCCATGAGCCTTTAAAATCAATAACACAGGCTCGAAGCATGTCTTCTAAAATCTAAATGGTACGCTCTGACTGCCCATCTGTCTGAGGATGGAATGCAGTACTGAACTTCAATATTGTACCCATAGCCTTCTGTAATCCTTCCCAAAACTTTGAAGTAAAGCGTGGGTCTCTATCGGACACAATGCTTTCAAGTACACCATGTAATCTGACAATGTTATCCACATATAGCTTGGCTAACCTCTCTAGGGTATACTGTGGTCGTATAGCTATAAAGCGAGCTGTCTTAGTCAAATGATCTACAATCACCCAGACCGCGTCAACTACTCGATGAGTCAATGATAACCCAGTGACAAAGTCCATAGTGATGCAGTCCCATTTCCATGCTGGTTCTGGTAGCAGCTGTATCAATCTTGTAGGTCTTTGTCGTTCAGCCTTCACCTTCTGACAATTTAGGCATTGAAACACGAATTTAGCTACATCTGCTTTCATTCCTCTCCACCAATATAATTTCTTTAAATCATGATACATCTTTGTACTCTCGACTCCGGGTATGCAGGACAGCCCACCAAATAGCTGCCAAACCAAGGGAGGAGGTTAGGGGACCAGAGTCGATGAGGTTAGGTCCCGACGCCCGTATGAATTCCAATCTCTCTAAGACCCTTGTTCTTAGCTTGGCGGTGGTGTGAGCTTCCTTCATTAGTCTGTGTCTAATGTCCAAGTTTTCTATTTCAGGAACACATACTCATCCTTTGTACTTCAATACCTTTTCATCATCCAAGGTGAACTCAGGAATAGTCCTACCTTTTTCGATGTCTTCTTGTACCATTCTCAGATAAGGGTCTGATTTAATAGTGGCTTTCACTTCATCAATTATATCAAGTACAATCTTCAATGTTGTGAACATATTTGAAAATCGATGAATAAACCCTTGGTTGGTTGATCCACCCGGTGCATTTATCACGAACTGTTCATTACCATAATTGAATACTTTCCCTGTAGCACACATTACTGTAGTCATGTTAACTTCCCCTTGAGATTTTATCATTACTTTTCGGCCTAGCACATCAGCAACTACATTAGCCTTTCCTGGATGATACTGGATATCGCAATCATAATCCTTCAATAATTCCAGCCATCTTCTTTGTCTCATGTTCAACTCCTTTTTATTAAAAAGATAAGTAAAATTCTTATGATCTGATTTAATCTGAAATTTCTCTCCATACAAATAATGTCTCCATATCTTGACAGCATGTACTATTGCCGCTAATTCCAAGTCATGAGTAGGATAATTCTTCTCATGTGTTTTTAGCTATCCTAAAGCATACGCAACTACTTGTTCTCCTTGCATAAGTGCACATCCTAAACCCAATCCAGACGCATCGGTGTACAAGGTAAATGGTTGTCTTATAATAAGAATAGTTAAGATCGGAGCAGATATCAATCTAGCCTTCAATGTTTGGAAACTCTTCTCACATTTATCAGTCCAAACAAACTTTTCTCCTTTCTTAGTCAAGCTGGTGAGAGGTACGACAATTCTGGAATAGTCTTCTATGAATTGTCGATAATACCCAGCTAAACCTAGGAAACTTCTAATTTCTGCAACGCTCTTCGGTGCTTTCCACTTCACAGTGGCTTTAATTTTGCTGGGATCTACTTTAATTCCTTCAGTGGATACAACATGGCCTAAGAAAGTGACCTCATTTAGCCAAAACTCATACTTTGTAAATTTGGCGTAAAGCTCTCTTTTTTCAGTCGCTGTAAAGCCGCTCTTAGATTCATGACATGAGTTTCCTTGTCCTTGAAGTAGACCAATATATCATCAATAAACACAATGATCGACGTATCCAACATATCATGAAATACCCGGTTCATGAGTTCCATAATGTTGCGGGTGCGTTAGTCAATCCAAAAGACATGACTAAAAATTCATAATGACCATATCTTGTTCTGAATACTGTCTTTGGAACATCACCGTCCTTAATCTTCAACTAATGGTATCCTGACCGCAGATCTATCTTGGAGAACACCTTGGCACCTTGCAACTGATCGAACAAGTCATCGATCCGAGGCAATGGGTACCAATTCTTGATTGTCAGCATATTCAATTCCCGGTAGTCTATACACAGTCGAACGCTACCGTCCTTCTTCTTTACAAACAATACTGGCGCTCCCCATGGTGATATGCTAGGTCTGATATAACCTTTGTCCAATAATTCCTGTAACTATACTTTTAATTCCTTCAATTCAGTAGGAGCCATTCGATAGAGTGCTTTAAATACTAGTGCGGCTCCAGGTATCAGATCTATAATGAACTCTGTAGCTCAATCGGGTGGTAGTCCGAGTAGTTCCTCAGGAGATACATCTGGAAAGTCACGCACAACATCAATATTCTCCATTTGTGGTATTTTCTTGGTGAGGTTGACCACTGATACTAGATACCCAATTCCTCCTTTCTCGAGGCATTTTCTAGCCTTTAATGTAGAGAGGATGAGTTTTCGTTTACGGGGAAGTTTGGTTACCGCAAAACAAAACTCTGCTCCTTCCTTGTCTTTAAATGTCAACTTCTTTTCTACACATAATAGGTTTGCAGAATGCCGAGCTAACCTGTCCATTCCCAAGATGACATCAAAGTTTGCCATCTCAAGTTGAATCAAGGTTGTATCTAAAATCTTCTCGCTAATAAGAACTGGACATGGTCCATAATTTTTTTTAATTCCACTTTTAATCCCATAGGTGATCGCACAAGCAGTTTGTAGTCTAAAGATTTGAGGGAAAGATTCAACTTCTTTCCAAATGTCACAGATATAAAAGAATGAGTAGCTCCAGAATCAAAGAGTACTCTGGCGGGTATGCCATTAATAGGTACGATACCTGTGATTTGTTTTAATTTAGTCTACATACTCACACAATGTAACACAAAATGAAAGGTTCAGGTCATACCTGTGACCACATCAGGCGATGCGGCAGCATCCTCAGATGTAACAGCATAAACCTTTCCTTGCTGTAGCTGCTTTCTGGGCTTAGGACACTCCCTTGAATAGAGTCCTATTTAGTTGCAATTAAAGCATTTTACTCCTTCGTTATTTTGCTTTTGTTGCGGTTGAGCTGCTGGATTAGTCTTGGCTACAGTATTAAAGCCTTGATTATGGAAGGGTTTGAATGTCCTTGTATTCCCTCCGTTGTATGAATTTTCATTTGGTCTTTTAATACCCCTATTTTGAGCAAAGTAGCTCTCCTTCTGGCTCGACTCTATTACTCGGGAAATCTATACTGCTTCGTTGTACACTTTCTTTTCCAATGCCAGAACATGCTCACGGATGCTTCCCCTAAGTCCCATGACGAACCTTTGGGTCTTAGTATTTTCCTCTTGCATGCTGGCGGGTGCAAAGAAAAACAGCTCTTCATAACGTTGTTGGTATGCATCCACGGTCATTTGCCCCTGATATAAACTCAGGAACTCTCTCTCCACAAAATCTCTGAAACTTCTGGGGAAGTTCTTCTCAAAGAATGCCTCTTTATAGATAGCCCAGGTCAATTGGGTGTGCTTGGTTAATAGATAAGTCTGTGTGGACTTCCATCAGTGGTGTGCATCACCTTTCAGCATGAAGGTTGCATACAGTACTTTCTCCTCCTCATTTACTGTCATCATCATAAAATTCCTCTCCATTTCATCGATCCAATTTGCTGGCCACAAAGGATCATCTGGTTTGCCATTATATTCTTTAGGCTTCATCTTCAGAAAATGCTCGATCAGTCGGGAGTGGTCCAGCTGATACTGAGCATAGGCCCCATACATAGGTGATTGGTACTGTTAACTACCTTGAGCTACCTCAAGATTCTACACTTGAGCCTGCATAACTGGTGTTTGAGGTGCATGGGGTACCGTGTTGCTTCCCCCTGGTACTGTGCTAGATTGTCCTACTGGCATAGGTGTCATATATGCAGCTGGAAAAGCCATTCCTATTGCAGCTTGCATATTGGCTTGCACCTGCTGTATTTGCTGCAACTGTTGTGCCAGGTTCATTACCACTGTAGCCATATCTATAGGTGGGGTTGGCAAGTTTGTAGGATTTTCCTGGCCACTAGCCATTAGCGATGCCATATTCAGATTCTCTTGTACATCAAGATTTACATGGCTGTCTTCCTCCACCGGTGGTGGTGGTGGAATTGGGTTACGACCTCGTCTGGTTACTCTTCGCCCAGCCATTTCCTGTTATGGTGGTAGTAGTGTCTGAAAACAATCATAGAACATGATAAGTTGTTCCCAAGTCAAAATCCAACTAATCAATATAAATTTCCAATTTTTCAATTCATTCTGACAAAATACTATATCTTCCATCGTAGGGTCGATGGTAGGGTTGCTCCTTATGCGACCCTAAGGTATGCAACCCTAAGAACACTGTCAGCTCACCGAGAGCCTAGGGTCGATCGTAGGGTCGGTATATTTCGACCCTACGTCAGACCACACAATGTCTGTCAGATCACCAAGAGCCTAGGGTCGATGGTAGGGTCGGTCGTAGGGTCGCACATTTTGTCGAATTTTGCGACCCTACGATCCAAAATCAGGTTTTTAAACCTAATTTCATATTCATTTCCTATTCTTTCTCTTTTCTTCCAACTCAACTCGCTTCCCTTGAGTTGCTATATATCGAACCCTAGGGTTTTGGTGATTGTTTCTTCCATTCACGACTCCCGCTCCGTCTCTTCAGGTATGCTCTCTACTGTTTCCCATTTTTAAGCTTTCTAAACTAGGTTTTTATCCATTTACATCGTTTTCTTCAAATTAAACTTTTTCTAATCGTAAAAATTTAATTTTTATTGGGGGCTTTTGCTATTGGTCACCCAATGGATGAAAGCCCTCAAAAATATTTGAGTTTCATCGGTTGGTTATCAAGAAACTTGAAAATTTTCATTTTTGACCTAATTTTTGAGATTTTTCGAATTTATTGAAATTTATTCAAATTTGATCTTTCTAGATTAAATTTTCAACTATATGAGCTTTGCAGGATGGTTTGGAACCTATGTAAGTCCTCCTGCCCAGTTGTTTGGGTGAAAAGTGAGGCTTTTGGCCAAATCATGCCGTTATAATGCCAAAATTTTTGAGTTTTTCACCATTACTAATATCTTGTTTGTTTTTCTGTGTCTTGACAGATAGTATGGCTCGTACCAAGGTTCCTAGGGCTCATGACCCCATTCGTTTCCGCTCCAACGAGGCAGAAGCTCAGTATGCTCGCTATGAGCATAAGAAAGTAGAAGGGGTCGCTGTGTAAACTTGGCTAGTCTAGCCTTGTTTAACGTAGAGGGTGCTTTTGGTGACATGGGCTGGCTTCTTGTGATCACCTATGAGGCTTGTACTTGTCCTGCTTTGGTGAAGTAGTTCTATTGCAATCTTCAGGTAGTAGGGGACCGCAATGACGTAGAGAGGGATAGGGAGCTCAGGATCACTAGCTACGTCAAAGGAGTGGAGGTTTCATTTAACTGCCAGCAGTTGGCTGATCTTTTGGGCATATCAAATGATGGCCCTTTGGTGTACTGTGCTGCCAAGGAACCCCAGTTCCTATCCTTGGCGATGCGTGCTGAGATTGATAGTTAGCTCCTTAGAGGTGTTCGCTGGGAGATGAAAGCGATCAACCTATGGCCAGAGCCTCGGGTGTACTCCAAGATCATCCAGCACAACCTGATTCCCCAAAGTGGACACTATGATAGCATTTCTTAGTTGACTCAGTATGTCCACTATTGCATCTGCACCAGGCAGCCTGTCTGCCTTCCTTATATTATCATCCGAACGATTATCCGCGCTATGCTGCCTGGTCAGTTAGGCAACCTGCCCTATGGATGTCTGATCAATACTCTGCTCACACGCCTACACGTTGATTTATTAGATGAGAGGATTCAGGAGAAAACCTTCTCATCGGACCTTGACTGGGAGGCCATTTGTAGGATGGGTATGTGGGATGCTCAGGTCTGTGATGATGAGAGGAACACTCTGGTGCGTTCTCATACTCGAGTAGAGATAGCAAACGCTGAGGCGGGAGCAACAACTGCAGGAGTAGGGGCCCATGGGGGTGATGCTGAGGATGAGGACCGTATGTTCATGGATGTAGACGCCATACCCCCTCCATCACCTCTACATTCTACTGGAGCTAGTCCATCTTGGGCTCCTTCACATACTGTTGGTCATTTATGCCCACCCTCTGATGATATGATGGGGCTACTATGTGAGATTAGAGAGGCCCAGCGCACGTCGGATCAGCGGATGGCCTAGCTGGCAGCTAGTCTCTAGGTGACCCAGACTTAGGTAGCCTGGCTGACTAGAGTGTATACGGAGGACTATGACCGAGATCGTGAGGCACCTCCTCCTCCAGCACCTCCAGCTCCATGATGTATATTTTCTTTTGTTTTTCCTTGTACTATAGAGTAACTGTCCAGATTGTGAACCGTACTCTGATTTGGATATGTATGTACATTGTTTTTTATTTGATGTATATAAAACTTGTTTCTCCTTTTATATATGCATTATTCTCTTTTTAATTTTGTCTCATACAACACAGGTGCTTATAGTGTGTTATTATTATAGTTTTTAAATTTTATCCTAACTCAGTTTACGAACTTTTTGTGGAAGTATATCAGTTTAATAGACAGGGCCTGAGAGCTCTGATACCAAGTTGTCACACCCCCATTATGCACTATTCAAAATGGTGTGATGAACCGCTAATAAACCAACGGTTCAACCAGGATCTTGAATAGGCTGTGTTCGTTTGCTTAAACCATACACATCCACAATCAAAAATCAAAATAAATACACGGAATTAAATATGCATGAACAGTAATATTATGATATGGAATTAAATACACATCCACAACCATTCACATGCCTATTCCTAGCATTATCATCATCATCATCATGTTATAAATAAACAAAATTAAATATGCATAATATGCATGAACAGTAATAACAGGAATAGTAGATGACATGTGATATGCACATTACAATCATATAAACATAGAATCATTCATGGTGTTGGACTCAATAAATAAAAATAGTTTATTATTAGCCAATTAGTTTAGGTCTTGTTCCCTCACCTTTCATTGCTAGTAAATCCTCGTTCAAGCTTTATAATTCACCTTTAAACCACTGGAAAAAACCTCACAAGTTGATAGATTTTAATTAGAATTAATTCCCACATGTTTAAACTAATAGAACCTGTAGGGTCGCAGGTAGGGTAGCACCTAGGGTAGCAGTTTCTGCTACCCCAGGGTGTAGGGTTGCAGGTGGGGTTGGATACGATTCTACCATACGTACGACCACACCCTCCCTGGGACTTCCCAAGGGCATGTAGTCGATCATATGGTCTCGTAGGGTCGATATCATTCGACCCTACATGCGACCACACGTATTCTGTGTCGACCTTTCATTCTAAAGTCCATCTCTTCATGTTTGGATCCTTTGACTTACTATCATGGTCCATTCTATGATTGTTCTATGGCTCAAAACTATAATTTATACACCATTCATTGTCCATAATGATTTTCTCCATGGAATCTCTTGGAACTCGTCCATGGATGGATGATTTGGGTTTCTCCTAGTCCTAAGTTCTTCATAACTATTCTAGGCTCTCTTATTCAGGTAGGGAATTAGGTTCATACCTTAATTCAGAGGTTTCTCTGAACTTCCTCCTCTTCCTTAGTTTTCTTTTCTTCTTCAAGTTTCCTTCTCTTCTTCTCTTCCTTCTCTTTCTCTTGCTCTCACTTTCAATTAGGGTTCTAAAGGAGTGAAAGAGGCTAAGGGACATCCTATTTATAGAGAAAAACCCTCCATAATAAGTCACAATGAGTTTAGGAAAGACCCTCTTTGAATTAGGAAGGTTTCCTAATTTACGGATTCTGTCTGCTATCATAGGGTCGCATGTAGGGTCGCAGAATCTGTCGACCCTATGTTTTTCTAGTCATGTGACCCCACGACTAAAAAGTCATGGGTTGGACTCTTTTGAGGTGGGGTCGATCATACCTGTTTAGGCATACGACCCTACCCTCATATTTGACTCTTTTTGGGTTAGACTTCATACCTGGTCTTGTGGTTTCTTCACGTACTTGGTCCACTTGGCTCAACCATGATAGGTATACCTGGTACAAGGTGGTAAGACCGGTTTGTTCGATAAGGGTCTTACAGCATCAGCCCAAGTAAGTTTGGGATATTGGGTTCTAAGCAAATTCCAAGCTAATTTAATTGAAAATTTCCCATTGATTTCACCAATCCAAATAAGAGGTATGTTTCAAGCAAAATCAAACCAGTAACAAAGAGTAGTAGAAGATACTTTTGGCCATTTCCATCTTCTATATTTTATAAAATGATCCAGAGTGCAATTTTGGAATTTAAGGAGCTCACTTCGCAAACCCAGTTTCTCCTTTAGAGAGAAGTTGCCCAACCATTGGTCTATCTAAATATTGATTTGCTTACCGTCTCCAACAATCCATTGAGTATGCTTAGAGGTCCAGTCCCATATTTTTTTAATGCTTCTCCAATTTGAAGAGTAGCATGAGAAATACAGATGAAACCATATTTAGAAAAAT
Source organism: Protea cynaroides (assembly GCA_028583415.1). Lineage (NCBI taxonomy): Eukaryota > Viridiplantae > Streptophyta > Magnoliopsida > Proteales > Proteaceae > Protea > Protea cynaroides. The sequence goes on from CM053266.1 coordinate 10,781,691, forward strand.
AGTAACCCCGCATGAATTGTGCATATAGGGAATCATCAGTTTTTATTTTCCAAGACATCTTACAGAGCATAGCATCATTGATTTGGTTCAGACGACGAAGCCCTAAGCCATCCTCCTTTTTTGGAGTGTACATGGTTTCCATTTTTGTAAGACCCGTATCGAACTAACCGGTCTTACCACCTTGTACCAGGTCTACCTATCATGGTCGAGCCAGGTGGACCAAGTACATGAAGAAACCACAAGACGAGTATGAAATTTAACTCAAAACAGTAAAAAATGAGTGTGTAGTCGCATGCCTAAACAGGTATATTTGACCCCACCACAAAAGAGTCCAACCCATGACTTTTTAGTCGTGGGGTCGCATGACTAAAAAAACGTAGTCAACGGATTCTGCAACCCTACATCAGACCCTACGATAACAGTCAGAAACTGGGAATTAGGAAACCTTTCTAATTCAAAGGGGGTCTTTCCTAAACTCATTGGGACTTATTATGGAGGGTTTTCCTCTATAAATAGGACATCCCTTAGCCTCTTTCACTCCTTTAGAACCCTAATTGAAAGTGAGAGAAAGAGAAGAGAAGGAAGAGAAGGAAAATTGAAGAAGACTAAAGAAGAAGAAGTTCAGAGAAACCTCTGAATCTCAGCAAATCCAAGGTATGAACCTAAATCCCTACATGAATTAGGAGCCTAGAATGGTTTATGAAGAACACAGAATTAGGAGAAATCCAAATCCTCCATCCATGGACAAATTCCAAGAGATTCCATGGAGGAGATTGTTATGGACAATGAATGGTGTGTAAATTGTAGTTATGAGCCATAGAACAATCATAGGATGGACCATGATAGTAAGTTAAAATATTCAAACATGAAGGAATGGACTTTAGAATAAAAGGTCGACTCAGAACATGTGTGGTCGCACGTAGGGTCGAATGATATCCGACCCTACGAGACCACATGATCTACCACATGCCCTCGGGAAGTCCCAGGGAGGGTGTGGTCACACGTAGGGTCGAATGGTATCCGACCCCACCTACGACCCTACACCCTGGGGTCGCAGAAACTGCTACCCTAGGTGCTACCCTACCTTGTGACCCTACCCCTGTGGTCGTAGAAACTGCTACCCCAGGTGCTACCCCACCTGTGACCCTACAGTTTATGTTAGTTTAAACATATTGTAATTAATTCTAATTAAAATCTATCGAGGTCTTTTCAGTGGTTTAAAAGTAAATTATAAAGCTTGAACAAGGATCTACTAGAAATCAAATGTGAGGGAACAAGACCTAAACTAATTGGTTAATAATAAATTGTTTTTGTTTATTGAGTCCAATACCATGAATGATTCTATGTTTGTATGATTGTAATGTGCATATCACATGTCATCCACTATTCTTGTTATTACTGTTCATGCATATTTAATTCCATTTATTTATAACATGATGATGATGATGATGCTAGGAATAGGCATGTGAATGTATATGTGTGGTTAGTGTACTTAATGCGAGTAGAGCATCAGGGGGAGGACGTGACACTGTGGTTCATCCTGGTCACCAGACTCTAGCTCTATCTCTACTCAAGTCTTGTCCACTAACATCGTCGTATCACCATTACCTTAGCAGAACTATTACGTCGTAGGGCATCAGGGGAGGTGGTCTCGGACCGCGTAGTCTCTGACTCTGTCGGGGGGCCTTAGCTCTATCTCTATAGACGTATTGAGGGATACTGGGGTGTGACCTTGGATACACTGTTTGACATTAGGATTGGTTAGTTGCAAGCCCAGTTTGCAAGCCCTCGCCAATAGGGGCTTACATGTTGGTATGGATTGGGCATCAAGGGAAGTGTGATGCGGTGCAGTCCTAAGCACTTTAGCTCTATCCCTATTTCATGGTGGGTGCATGTGGGACGGCAATGGTGTATGATCCATTGGACGGCTTCACACACTCCTGTATAGAGGTGCGATGGCCACCTATCCTTTCTATTGCACATTGCAAACTTATGAACCAGACCAAACATATGAATTGAATGCATGCATATGTTTGTTGTATTATTTTGTTTGCTCACTGAGCCGTGATGTGTACTCACCCTTTCGACGTTGAATATTTTTAGTTGATGATGTAGGTGCCACCATAGAAGATTATATGAATGCTCCGATGTATGGACTTGCAGCGGTGATGGATGCAGAAGTTATGATGGAGTCGCATGATTCGTCATGCGAGTGCAACTCATGCGTCTTCGATTAGATTTTTATTTGAATTATTAAGGAAATGTAAATGATTATTTTATTTTACTTTATGTCTTAGTCTTTTTGAAGATAATTGGATAATTTATTTATGTTATCATCTTTAGACTCTTAGTTTATTTAATATTAAAGACTTTCGCTATCGTGTATTTATTCTGATTTTAGTTGTGGATGTGTATGGTTTAAGAAAACGGACACAGCCTATTCGAGATCTTGGTTGAACCGTTGGTTTATTGACGGTTCATCACACCATTCTGGTTGGTACAGAATTGGTGTGTGACAACTTGGTTTCAGAGCGTTCAGGCCATTTCTATTAAACCAGTATACTTTCACAAAAGTTCATGAACTGAGTTAGGATAAAATTTAAAAAGCTGTAATAATAACACACCATAAACACCTGTGTTGTTTGAAACAAAATTGATAAAGAGAATAATGCATATATAAAAGGAGAAACAAGTTTCATATACACTCGAGTAAAAAGCAACATATATATATATATATATATATATATATATATATATATATATATATATATATATATATATATATATATATATATATATATATATATATATATATATATATATATATATATATATATATATATATCCAAATCAAAGTACGGTCCACAATCCAGACAGTTACTCTGTAGTACAAGGAAAAATAAAAGAAAGGGTACATCATGGACTGGAGGTGCTGGAGGAGGAAGTGCCTCACGATCTCTATCGTAGTCCTTAGCATACACTCTAGTCAACCAGGCTACCTGAGTCTGGGTCGTCTAGAGACTAGCTGTCAACTCGGCCATCCGCTGATCAGACGCACGCTGAGCATCTAGAAGCTCTCCTACTCTCCCATCAGTCGCACGCTGAGCATCTAGAAGCTCTCCTACTCTCAAATTAGTCACGCGCTGAGCCTCTCTAATCTCACGCAGTAGCCCTATCATATCATCAGATGGTAGGTGTGAAGGACCAGCAGTGTGTGAAGGAGCCCGAGATGGACCAGCTCTAGTAGAATGTAGTGGTGATGGAGGAGGTATGACGCCTACATCCATATACATACGACCATCATCCTCAGCATCACTCCCATGGACCCCTGTTGCTGCTACTGCTGTTGCTGCCCACTCAGCGTCTACTATCTCTACCCGAGTATGAGGATGCACCAGAGCGTTCATCTCATCATCACTGACCTGAGCATCTCGCATACCCATCCTGCAGATGGCCTCCCAATCAAGGTCAAAAGAGAAGGTATCCTCATGAATCCTCTCATCCAATAAATCTACATGTAGTCGTGTGAGCAGAGTAGTGATTAAACGTCCGTAGGGCAGGTTGCCTAGCTGACTAGGTAGCGTAGCACGGATCATAGTCCTGATGATAATATAAGGAAGGCAGTCAAGATGCCTAGTGCAAATGCAGTAGAGGACATACTAAGTCAACTAAGAAATCCTATCATAGTGGCCACTCTGGGGGATCAGGTTGTGCTGGATGATCTTGCAGTACACCCGAGGCTCTGGCCGTAGGTTGATCGTTTTCATCTCCCAGCGATCACCTCTAAGGAGCTGACTATCAATCTCAGCACGCATCACCAAGGATAGGAATTGGGGTTCCTTAGGAGCATAGTATACCAAAGGGCCATTATTTGATATGCCCAGGAGATCAGCCAACTGTTGGCAGTTAAATGAAACTTCCACCCCCTTTACATAGCTAGTGATCCTGAGCTCCCTACCCCTCTTTGTATCATTGCGATCCCCCACTACCTGGAGGTTGCAATAGAACTGCTTCACCAAAGCAGGACAGGTACAAGCCTCATAGGTGATCACAGGAAGCCAATCCATGTCACCGAAGGCACCCTCTACGTTAAACAAGGTTAGACTAGCGAACTTTACACAGCGACTCCCTTCTACTTTCTAACGCTCGTAGCGAGCATACCGAGCTTTTGCCTCGTTGGAGCAGAAACGAACGGGATCATGAGCTCAGTTTGCAAGCCCTCGCCAATAGGGGCTTACGTGTTGGTATGGGTAGGGCATCAGGAGAAGTGTGATGCGGTGCGGTCCTAAGCACTTTAGCTCTATCCCTATTCCATGGTGGGTGCATGTGGGACGGCAATGGTGTTTGATCCATTGGGCGGCTTCACACACTCGTGTATAGAGATGCGGCGGCCACCTATCCTTTCTATTGCACATTGTAAACTTATGAACCAGACCAAAGATATGAATTGAATGCATGCATATGTTTGTTGCATTGTTTTGTTTGCTCACTCAGTCGTGATGTGTGCTCACCCTTTCGATGTCGAATATTTTTAGTTGATGATGCAGGTGCCACCGTCGAAGATTATATGAATGCTCCGATTATGGACATGCAGCGGCGATGGATGCAGAAGTTATGATGAAGTCGCATGATTCGTCATGCAAGTGCAACTTATGCGTCTTCGATTAGATTTTTATTTGAATTATTAAGGAAATGTAAATGATTATTTTATTTTACTTTATGTCTTAGTCTTTTTGAAGATAATTGGATAATTTATTTATGTTATCATCTTTAGACTCTCAGTTCATTTAATATTAAAGACTTCCCTATCGTGTATTTATTCTGATTTTAGTTGTGGATGTGTATGGTTTAAGCAAACGGACACAACCTATTCGAGATCCTGGTTAAACCGTTGGTTTATTGACGGTTCATCACACCATTCTGGTTGATACAGAATTGGGGTGTGACAATTTTACTATGACTCTTTCTTTTTATTTGGATCCCCAGTTCATATAAAATTCCTCATCCAATTTCTTGCTATTTTAGTTAGGCCACAAGGCCATTTGTAGACACAGAAAGAATGAATAAATCCACCGCTCAGAATAGATTTTACTAATTCAACTCTACTTGCATGAGATAGAAGTCTTTCCTTCCAAGCCAAAAATTTCTTCTTAAAACGATCCATAATTGGATTAAAGAAATCTTTTTTAATACGGCCTTGAAAAGAGTAACTCCAAGATAAGAAGAGGGAAAAGTACCTTAAGAGTAGTACAGACAATCACTCATCTTCAGTCTCCTGCTATGAGAAACCTCTTCCGAAAAGAATATCTTGCTTTTTGAAGGGTTAACACACTGACCTCCATACTCGTGATAGTGAGCTAATAAATTCTCAAGCAGTCTGCATGATCTCAATTTAGCTTTTAGGAAAATGACGATGTCATCAGCAAACATAAGGTTTGTTAGAGTAGTCACCTCTCTTCTCTAAATACTAGTTCCATCAAACCCTTGGTAACCATTTCCATCAAACCTCTACACAAAACTTCCTCAGCAATGACAAATAGTAACAGAGACAATGCAAAAGACTGCTACCTCTCATTGGAGAGAAAAACCCCATTGGACCTCCATTAACCATAACAAATAGCTTGGCTAAATGCAAAAGACTGCTAACTCTGCTAATAAAGATATCAGAGAATCCAAATTTGGAAAGCACATCAAATAAAAAGCTCCATTCAAGGGTATCGAAAGCTTTTTAGATATCCAATTTTAAAGCAATATTCCCTTTCTTGGTTTTCCTGTGCATCAATGACACCAATTCCGATGCTAGGCCTATGTTCTCATGAATAACACGACCTTTAATAAATTCTCCTTGCTCAGCAGATATTATTTTACTCATAAACAAACCCAACCTAGATGCAAGAATTTTAGGGATTATTTTGTATAGGAAATTTCCTACCCAAATAGGTCTGAAGTCTGCAAGGGAAACAACACCATCTTTTTTGGGAATCAGTAAGATATAATTGTAGTTGACACCTTTCATTAGATGGCCAGGAGCGAACTACAGAGTAGACATCCTTACCAACAATGTCCCAACAGTGGTAGTAGAATTTACTTGGAAAACCATCAGGACCTGGCGAACTGTCATGGTCCATGGCAAAAACTACTGATTTAATTTCTGCATCAGAGGGAATATCCAAAGCAGTGTTGACTTCCGAAGAGACTAAAGAAGGAATAACATTTAAGCATCCCAAGTGCAGAGAACCCCCAGCATTCATATAAAATTCTTCATAATATTGGACAACATAATCTACAATTTCATCTTGGAATTGAAGAATACTTCCATCATCTTTATGTAATTCTCGTATCATATTCCTGTTTTTACATGCTTTGGCCATAGCATGAAAAAAATTGGAATTTCTATCCCCATGATGGAGCCACTTTAGTCTTCCTTTTTCAGCCTAGAGGTGCTCATGAAGAAGAGAAGCTTCATCATACCTTCGGATTGCTTCTTTTTCGTGATCTCGCAAATCATAATTACAACCTACAACCACTATTGTTTCTTGAATATCCTCCAAATTTATTTTTGAGAAAAAAAGATCTTTTCCAATATTCAGAAATTCTTTCCAAAAAACCCTTGAGAGCCTTTAATTTTGAAATAACAACAAAGAAAGGATTTCCAAAAACAATAATTTTCCAGACTTCATTAACAACATCTTTGAAGTTTTCATGATCCAACCAGAACCGTTGGACATGAAAAGGAATGTTCTTTGGCATTTGAAATGCTGAGCATCCCACCACAATAGGAGCATGGTCAGAACTATAGGGGCAAGACCTTCTGAAAAGATTACTCATAAAGGTTGTCCAAGATGTATTAATAAAGCTACAATCTAAAACAGCAGAAACTCTTTTGACCACATGTATATTTAGGACCAGTAGAGGGAAGATCAATCATTTTAGTAGAGTCAAGAAAAACCTCAAACTCACCTGCAGATGTCATGGAAAATTGGTCAGGCCCTGTCTTTTCATGGGCAAATCACATACATTAAAGTCACCAAGGAGAAGCCATGGAGCTGCTTGAACACCCAAGGAAACCAGATCTGACCAAAGAGCTCTTTTAGAGATCCTTCTACGATTGGCATGCACAATGGAAAAGAGATGTTGCACTCCATCAACACTCAGCTCAATTGTAATATGCTGATCCGAACTTAGCAATAACTTCGGCTTATGAAGAATTCTCTTCCAAAAAATCCATAGGTTTGGGTGTTTCTCATGCTTATTATTATGAATTAAATCCGTTTCATAGCCTAATCGATCAAGAAGCATTTTGGGAAACTTCAATGGATCCACCATAGGATCTGCAATACAAATCACATCAGGTTTATGATCATGAATCAACCGTTATAGAGTTTGCCTCGATTTCGGGTTTGCGACACCCCTAATATTCCAAAAAATTACTTTAATTTTTTACCTTTTTAATGTAAGGTCTCCAAACGAGACTTTCAGGCCTCTATAGCCACCAAAGCCTCCCCTAGTTTCTTCCTCTTTCCTTGAGATCTTCTAAGAGGCCGTTTGCCGGCAAGAATAAATTCCTCACCCAGCGACAGACTGTCATCCACTGCCATTACATCCTCAAAGTGGATCTCCACCCGACCAGGAGAAGTATGGATCCACGAGTAGAAGCTGGACTTGTTCGAACTCTTGCCTCTTTAGTTGACTCAGTAGCTATAACCTTGTCAACATCAACCGTAGAAGCATTGTTATTGATGACCATGCCCACTAACTCCATAGTATGAGATAAAACAGGCTAAGCAACAGGTTCCAAAACCAAAATCTCCCCTTCTTCAAGTTCAAAATCATTATTTTCATTTTCCTCATCTGACATGGAACTTCAACATGTAATGGCTGACGAGTAACTTCAACATGCACTTCCTCAACTGAGTGCTCTTTTTCCTTACAATGCTCAGTTCAATGACCAAATGAATCATAACGCTCGCATCTGGTTGGGGGTACCTCATATTCAATTATTTGTTTGAAAAAACATTGTGTGCCATTTCTATAACACTCAACCATAATCTTAGATGGCTTAGGACTTCCAAACTCCATCTCTACAGTAAACCGAGCATCTCTGCCAAGTGTTTTTTTTTTTTTTTTTTTTTTTGAGTGTTTCTATCAATGCCTCTGGGAATGCATAATGCTTTGCCAGTTGAAAAAAATAATGTCATCCTTCCAACATTCAAGAGGCGAACCCATTGAAGGTACCTAGCAACCCTGACCTTATCGATATCAAAATATGGCTCCCAACATTGGAGTTTCATTGGTTGCCTATTAATTCATGTTGTACCTCTATTCCAGATCGACAACAAAGACTCTTATGAAAAAAACCTGAAAACGTAGTATCCTTTACCAAGGTATGTCATTTCAAATTTATATGCATTCCCCCACTATTCAGTCTGGATGCATTTGATATCTTTAAGTAATAGTCCCTTAGTAAACACCCTCCCAATAATGGCCAATTTGTATTTTTCAAGTTGTCTCTCATAGGCCTCTTGAGGTATCACTACGCGGGTGATCCTCCCTCTACTATAGGTTTCGGGACATTATTAAGGTCAGGGAACCAGCTAATGCTTCGGCAAAAGATCTTCTAGTACTCATGTCACCTTTAACCCATTTTTATAGAATCTATTTTTACACTTTATGTCACCTTTAACCTATTTTGGCATATCCATTACTCAGAATTTTGGAAAGCATTCTTCTCAAAACTTTTAGCCCTATAAATTATATTTAATTTGCGACTGGAATCAGATCAATCCATTTTTTTATTGAGGACGTTCTAGCTATTTCTTCTAAGTCTTGCAAATCTACCTATTTCTCTGAAGTCGTGCAAATCTATTAATTTATACATTTCGTACTTGTATTGGACCTTAGTAAATTCACTCTTCCAGTCTGTTATTTTGATAAGCCTATTTTTGGCTAACATCAAAAAATGACATAAAGTGCAAGAACGGATTCTGAGAAATTTTGAAAAATCCAAGAACAAGAATGTAACTTTGATGGAGTGAAGGTAGAGTGAATCACTTATCTTCGAGGATATAAATCAACTCCAATGGTGGTCTAAAACACTTCTAGGGTGTACATGAATAATAAAATTTCAACTTTTGTAAGATGAAACTTCTTTAAGGTGAAACTTCTTTAAGGTTTCAAGAGGGAACCCTTTTAGGTTCAAGATATGATAAGGAAGCTTCATCTCTTCAAGATTAAAGTGAAATTCTTTTAAGTTTCAAAGTATGATAAGAAAGCCCTAACTCTTCAAGGTTAAAATGAAACTCTTTTATGTTTCAATAAATAAACTCTTCAAGGTTCAAAAGAGAAAACATGCTTCAATCCACTTTTTCATTCAAAAATCAACTATTATTACTTGAGAATTAGTCGTTATATATAGGCCTTCAAAACCCTTAAATATGTCAAAATAATCTCAATCATCCTTTATAATCCTAAGGCTGCGATTGTACATAGAGAAAATAAATGAAAAACATAAATGGTTTAATAATTCTAATACATAAAGACTTGTTCCAATGTACTGACCCTTGTTCTTAAGCATAAAAACTTGCTTTAATGGTAAGACTCTTAGTCAATCCATATAAAGACTCACACTAATGGAGAATATATAAATAAGCTTCAAGAAGAATGTCTACATCATCATCCACCAAAGCACATAAAAAGAATGTTCTATACATGCTCAATATAAAATGTCATAACTCTCTAAATATAGCTTGAATTAGTCTCAAATCAATGACACGCAGAAATTTAACTCATTAGGATACAATTGTCATGTTTTGAGTATTTTAAATTCAAAATATAAATATTTCAAAAATACCCTTGAATTCAGTACCTATGTTAAAAATTGATTTTCATAGCATGGACCATATGGGTTGGTCTAAATTTGGTTGTACTGGTTCCAAAATGGGTCATGACGCTTGTGGACCATGAGTTGAGCTTGGGCTTTGCTTTGGGCATTGGCTGGAATATGGGCTGACCTTCTAAAAGCATAAAGTTAGCCCACTTAAATATAGAGTTAGTCAGGAATGGCAACATGGGTGTGGGTGTGATATCATTTCCTATTTTTCATTGTTTTAATGGAGAACTCAATTAAAAATGAAAACATAAAAAAATTTAAATAAAATAAAATAAAAATCCTACTGAGAAGTATACTGAAAATGAGGTTTGCGTACTTACCTCTAATCCACTACAACTGTGACCTCCTGGTGGAATTTGTGAAACCAAACTAAACACATGCCACCTCTTGCTTAAATTTATGAAATCAAATAGACACATGCTACCTTCTACTTAAATTTGTTAAATCAAACTGAAACCAAACTAAACACATTGATGAGCAATACGAGAATCACTTGCACCCTTCTTTCTTCCCCTTACCAATGAGAAAATCGGGATCCTGCAATCTCCATGTCACTCATTCTAAATAATAAGGTAAATAGGAAAACCCTAAAAATATTAATTAATTATAGAACAAACTACTTAGGCAAGTAATGGGTAATCTTCAAGTAGGAACAAGAAGTTATACAAGAGAAACGCAAGTAAACTCTTATGACTGAGAGAGAGAAAAAGGGATTGAGAGTTGACTGTGGTGCGTGAGGTCATGAGTCAATGCTTTTCACACACACACACACACAGAGAGAGAGAGAGAGAGAGAGAGACAGTGCTCAAAGTAGCATACACTATAAGTTCGTTGTTCGGCTATGTCTTCCTATGCCCTCTCACATGTGCCATGAAATGGCCCACTACCCCCTGTCTGAATACTTGTGCCTACCTTCCCATTGGACCCTACGTTGGCACATGATCCTTATAGTCGAACATGAAACCTCAGCCCATAAATAGGTTATCATCTCTTCAAAGTGGTCACCTTGGGTTATATTCTTTTTTACTCTTGAATTGGATTTTCTTGTGATGCTATCATCGTCAATCCTTTGTTCTAATTAATTTCTTTAATACAATGTTACCTTTCTTTCAAATTTCTTTTTTCTTTTTTATGGTTGCTTACTATTATGCAATTTTAATGTTCTTAAATGATTTTTTTGTTTATTAGGCACTAGGCTAAAACAAATGGGTAGAGAAGCATATGAACTTTGGAAGTATGTAGATGATTTAAAGGGGCATTTTAGATGCAAATTTTGCAATAAGGAATATGCTTGTAGTATTTCAAGAGTGAATTATTGGTTGGCATGTAAGAAAGAAAATGATGTTGTAATTTGTCCAAAAGTGACTGATGATGTGCTGGCTGAGGCACTCCATGATTTTAAGCAAGGATAGTAATAAAAAAAAAAGTTAGGACTAGGGAAAGTTCAACAACATGCGATCCTCTTTTTTATTTTTTTTATTTTTTTTTATTTTTTTGCTAACGACAAGTATCCAGACCTTTGGCCTGACTAATCTCGTGAGAACAACATGTGATCTTGATTATTCATATTTTCATCAACATTGTATAGAGGAAATGCTCAAAAGAAAGATAAAGATTGAGTTGATGATGATTTAGCTGATTGTTTCATATTAAATAACATTGCCTTTAATATTATTCAAACTCCTATGTTCATTAAAATGACATGGTCTGCTATTTGTTATGGTCTGAATTATTTTATTCCTAGTTATTCTTGATTAAGGACTAAATTGGTGCAAAGAGCAAAGAAAAGGGTTGGTAAATATGTTTATTCAGTTAAGGAATCATTGTTTGGTTAAGGATGCACGTATCTGGTATGTAGACTGATATGAAGGATCGTGGATTTGTCAATGTTATTGCTTACTTATCTAAGGGTTCTATTTTTCTCAATTGCTTTGAGTGCTCTAATGCCTTCAAGATAGGACTATTTTTGATGAACTTGATATGACACTGAGAGGGGGGGTGAATCAGTGTCTGAAACTTTTTCCTGATTATTTACTGCTGCCCAGAGCTGATGGAGATTTATTCTTTTACACACACACATAAGCGTATGCAAATCTACCTCGCTACCACTCAGTGGCCAGGTCTACCAGATTTGCACACCCATCCTGTAAGCCATTCTACGTACTCCAAAATATATAGAAAAATAAATACAGTCCACAACACAGGATATACGTGGTTCACCAACACAGTGTGTGATGGCTAGTCTACGGAGTAATGCCCAACGGGCTCCGTATATACTCAATATTTTTTTTTTACTGTCTACATAGCAGGGAGTACATACACCCAATTTACCCAGCATAAAACTAGGAGGGCACACGTGTGCCAGGAATTCAGGTATCAAGTACCAGTGTTCAGCACACGCTGCACACCACGCTTAACCCGCACCCACGGGAAGCAAATAACAAATTTTTTAGGCTTATAAATTTACCTTACAATTTTCCCCCACTAGCTAGGTATTCAACAATTTGCACCTATGCTAGCATACAATAAATTGAAAGCATAAATAGATAAGGAATTGAGAATCTCACAAACAATGCTTTCGAATTGCCAACAATCTCTCTGAAGCTTCACACTGCCCTAAGGTACTCTCTAACAGTCTTCAATGATGATAGAGAACGATTCACAGAGCACACCTCGCTCACAGGCTTCTAATCTCTTCCACATAACCCATAATCACCATTAATATAAAAATAAAAGCTCTACTAAATAAGGATTTAGCACTCTATTGATGCACAGAGAAGAGTAGTTGGTGATTCATCACTCCCATAGGCACGAAACCCTAAAAAAATCCTTTGTTAAGCTTCAAAACCCTATTTTCGATTTTCTCAGCCCTAATTTGACTCCCAACGGCACCCAATAGATAGATCATCCAAAAATATGGAAACTGCAACTTAAACGGACTGATTTGGAGCTCGGATGAATTAGTTATGGCAGTTCGAAGTTCGACCAACCAAAAGATTCAAAATGGAATCTTTCCTTGTATAACCGCGCACCCGCGCCGCACCGTAGCCGCGCCGCGTTGATGCGTGGACGAGATCGCATTGGCCCTCGGAGAATCTTTAATATCGATCTTTCGATATTCTTAAAATGGCAGGATCGACCAGAGGCCATCAGATCTGAACAAATCACGCCTCCGAGAATTGGAGTAGCGCGTGGCCACACGATTAGAATCTGGAGCGCCGCCATATGATGGACGCGCCACACGGGATCAGGTTATCTTCTTCATGCGTCACGGAGTATTGTATTAAATTACCACCAGTCAATGAGAATGCATGCGATGGCATCTAGACACTGCCACCGCACTACACTCGAGCCCGCCTCAATCTGGTCCATCAGATTAGAATCTGAGCTTTGACGCTTCATCTCGGCCCCCGATCTCGCATCTACACTTTTATTAATTGCCAAAACTGCCCCTGTATCATATATACTCACCGAGAGCTCCTATTTTTGCCATTTTTCGACCGTTTCGACGAGAATTGCGATATCTCCCTCATCCGAAGTCGGAATTGAGCGATTCAAGTTGTGTTGAAAAGCTAACTTGACGCTCTACATCTTTCTAATGCTGGATCTCCATGAACCTGCTGCGGGACCTACCAAAAATGGGCCCAAAGTTAAAACTTTGTCAAACCTTGGAATTTGAACCCGAAACTTTGCGTGCATGCATGCCAAGTGTCGTGGGCTATTGTGTTGACATGTCACCTTGCCACCACACCCGTGGGTCCCACCCACAATCTCTTTCCTCTTTCTCTTTCTAGTTTCTCTCTCCTCATTCTCTCTCTACATCTTTTTTCTTCATGTAATGCTTCAAGATACCGTAACACTGTCTCATCATCAGAAACTTGGCCACATCACCAGAAACACTCCAGAAACACTGTCCGATCATCAGATCATCAGTTTCTCATTCCTCTTGTCGACCACACCATCAGTGGGGCCCACATATAGTCTCTCTCATCAAACCTAGTGTAGAATATCATTCAACTCTCTGTAAGTCATCTGAAACACATGTAGAATACTGTAGAACACACATGCAAAGTTGTCACATCTATGTCACTGCACTGACACTCTCTCTCCTACACTGACACTCTCTCTCCTCATTTTCCTGACTGAATGCTCATCAACACAGTCACATCAGCCAAGTTGCCAACAATGACAACACAAAGTCCAACAATCTCCCCCTTTGGAATTGTTGGCAACTCATTCTGCATATGAGAACTTTATCCCCCTTTGACAACAAATACAAAGTGACATGTCACATAGGAGTGCCCACTACGTCTTTCCAATCCTATGGGCCTAAAAAAATTAATCAATGATTATATCAACACATAAAAATATCACTAGACTCCCCCTGAGTCCAACATAAGGAGATGAAAGATAACAAACATATGCATACACCACTCAACATATAAATACTATAGGACTCCCCCTGAGTATCATCGGGAGCAAAATGATATAGCAAATACACACTGCTCCCCCTCACTCTAAGCACCTCACTGCTTGGTGAGCATGGTCATACATGAACCTTCGACACTCTCTGTCAGAGTATATAAATTCCTTGAGGTTCTCTGTCCTGAAGCCACAATCTTGCCACTATCAACTCTTTTGATCTCACATCCCTATTTGTTGAAGATCACTTCATACCCTCTGTCACAAATCTGACTGATGTTGAGAATGTTGTGCTTGAGTCCTAACACATAAAACACATCATGGAGTTTTACCTTTCCATTGTTAATGCTGTTAGAACCCTTTCCAGTTACCTTGGCCCCTTCATTATTTCCAAACTTCATTGTACCTCCCTCATACTGTTGAAGCTCTTGAAATATTTTCTTGTCACCTGTCATGTGACTAGAGCATCCACTATCAAGTATCCAAGGAGACGGCTTGTCTTGTGTCTTGAACGTTGTCTCGAAGCATGCAATACCATCACTTTTCCCTTCTACAAAATCTGTAATGATTTTCTTTTTCCACACTTTTCTAACAACTGGTGGAGTCTTTTTGTTCATTCTCTGCTTAACTTTTCTTTGACCATTCTCCCTTTGTTGTGTCATTTTTTGCTGAGGTAGCGTAAATGAAAAAATTGTTCTGTATTCTCTTGCAATATGGCCATAGTTATGACAATTGTAGCACTCAACAAAATTTTCTTCAAGGGAAGCAAAGTGATTTCTACTTTCAAATCTGACTTCTCTCATGTTGAATTTGCAGGTAGCTATCTTGTGACCATAAGCATTACATTTATTACAATATCCCTGAAAATAAGATTTTGGCCTAGAAGGTGCCATGTACCTCATCTGTCTCTGTGGTGCATTGGGATAATTTCTTTCATAGAAGTTTCTCTGCTTCACTCTCTTACCTTGTCTTGCATTAGTGGTCTGTGGAATAGGAACTTGATTTTCTTCTTGGACATAAATCATAGGAGCTTTACCCTTTCCATTCTCTTTCACAAAAGAGATGGGACCTTTCTTCTTTGAGTTGGCACTGTTAGAATTTATAATTCCATTTAGCTTGCGGCTACTAGGGTGAACTGGAGTGTTTCTTGGCTCATCAGGTTGATTCAACTTTTGTTGTCTTTCAAGCTCTTCTTTTTCATACTCAGTCACCTTTGCTTTTAACAGAATAAATTCTTTCTCAAGCTCTTCAAATTTACTCATCATAGGGGTTTGTATTTCAAGTTGAGCTCTCAAACCTGCATTCTCAGTCATTACTGTAGAGTGGTCTATAGATACCTGTTCAAGCTGAGTCTTGAGACTGTCAATAATTTTCTTGGACTCTACATCTTGAACTCTCAAGTCTTGAATCAACTGTTTCTGCTTTTTAAGTTCTCTTGAGACAAACTTGTTATTCTTCCGTTCCTTGTTAAGTTCCTTCATAGCTGCTTAAAACTCTGCTTCAAAATTTATTTCACCTTCTTCGTCACTGCTTGAGCTTGATTTTTCATTTTTGTTCTCTTTTTGTTCTTCAAGGAAAACCATGAACAAAGCCTCACTAGACTCACCCTCTGAAACATCATCTGAGTCGTCATCTGAAGTGTCACTATTCCTCTTGGAAATAAAGCTTTTCCTTTTAGGTTTGTTCTTCTTGAAGCTCTTGGCCTTGTAACTGTCATTGCTGTCATATTCATCATCACTATCAAATTTATTCTTCTTTGGACATTCTGCAGCAAAGTGTCCAACCTTACCACAATTGAAGCACTTGAATGGGAGTTTGTTCTCGTACCTTCCTGTACCCTTCTTTAATTTTCTAGTAAAGTGAGCTGTGGCTTCATCTTCACTTTCTTCTTCATCTGGATTCTTAGAAATTTTCATCTTCTTCATGGTTTTGAAGGCAACTTGCTTATCAACAGAGATTTCTGGATCTATTCTCATCTCAAAAGCTGTTAAGGCTCCATGAATCTCATCAATAGTCACCTGTTCTAAATCCTTGGTCTCTTCAAGAGCTGATACTTTTGATTCAAATTTGGGAGTAAGAGACCTTAAGATTTTCTGACAGACAATATGACCTTTTAATTTTTCACTAAGTCCTCTAATGGAATTAACCACTTCATTAACTCTATTCATGTACTGGTCAATGGTCTCATCTTCATACATCTTCAGGTTCTCAAACTGACCTCTGAATGTTTACAGCTTGACTGTATTGATCTTTTTATCTCCTTCATATATATTGATCAATCTATCCCAAACCTCCTTTGCTGTCTTGCAGTCCAAGACTTTAGCTAGTTCACTGTTTGTCAGTCCCCCTTGAATAGCATTAAGTGCATTTCTATTGTTTTCAAAACTTTTCTTGTCTACTACAGTGGGAGCATTCGTATCATGAGGAGTGTAGTCATTCTCAATAGAAGCTCATACATCAAACCCAAGAGACCCAATGTAGATCTCCATTCTTCTCTTTCAAAATAAAAATTATGTCCCATCAAACAATGGGGACCTGTTAAAACCTTCTCCTGGTGCCATATCATTATTCTGATCTTCTCAGTTGCTGATTAAGCGGTCACTAAGCCTGTAGCTCTGATACCAATTGATGAACTTGATATGACACTGAAAGGGGGGTGAATCAGTGTCTAAAACATTTTCCTAATTATTTACTACTGCCGAGAGCTGATGGAGATATATTCTTTTACACACACACAAGCGTATGCAAATCAACCTCGCTACCACTCAGTGGCCAGGTCTATCAGATTTGCACACCCATCCTCCAAGCCATTCTACGCACTCTAAAATATATAGAAAAATAAAGACAGTCCATAACATAAGATATACGTGATTCACCAACACAGTGTGTGATGGCTAGTCCACGGAGTAATGCCCAACGAGCTCCGTATATACTCAATACACTTCTTTCTGCTGTCTACACAGCAGGGAGTACATACATCCAATTTACCTAGCATAAAACTAAGAGGGCACACATGTGCCAAGAATTCAGGTATCAAGTACCAGTGTTCAGCACACGCTGCACACCACGCTTAACCCGCACCCACGGGAAGCAAATAATAAATTTTGTAGCCTTATAAATTTACCTTATAATTTTCCCCCACTAGCTAGGTATTCAACAATTTGCACCTATGCTAGCATACAATAAATTGAAATCATAAATAGATAAGGAATTGAGATCTCACAAACAATGCTTTCGAATAGCCAACAATCTCTCTGAAGCTTCACACTGCCCTCAGGTACTCTCTAACAATCTTTAATGATGATAGAGATCGATTCACAGAGCACACCTCGCTCACAGGCTTCTAATCTCTTCCACATAACCCATAATCACCATGAATATAAAAATAAAAGCTCTAGTGACCTCTCATATGGATTTATCACTCCATTGATGCACAAAGAAGAGGTAGTTGGTGATTCATCACTCCCACAGGTACGAAACCCTAGAAAACCCTTTGTTAAGCTTCAAAACCCTATTTTTGATTTTTCTCAGTCCTAATTTGACTCCCAATGGTGCCCAATAGATAAAGCATCCAAAAATATGGAAACTGCAACTTAAACGGACTGATTTGGAGCTCGGATGAAGAAGTTATGGTAGTTCGAAGTTTGGCCAACCAAAAGATTCAAAATGGAATCTTTCCTTGTATAACCGCGCACCCGCGCCGCACCGTAGCCGTGCCGCATCGTTGCGTTGTCGAGATCGCATTGGCCCTCGGAGAATCTTTCATATCGATCGTTTGATATTCTTAAAATGGCGGGATCAACCAGAGGCCGTTAGATCTGAACAAATCACGCCTCCGAGAATCGGAGTAGCACGCGGCCACACGATTAGAATCTGGAGTGCCGCCATATGATGGACGCGCCACACGGGATCAAGTTATCTTCTTCATGCGTCACGGAGTATTGTATTAAATTGCCACCAGTCAATGAGATTGCATGCGATGGCATCTAGACGCTGCCGCCGCACTACACTCGAGCCCGCCTCAATTTGGCCCATCAGATTAGAATCTGAGCTTTGACGCTTCATCTCGGCCGCCGATCTCGCATCTACACTTTTATTAATTGCCGAAACTGCCCCTGTATCATATATACTCACCGAGAGCTCCTATTTTTGCCATTTTTCGACCATTTCGACGAGAATTGCAATATCTCCCTCATCCAAAGTCGGAATTGAGCAATTCACGTTGCGTTGGAAAGCTAACTCAACGCTCTACATCTTTCTAATGACGGATCTCCATGAACCTACTATGGGACCCACCAAAAATAGGCCCAAAGTTAAAACTCTGTCAAACCTTGGAATTTGAACCCGAAACTTTGCGTGCATGCATGCCAAGTGCCGTGGACTACCGTGTTGACTTGTCACCTTGCCACCACATCCGTGGCTCCCACTCACAGTCTCTCTCATCTTTCGCTTTCTAGTTTCTCTCTCCTCATTCTCTCTCTACATCTTCTTTCTTCATGTAATGCTTCAAGATGCCGTAACACTGCCTCATCATCAGAAACTTGGCCACATCACCAGAAATACTCCAGAAGCACTGTCAGATCATCAGATCATCAGTTTTTCATTCCTCTTGTCGACCACACCATCAGTGGGGCCCATAGACAGTCTCTCTCATCAAACTCAGTGTAGAATACCATTCAACTCTCTGCAAGTCATTTGAAACACATGTAGAACAATAGAACACACATGCAAAGTTGCCACATCTATGTCACTACACTGACACTCTCTCTCCTATACTGATACTCTCTCTCCTTATTTCTCTTACTGAATGCTCATCAATACAGTCACATCAACCAAGTTGCCAACAATGACAACACAATGTCCAATAATTTCTTATAGTCATACTCGAACATGTGATAGAAAAATTAGGTCAAATAAAATTGTTCAACTTATTTTAGACAATGCTTCTAATTATTGGGTTGCAATTACTTTGATATCAGAGAAATTATTTCATATTCTCAAGATAAGGTATGCTGCTCATGGAGTGCAATTGCTTTTGAAAGACATTGATGCACAAGTTTCATGAGAAATAGAAATATTTCCAAATGCAAAGTTGATTGTGGACTTTATGCATAAATGATACAGTTTTGGCTTTAATGAGGGAACATACAGAGAATAAAATGTTAAGGAAACCTTATAAAACTAGGTTTGCTTATAATTTTTTGATGCTTTTGTCATTCTACAAGTTGAAGATAAGTTAAGAATTATGGTAGTGTTATCAAAATGGTGAAACAATAGGCATTGGAAGTGTGAATTAAGTCTGAAAGTCACTCAAATAATTCAAAACACAATGTTTGTTGGCTTAATAGGAAGGATGTATTATCACTTTTAGAACCCCTTATCATAGTCCTTTGCTTGGATGATAGTGAAGAAACTACAAATCCATTTTTATATGAGGCAGTGGGAAGGGCAAGGAATACCATCATAGATCGATGCAACTAAGATTCGTCAAAGTATAGTCAGTTGTTACAACTATGTCTTACTAGGAAAGAATTAAACATAATACATAATGTGCATGTGGCTACTACTTTTATTAATCCTTCCTTTATGTATGAGGGAAAGATTACTTATAAGCATAGCGATCTTCAGATTGTCCCAAAGTACCTATGACCTCATGGATCCTTACTCATGCCTCCTAATCCTACGTTTATGGATGTGCAAAGGGCAATGATTCACATTACAAGGACCATGCATGCTTTCTCAAGAAAATAAGAAACAATTTGATTAGGAATTCAGAAACTATTATGAGAAGGATGATAAATTGTTTCATGAACTCTCATTGTCAATGATTGATTGTCATCCACATAAGTATTAAGTTTGCTAATTTTTTTTTCAGTTTATATACTTATTTCATTTCTCTTTATTCTTTTAAATTTTATATTGAGTTTATTCTTTATAACTTCTCTTTATTCTCTTAATTTATAGGTGTATGGTGGACAATGCATGGTTCTTCTATTCCTTTGCTTCAAAAAATTGTTCGTATTTCGAGTCAACCTTGTAGCTCATCCTTATGTGAAGAAATTGGAAGGCTTTCAAAGCAGCACAAACAAAGAATATAAACAAACTCTCTCCTAACATGCATGTTGGAAGATTTGGTTTATATAATGATGAATTCCCTTTTGAAAGTCGAAAACCAAAAGAAATTGAAAAGTTTAATAAGGAATCAATTACGTTAGATAAACTTGTTCAGATTCCAATAGATGAAGATGATGAAGGAACTAGAGTCCAAGATGACGAAGGAGTTGGAGTTGAAAATGAGGAGGGTGCTAGAATTGAAGGTGAGGGGGGATGGCTTGATAAAAAAAACTCGATCTTGGTTCTGAACTTGGCGCTGAAGACATGGCCACTCCAATTAAAAGTCATCTACATTATATTCACACTCAGGCATGCATAGATGGTTCAAACACGCAAGCACCATAGATAAGAATAGTTAATTTTTTTTTCCCTTGCTATGACCTAAATTTATGGGATTTCATAGGTTGCATATTGAATGATAGATTACATTTAATATTTGATTAGATGACTAAGCTATAATACATTAATATATATTTTATGACAATTTGATGGGATGCAAAGGTTATTAAATATTTAGTTATTATTTTGTGTTTATTTTAGTTATGAGGTTTCCTTTCAATAAATTCATAATCTAAATGCTATAGTCTCTTTATTAGATGATATACAAGCCTACTACATAGTAAGTATGCAATTGTTTTTTCCTCTCGTATTTCTATAGAGGAACCATATTAAATATGTATTAAACACATACCGGGTTATTACAGAATATATTTTTACCACCAGAAGTTTAAAAGTATTATTGTCGCCTGGATCTGTCTAATACACGTTTGAATCTGTACCTATATTTTTTCCATACCCAAACTTACTAAGGTCCAACCCTACCCAAGCGCAGATGGGCTTGTTTCGTGAAAACTAAAACCCCTAGGTCATGCTGATACAGTATTTCACCCACCAACCGAAAGGTGATGCGTGTCCCCAAGCATGACGACATGGGAGGGTGACACATGTCTGTGCAGTCATAATCTCCAACTCGCTACTTTTTTCGGGTTAGAAGTCGCTACATTTGTGGGTTGGAACTCGTCATTCATCCACACAATATGACAAGTCATTTGACTAGTTCGCATTGCACCTCAACTCGCGCTTTGCTTCACATCTCGACTGGTGCACTTTTGGAAGAATTCTAAACTATCATGACAATGAAGATGCCGTCTGAGTAGGAAATTCTCTTATGGCGGATAAAGCGAGCGAGTTGGTATATCTTGGCCATGGGATTTTCATCCTATGATCATGCAAGATTATCGGGGATGCTCCTGACGGTTAGGCAGTTACTCCTAGATCTTATCCAAAGATTTTCTAAGATCTTCCAACATTTATATAACCACTTGACGGTCCCAGGTAATGGAGAGATTCTCTGATACACTCTTTTATATTCTTTCTTGCTGCCATCTGAACTTACTTTCAGTCTTGAATTCATCTTCTCCCCTATGTATTAGGATCTTGCTCTCTTCTTGTCAAGCTCTAAACTGTTAGCTCCTTGACTAACTTGATTGTCGGAGTGGATGTCAGACCATCTCGGTCTGCCCTTCGATAACAGTTTGCTTTTCCCATCTTGCAATAAAGTGAGGACCAAGTGTTTGTCAGTAATACACAGCATTAGTTTAGCACCCACCGTGCGGCCACTTTTCTTTTGAGAATGTGAATTCAAGAACCCCCAACTTCATCTTCTGAAAAATGGTGAGGCACACTCGTAATCACCCCGGCGGTGAAAATCCTCCTGGAAGTAATCCAACTGGGAATGACGATCAAACAGAAGAGGCATAGGGCCAGGACACCATTCCTGCTTGCAACATCTACAGAAATCCCTCTACCGACCTTAATTCCCATTAAGAACATGCTCCTACAGGTCCAGAACCTACACCCCAATACGTCACCCTGGACCAATTCAACTATCTGAAGGAGCAGATTGCATAATTAACAAGGTTATTCAAACCACAGTGAGCACCTACTCAGTCCAAAGGCACTCGCGTACCAGGCCCTGAGTCTGAAGGGCCGCGAACCTCTAACCTGAATCAAGAATTGCCTATTGAAGAGGAGCTTCTGAATCTAGTCAATGATGATCATGACCTGGAGTACTTTCTAGTGGAAGCATGGGACACAGAGTCATCAAACTGACGACATAGAGTCATCAGACGGACAACACAACAGAGCAAATGATCTTGGCTGAAAAGGCAACCATAAATCCCAAAATGATGAGCAAGAAAGGGTCGATGCCACCCACATGGAAAGAGTGGCCATTAAGAATCAGTTGGCAGAATAAAGGCGTACCACTGAAAAGAAAGCACGTTAGGTTTCTCCACAGAACGAATTGGAAAAGAAGCCCTTGGCCATGCAGGCCCGCATGACTGAAATGGAAAAGATGCAAGCAGCACCTGCAACAGCCTCAAGAAAGAAGGATATCACACTGACATGGCCTTTACAAAATAGATAATGGATATCTTAAGGCCGGAGCATTTCTATATGCCAAAGGTCAGCCCATATGACTGGACGACGGACCTTCAACTACATTTTGACAACTATTCTGCCTTGATGGTTCTGCACAAATATAAAGATGCCATTCTTTGCCGGGCATTCCCGTCAACACTATAAGGTACAGGGAGACTCTAGTTCAATAGCCTACCGGCCAACTCCATTCAATATTTTGATCAATTTAGTGACAGCTTCTTTGAGCACTTTCAAACTCAGACGGCACCAAAGAAGACCTCTGCAAATCTCATTACTGTCAAACAAAAGTTAGAGGAAACTCTGTGAGCTTACCCTTTAAGATTTAACCGCGAGGCTTTAAAAATCAACAACATCAGCTCAGAGGTCAAAATGATGACGCTACAAGGCAGAATCACAAACAAAGATCTGTTGAAATCAATCTACAAAAGGCCGCCACAAACCTATGCTGAGCTGATGACAAGGGCCGAGAAGGGTGCCACAATGAACGAGGCTCCCCTCCTCACACATCCCAAGTTTGGTGAAAAAAGAAGAAGTGACACCCAAGTCACCACCCCTAGCGACACCTCCAAAAAATAAATGACTGGGAAAGATGGATTCCTTTGCAAGCAAGTCGCCAAGGTAGATCCTAATTGGGACAAGTTCACCAAACTCACCATCCCCATGTCCGAGGTGCTACTCAATCTGAGGGGGACACAGTACAAGTTGGCCACACCACCTCCCATGAGACCTGATCCAAGAAGGAAAAGATCAAAAAAGTATTCCAGGTACCATCATAAGAATGGGCACGACATAGACAAATGTCACGCTCTCCGATACGTAATCTAGGATTTCATCAAAAGCGGTCATATCCACAAGTATCTAGACAAGCCGCAAGAAGTAGACATAAGGCAGAAGAGCAAGCAACCCACTAACAAGGAGAATCACACCGAGCCATGGTAACCCCATAGAATCCGCAATGAGCTTGAAGAAGACAATTTGGTGTCACCACCCCTCAATAAAATCGGCGACCCCAGAGGACGAATCGGTGTAATTTTGAAGAGTATAGAGATCACCCCACAACAAGGAAGATGCTCCAAAACTCGGCGCCATAAAATAAGTTACAAATAGAACAACGACGCGGGCCAGAGGTTAGGGGCCGACTATGGACCCAAGGAACGCATCACCAACCTTACTGGGCAACTTGTTAATCTACATCTGCGAGACAAGTCGGATGATAGGCTCTCCAATGAGATGATCATTAAGAGTCCAAGAAGAAGCACAAGTCCACCACTGTACCTAGTTGGAATGCCTCCCAAAAATAATTTCCTCTTGCTAGGGGAAGGCGAGTATGTGAGTCATGATTACTACCAAACACATCTCGTGATCCCAGAACATTATTCCAGTGCCATAATCGGAGGTCCTGCCACAGGGAATACGTCCAAGACAAGCAGGAAGTCATATGCCAAATTAGAGTGCCAATCAATCAATTCTATCACACCATACCAAAACGGAGACGCCATCACGTTCTCCGACGAAGACTTGATTGACGTGAAGGTTCCCCATGAAGATGTTGTGGTCATCACCATGGTCATGGACAAGGTAAATGAAGTGGAGCAGGTACTGGTTGATACAAGAAGCTCAACGGATGTCCTATATTACCACGCTTTCAAAGTGATGAACCTCAGCAAAAGACGCCTATGCCCCATTAAGTTCTCCCTCATCAGCTTTAGCTTCTCCGAAGATGCTGTCAAGGTCAAAGGTGGGATCATCTTGGAAACAAGAGTTGAAACTAAGCCCAGAAGGGCCACCGTTTCCCTCTCTTACCTTGTGGTTGACATACCATCCAGCCACAACGTCATTCTTGGAAGACCGGGCCTCAATTTGCTATGAGCCTATATCTCAACCTATTATCTGGTGATGAAGTTCCCTACAGACCAGGGGGAAGGCCGCTGCAAGGATGATCAAAGGCTATCATGTAGGTGTTATGCCACAGATTTGGAAACTCATGAGGATAAGCTCACTAGTGAGATCCAGATAAAAGACCTCTGCGACGACTTTGAGCAAGAAAGAGGATCCCCTATCGAGGATCTGATCCATATACCAGTCTCGGAGGATGAGCTAGGGAAGTATTTCCAAGTTAGCTCATCGCTGCAAAAAGTGCAGCGAGACAAGATTATCACCTTCCTCAGGGACAATATGGATGTCCTTGCTTGGTCAGCCTCAGAGATGCCAGGGATCCCGCGTGACCTCATGGAGCTTCGACTGGCCATAGATCTTGAGTATAAGTGGGTACAATAAAAGAAAAGAAATTTTGCACCAGAGAGCAAAACCATGATTAAGATCGAAGTCGAGAAACTACTAGCCACCGAATTCATTACAGAAGTTAAGTACCCCTAATGGGTCTCCAATGTAGTAATGGTTAAAAAAGCCAATGGAAAATGGCCTATCTGTATCGACTATTCTGATCTCAACAAAGCATGTCCTAAGGACTACTATCCTCTCCCTAGAATTGATAAGCTGATTGATGCTACTGTCAGTCATGGTATGCTATCTTTTCTAGATTCTTATTCTAGTTATAATCAAATCAAAATGCATAAACCCGAAAAAATCTATACCACCTTCATAACAAGCAACGGCCTATACTGCTACAACGCAATGCCTTTTGGCCTCAAAAACACTGGCACCACATACCAACGTCTAGTCAACAAGGTATTCAAAAATCAAATCGATAAAAATATGGAAGTTTATATAGACGACTTCCTTGTAAAGAGCAAGGAGACAACTCATCATCTCGCCGACTTGGGGAAAACCTTCGCAGTATTATGTAAGCATTGGATGAAACTCAACCCCATGAAATGCACCTTTGGTATCCAATTAGGGAAATTCTTAGGGTTCATGGTGTCCAGTAGAGGCATCGAAGCAAACCCGACAAAGATACAAGCCATCATGAACATGCCGCCCCCACCAAACCAAAACAGGTCCAAAAACTGATAAGAAGGATAGCTACCTTGGGTACATTCATGTCCAAGTCGACAGACCGATGCCTGTAGTTCTTCAAGACATTGAAGGGAGCAAAGAGATTCAAATGGACAGCAGAATGTCAAAAATCATTTAATGAGTTGCAGGATTTTTGACATCACCACCTCTACTCGCCTATCTAGAAGCAAGTGACCGACTATAGCTTTATCTGGCCATCTCGCTAGAAGCCGTCAGCTCAGTTCTAATAAAGGAAATTGATAAAATTCAATGGCCAGTATATTACGTTAGTAAGGTCCTACTAGACACCGAAACCAGGTACAAGCCAGTAGAAAAGTTGGCATTAGCGCTTGTCACCGTAGCCCACAAACTTCGACCCTACTTCAAGCCCATACCATCCTGGTCTTGACTGACAAACCTCTGAAGAAAATATTAGCCTAACTAGACATCTCAGGCAGATTGGTAAATTAGGCCATCAAAGTCGGTGAGTTTGACTTACAGTATTAGCCGAGAACAACGATCAAAGAATAAGTGCTGGCCGATTTCTTGTTGGAAACTTCTATGGATGACAGTACCAACATCGACAAAACTCTAGAAGAAGAAGATGTTCGATAGAAGATGAAACATTCACCGACATGGACTTTGTTTATGGATGGATCCTTGAATGACTAGCACTCAAGGACCAGAGTTGTACTCACGAGTCTGGAAACTTTTAGAGTACAAGTCGCTCTGTGGTTCGAATTCCACGCAACCAACAACTCGGCAGAATATGAGGCCTTGTTGGCTGGACTCAAACTGGAAAAGTTCCTGACGGTAAGAAGATTGGACATTTATAATGATTCAAAAGTCATTGTAAGATAGATCAACAGTGAATATGAAGCTAAATAGTCGTATATGCTAGAATATTCAGCCAAAGCCAAGTCGAAACTCGCACAGTTCGAAGATTACCAGATCAACAATGTAGACCATGAGAATAATACAGAAGTTGAAGCACTGTCACGCCTTATGGTGGAAGGCTTATCTGGGTTGGACTCATCTGTGTATATTGATATACTGAAAAAACCTAGTGTAGGTGGCAACCCAAAGGTTCACCAAGTCAGTAGTGAGATGACTTAGATAGATCCGATCAAGACTTACAATGAGACTGGCAAGTTACCTGAAGATAGAGTGGAAAGAAGGCGGGTTCAAGCAAGAGGATATACTATCCTCGATGGGAAGCTTTATCGTAAGTCCCTAACCCAGCCCTTCTTGCTATGTCTTACGCCTGCACAAGCAAAATAAGTAATGTGGGAAGTACACGCTGGCATATGCAGTAGCCATCTCAGAGGTTGCATCTTATGTAACAGACTTCTACATCAAGGCTACTATTGGCCGACAATGATGGCTAACTGCATACAATACACCGCCAGGTGCGAGACCTGTCAAAAGCATGATATAATTAGCCACCAACCCTCAAACGAATTACAACCGGTCGCAAGTCCCCTCCCTTTTGCAATGTGGGGATAGACTTAGTTGGTCCCATGTTAGGGAGCAAGTTATCCAAAAATTCCTAATTGTAGCAATGGATTATTTCTCGAAATGGACAAAAGCAGAAGCTGTCGTAAAAATCGACACAGACAAGGTTATAGCCTTCACTAGGAACAACATAATATACAAGTATGGCATTCCCTAAGTCATTGTGATGGTTAACGGACCACAATTTGATAGACAACAGTATAAAGCATTCCTCAAGGGCTTCAACATCCAACAACGCTTCACAGTAGTCTACCACCCCGAAGCCGTAGGCCAAGTCCAAGCAACTAATAAGACCATATCTCGTGGTATCACTCATTGACTTGGGTCAGCCAAAGAAAAGTGGGCTGATGAGTTACCAAGCATCCTTTGGTCTTACAAGACAACGAGTAGAACTCCGATTGGGGAGATGCCTTTCATGCTGGTATACGGGGCAGAGGTGATCATACTGATTGAAGCCACTCATCCTACAATTAAAATCATCAACTATGACAAGATCCAAAATGACAAGGACCTAAGGGCCAATTTGGACCTGATGGAAGAGACTCGTGACAATGCGCGCCTAAAAATATTGGTTTACCAGCAAAGGGTGGCTAAATATTACAACTCATAGGTGCGAGTTTAAAACTTCAAGGTCAGCAACCTAGTGCTCCGTCGTACCGTCATTTCAAAATCCAAGCAGTAAGGCAAGTTAATGCCAACCTGGGAGGGACCATATAGAATAATCCGTATTACAAGGCCAGGCACCTATTAGCTCAAGATGATGAAATAGAAATATATTAAGAAGCTGTGGCACTCCAAGAACTTATGAAAATTCTATCAATAATGTACTTGACTTTACTCATGTTAATGAATTGTCTTTGCATTACCCTTTTTGCCTAACTGGATTTAGTGTAATATTTCGGCACAACCTGAACACACTTACCCTACGAACTAATAAACTTACAAACTAATCGAAAGGAACGCACATCTCGGCTTGTCGCAACCCTGGACACCACACAATATGCCCTCGCAGCCCGTGCATCTACACAAATGGTTAAGTTGCTGACCATGCCCTGGGCAAAGCAAGTTAGTTTCCATCGCCCAGGAGCATCCTTACACAGATCCAAACGCATGCACTATGCGACTACTTATGAACTCGAAAAGAGGCAAATACACGCAAGGTCATACTTTAGGCAAAAAACAAAAATAACTCGCATGCCAGAATTCAATTACTTTTTCTCATTATTTACATCAAAATGACTACACTTCTTAGCAGCGGCCAAAGTCCAAATTGCTCAGTACTCGGGGGCAAGGACAGGATAGTACACAAAAAGAAAAAAATACCTACACAGAGGTGCTTCACGTCAACCTAGGCACCTCCCTTAGCCTCTCAATCCTCTCAAGAAATCTTTTTGCCTTCAGCACAGTCTAATATTGGGCTTCCACACTTTGCTGCGACATGGTGTTATAGATCTATTGAATGTCAGGATACACTGTTCGATAATATATCTTTTAGCTTCTCTTGTGACCCAGCAACTCAACAGTCTTTTCCTCTGCCTTAGTAAGCTTCTCGCCCAGTTGAATCATTTTTGGCCTTGGAAGAAACTTTTAGATGACTATCCGTAGCATTCTCCTCTCTTAAGTTGACAACTTTGGATCTTAATCGGGCAAGTTCCCTGCAACCCTCATGTGCAGGTTGTAGATCACTCTATGTTCGCCGTCTAATCAAGCTACCCTGCTATACATCATGGGTATGTCCCTCCTCCAAGACTTCTCTTGCCGCTTATAGGTCTCAACTAGAGCCTCGCTCACCCTACAATAGGCGGCGTCATAAGACAAATGCTCGACGTGGAGCTAGTTGAGCTCGTTCTCTAAATTTGTGACATACGTCGCAAGAATGTCTCAGTCTGATGAAACATTGCGAAGGTGGGTTTCGAGCACATGTCTTAAATCGGGGTAGTTAATGCACAGCCTTTCTCGCAAAGAGAGTTTTTCCTATCATAAACCTAAGGCAACGAGGAAAAGGCATACAGTCAAGTCGCAACTCAAAGACAAGAGCATAGGAAAAAAAAAGTGCCAACACAACAAACATGGAGAAGGCAAAAATTTTCATTATATTGAACTTTTTTAATACAAGTGAAGGATATGCGTTACATTCGGCAGATACAACAAGACACAAAAAAGAAAAAAGAAAAAGAGGCTTCAAGGGTCTGGCTGCTCCACCTAGATGGCTTGATCTGGTCAGGGGCTTGATTTCGGCAATGCAGGTAGTGGGGCCGGATTATGCGGTAGGATGGCAAGAATGGTCTCCACCTCAATGGCCGGTTAGGGTTGGTCCTGTCGTGTAGCTGATCCCTCAGTGGCTTCCTCCACAAGTACACCTGCTAGACCCTCATGCGGAACATCTTCCCCACCACCATGGCGGGCTGAAGGCTCCCTCGCCACGTCTTCATCCTACGTGACTTCTTCTCCCATTTCCTCCTCTTCCTCACCACCTTCCGGGGCATCTTCCTCATCGTTCTCCTCCCCACCCTCAAGTTTGTCTAGAAGAAGGTAGTCTGAGAAGTCGGCCTCTATCTGTAGCTTGTCCCACACAACTATCTGAAGATCCTTCGCCCTGTCAAAGAAGTGCTTGGCCCCTAAGCGAAGCCAGAAGTCGGCCATCTCAGGTGCCCGCATGACCTAGGCCTCCAAGTCTGGTGACTTTTTGAACTCGTCAACCGCTGTAACAGCGAGCGTCGAGATGCCGGCCCTCACCTCCTCTAGCTCTGCACGATGCCTTTCAGAAGCCGCGGCTAAATCCACACCTCTATTTTTCCTCTAGGCCTCTAGCCAGGACTTTAATTCTCCAACCCTCTTGTTTTCGTCGTCAGCTCTAGCCTTCTCAGCTGATACAGATAGCTCCAGGTTATCTGCCCTTAACCTTTCCCCCTCAAGGGTGTCTTTAACGCACCCCTTCTCGATGACGGCAACCATTGCACCATCTTGGATCCTCAACTCTTCCTTAAGGTTGTCCCACTCCTTTGTCAGGATGTCGACCATCCTAGAGAATAGGCACCTTCCTTGGATGGTACCATCCCTGGGCTGTTCGGCTGCCTGGGGACGTTCCAGTGCTTCATCCCTCTTGATCCTCATTCGACGGATCTTCACAGCCCAGAATCGATTGTGCTTTTCGAGCTCTGTCACGAGGTGGGCCTTCTACCAAGGAGAAAGATGATAGAGGCATGAGTGACATGTTAAAAGAACAAACAAAAAAAAAAGAAACTACACAGAGACAACGCCTCCACCAATACTTATCCGGACTCTGTCTGTCTTCAGCAAATGGTAGATCTCGAGCGTCTCAACCCCCTTGAAGTAATCAGCGGTGGTGGAAAGGTAAATCCTTTCCACCAGTTGGTGGGCCACTGAAGGCTCCAGTGCATTCCCCCCCCCCTGCGGATACTCCAGTTCTGTCAGTGAAAGTCATTGGGACTGGGCTCCCACTCTCGAAGCCTGGCCGACAAGTCTGCATGGTGCGTTTGTCTGGGAAGGCTCACCAAGAGCCTCCAGTGAAGATCTAGGTGAAGTCAGTGACTCCATGATCTGCCTCAATGGTGGGACTATGATCATCTTGCATCCTTCTTCTTGCACCCTAGTGAGAGGCAAGTCAAAAGGCGTCCGTGACTTGACCTCCAAGCACCTACGTCTCCTCTAACGAACCTACGAGTACATTTGCACCCTTTGTTGACGAAGCAGGGGTGGAGGGATTTCCGAAACATCGTCGGACCCCTCCGTGGTGACATGTTATGGGGGTTCAACCCTTTTAGGAACCACGGGAGAGGGTGATGACTTTGAACTTGCTCGTGCTCTTGATGAGGAACCCGCGGTTTGTCTTGGCAGGGTGGACTTTGTCACTCTGGTCTTCATGACCCGTGCCTTTTTTGTGGCACCTTTGCTAATGCCAACCATTGTTCTCTTCTTGGGCTGCTGGCTCGTGAGCATCTGGTCCACGGCAGCAGGATTCAATCTGTCTTCACTCACTGCAACATCAGAAAATAAAGGGTTAGTAATGAAAGCAAAAATAAAAACCTACGAGTTGGTTCGAGATTTACCTGAGCCTTCCGCAGCTTTATCATTGACACACTCATCATCCCCATTCCCGAAGTCACCGGGGCAATTTATCTCTGTGCACGCAAGTTCGGTATACGTGATGGGGTCGCATGTCTTAATCATGTCATAACTCTCCTTATCATAGTGACTCAAGTCCGATGTGATGCTCTTCGCAGCGACTTTGGGGAGTTGCCATATGTTCAGGACCATCATGGACCACTCATTGTGTCGACTGACGAAGAAGAGCTTCTTCACCTAGTGGTGGACCTTGTTCCGCGCCACGGCTATTTTCAGACCTCCTCTGTGCCCCTTCAAGAAATACTAGCCTATGGCTATCTAGCTTTTTGGGTCATCTTTGTTCAAGATGAACAAGCTCCTAAACAATTCAACTAACTGTAGACGCTTCAAATTTGTCGAGGAAGCTAAATTATATTTTAGCTCAGAAAAAATAAATAATGATAATAATAAGTAGATAAATAATAATAAAAAAATAAGCAATGTGCAATAATAACAGAATAAATTAATAAAATATAATTTTTTTAGTTTAGTTGTTTTACTTTAATTTTAAAATAAAATAAAATATATATATAAATAAATAAATAAAAATAAAATAAAATATAAAATAATAAATAATAAATAAATAAAAATAATAAATAAGAAAAAAAAAAAAAAAAAAAAAAAAAAACAAATCAGTGTTCACATGGTTGGAGAAGAGACTCCAACCACGTCATCAAAAAGAAAAAAAAAAGGAAAAAACAAATCAATGTTCACGTGGTTGGAGAACAAACTCCAACCACGTCATCAAAAAAAATATATATATGTATATATATATATATATATATATATATATATATATATATATATATATATATATATATATATATATATATATATATATATATATATATATATATATATATATATATATATATATAAAAGGAAGAAAGGACGCAGAGAGAGTCATTTTCTCTCTTTGCGTTCGAAACAAGAAACGGAACAGGGGAAGCGAGGGTTTGAGCAGAGAGGGTTTGAGGAGGAAGAAGAAGAAGATGATGGCGGCCTAGGGCGGACGGCGACCGGACATCAACGGCAGATGGCGACGGCGGCGATGAGATGGATGATCTAAAACGATAAGAACGGTAGTGATAGGAGCTATTTCGATCTGGTTTCTTAGAAACCAGATCTGAAATCTGATTTTTCAACCTTCTTCTTCTCTGTCGATTCTTTGAAATTTTAAGAAGCTTCTGAAGTCTAGTTCGACGGCGACGGAATAGCAACGGTCTGATGGTGAACCAAAATCTGAGATTCCAGATTTGCCGAAGTGGGTGGCTTTCACCTATTCAAATACGTCGTGAAAACACACGAGATCATTTCCTCTCTTGGCGTCCACCTCTACTCACAGGCAGGTAACGCCCTAATCCTATGTTTTTATTTTATGTGGTATATGGGTTCGGCCATCGTACACCCATAATAATTCGATGCGGGTGGGTAACACGACATGCATGCGGCACTTGCCATCCCTAGCATAGTGACGAGCGGGATAGACTAGGACGTCCCCTACCTCTTCAATGTATCCCACGAATGTGAAAGGAAATGTATTAATAGTTTGATTCCCGATCCCCATTTATGTATCATATAGGAATTTCTTATAAGTTTTGTAATTATTTTCGTGCAATGCGGACTCACGCGCTTGTGATGCGCAAATAAATATCGACGTGTGGATGTATGTAAAACAAAGAGAGGCACCGACACCTATTGTCTAATATCAAGAGTACCCTCTCATATGTTGACAAACAAAAATTATTTTCATTTTTGCGCGTAGTTCATTCCGAACTACGTATGGACTTGATTCTCGGATTCCACCCCGAGATATGTAGGCTGCTTGGGAATCTATTACCCAAGCTCAGTCCAATTGCAATGAGGGTTGCAATAATACCCAAGTTGCATCATAATGCATTTTGTACATTGATTTAAAAATTATACTTTTTTCAAACTTATTATGTCAGTCATCCTACATAGTCTCAAAAAATTTAAATTTCAAGAAAATTCAGTCCAATTGCAATGAAGGTGTCATTGATACCTAATTTGTATCATAAAATATTTTTTTATAATATATTTAGCACACCGGTTGCAAAAAAATGATGTCTTCCAGATTTTATTGTTCAAGCATCAAGCATAATTCCAAAAATTAAATTTCAAAAAAAAATCAAGAATTTAATTCAATTCAATTCAATTTTATTCCAATTTAAATATCAATTTTTAATTCAAAGTCAAATTTCAAAAATTCAATATTCAATTCAATTTCTATTTCAATTTCAATTTTAATTCCAAATCTATTTTCAATTTTAAATTCAATTCAATTTCTATTTCAATTTCAATTTCAATTTCAAATTCAATTCATTTCTAATTTCAATTTCAATTTCAAATTCAATTCAATTCAAATTTCTATTTCAATTTCAAGTTTCAAATCTATTTTCAATTTCAAATTCAATTCAATTTTCAAATTTCAAATTTCATTTCAATTCAACATCTTCGCATGGAATTATGGGCAAACATTCCATCATCGCATGAAGGTCCCTTTCAATCTTGGGCAAACATTCCATCATCGCATGGAAGTCCCTTTCAATCTTGGGCAAACATTCTATCATCGCATGGAAGTCCCTTTCAACCTTGGGCAAACATTCCATCATCGCATGGAAGTCCCTTTCAACCTTGGGCAAACATTTCATCATCGCATGGAAGTCCCTTTCAATCTTGGGCAAACATTTCATCATCGCATGGAAGTCCCTTTCGATCTTGGGCAAGCATTCCATCATCGCATGGAAGTCCCTTTCAAACCCTACTTTACATAGATGGTCTACCAACTTGACTAGTGGCTGTAGAAGTCTATTCGATTATTTTACATAGACGGTCTACCAGCTTGACTAGTGGCTGTAGAAGTCTACTCGATGTGTCTTACATAGACGGTCTACCAGCTAGACTAGTGGCTGTAAAAGTCTATTCGATTGCTTTACATAGACGGCCTACTAGTTTGACTAGTAAACTGTAGGAGTCTATTCAATATCCTAAACCTAGATGACCTATTAGCTTGACTAGTGGCTATAGGGATCTACCATCTAATCAACCCAAGTGGTTGAACTACGTTGGGCTTGATTCTTGGGCTTGTCCTGAGATACGTAGGTAGCTTGGGTGTTTATCATTCAAGTTCAGTCCTAAACTAATTTATTTTAATTTACTTTCATTTTTTTTTTCATCTCTAAAGTTAATTTCAAAATCATTGCATTTGAACTTTGGACTACGCTACAATAACTAAAAAATGATTTTTGTCTGTCAACATGTTGAGTGGTGCGCTTGTCATCCGAAATTGGTTGATTGGTCCGTCATCCAATTTTTTTATTTTGATCTCTATCGCATTTTAATTTTTCTTACTGTTATATTGATGGCTTGCTCCTAGATTGAAATACATCTAGAACCTAGGTTTGGTGCCTATTAAAAGTTGTTTAGCCATTGCCTGTAATTTAAATTAGGATAGGAAAGGATAGTATATGAAGACTAATCTTCAGATTAGGCAATTTGGGTTCCTAACACCTTCCCAAATTGTAACATGACACTTACCCATTATTTCTTTGGTTTGACCATAAGCCTTAATCCATCATGTGAGTCATTAGTATTTCTCATATGAGAAATCATACATAGGTCCTAAACCTTATCTAGGTGGCGACTCCATTTCATTTTTACATTTTATCATTTCATGCAAATTACAAGAACCAATCGTCCCTACACTAATGCCATTCTATTGAGGCATCGGAGCATCACTATGAATGCAAGAATCAATGTCCAAGAATTTGGGTGGAGTTATGCAGGGGCCAGGCCATAAAATTTCAAGATCTCTACTGCTTCCCTAGGGATAAGGATCTTGAACCCGAAGTCAAAGAATGCCAAGTACACGCACATCTCGGAGGCACTAGATTTGCAAGCCTCTTCGTCTTTCTTGGATATTCGGCATACATACCAATTTGAAAAATTGGCGAGAACTAGCCGGAAGTCTTGGTCACTCTCCTCGAGTTGGCTCATGACTCTCGCCGCCTTGATTCCAAGGAAATGGGAGTTGGCCGGGGCTCTTCAGGTCTCACTGGATCCCGTTCCATAGGTATTGCGTGGGGATATGTACTGTTTCTGCAAAAGAGAGCATAAACTATTACTTTCGAGACCTAGACTCTTGTCAAAAGTTTTCCCCAAGGCAATGGACCTTGGGGTGCGATCCCTAAACTAGGGCAACTGAGTGTTGGATGAACAATGGCAGAACACCACCAGCCCAACAGATCGAATCCTTAGGGACAAAAGGAAAAACTGAAAATCATACCTATAAGTACAGGGAGTAGAGAAGAAATTAGAACTTATTGTATGAAGAAGTTGCTGATGGTGACAAATGCTTCGCACAGAAGAGCTTGTAGCACGATTATGAACTTGCAGCAGAAAAAAGTGTAATGGAAGTGAAAAAGAAGACCGAACTCTAACTCTTTGCAGACTGCAATTTCAAAGAAAGGCCAACAATGGAGTCAAACTTCCTTTTATAAACTTTTGATGGTGAAGAAGTAGCGTGTGGAGGAAGCTATTTCTGCGTAATCATTGCTAGGCGTTTCAAAATCCTCTCCGACGGGACATTACTCCTCGAGTCATACCCGCTATTAAATGCCAAGCTTTGAGAAGAGCCTAGATTGATGCGTGGAGCTCTAGAGTTACAGCTCTGTCAGAATCAACCGTCGAAGAGATGCATGACGCACTGCTATGGTTGCTCAATTCAAATATCTCCTTTTGTGCTCGTAATTTCATGTGATTGTAAACGAAAGAGGCAAGATTATTAAAATATCCACTCAACTTCCCAACTAAGGAGCCATTGTGCCTTTATGACGCGTTAAGTGCAGCAAAACCTATAATGGGTTGTTCGTTATGGCGTTTAATGTCATCCTTATATGTTATATTCTAGCGGCTACTCAGGTGCTACTAACTCGTGCTCCAGGTTCCAAAATGGTACGCTACTTTCCCAGTTGGAGTGGGTAGCGTGCGAGATTGACCTTAACCATGAAGGCGTCTTGTCAAAGACAAATTGGCACTTTCTCTCAGGCATCGTACTTCTACGAGTTATCTTAGCGGCTGGGGACGAAATTTAGTTCTTATGAGGATTGTCCCATCGTACTCATTGAGTTTACTGGAAAAAGAGGCAAGTGTTAATACCATATTTCTCCCACCAATCGAAAGGAGAAGAGTGTCCCCAGGCATGACGACATGGGAGGGTGATATGTGTCCGTGCAATCATAATCTCCAACTCGCCACTTTTGCCAAGTTGGAGATTACTACATTTGCAGGTTGGAACTCGTCATTCATCCACACAGTATGACAAGTCATGTGACTAGTTCGTGACTTGGTATTATTGCACCTCAACTCGCACTTTGCTTCACATCTCAACTGTTCAGTTCCCTAATCATAGAGCACATAACTATGATCATAGACCAACCTTAGATTGAGTGACCGTAGTGCCCATGCTTGGGTAACTGGCCGTAGCAAAAATTGTAGCTCTCATTCGCTTAGCCACCCTTCTAGCTTTTAGATCGGGAAGAAAAGCAAGCAGTTTTGAGATTACTTGCTCTGAGATATGACGTCAATAGCTACGATAATCGTGAACCTAAAGTTTGCTCTATTGCTAACGCTTTGGCAAGCTTAGCTACTGTGACTCAGGAATAAGAATGGGCAGCTATGAGGGTAGTTGTTCTGTGTCCTGAAGTAGGTAGCTCAAACAATCGTTCAAAAACTAGCTTCACACCTAAGAGGTTCACTTGTTGGCCTGCTCTAGCTCAACAATCGGGAAGAAGAGTGGGAAGCTATGAGATTAGTTGCCCTTAGTTCCGAAATCAATAGCTCAACAGCCAACTCTCAATTTACCTAGGAAGACAAGACCTTGGCCAACTATTGTAGCTCTACGCTCTAAGTCCAAACACCCATTGGCTTACTTCTGGCTCTAGTTCTACTTCCAATTTCCAGTTTACCTAGTTCTGAATATAACTTGCACGCTTTTGGAAGAATTCTAAACCATTACGACAATGAAGATGCTATCTTAGTAGGAAATTCTCTAATGGTGGATAAAGCGGGCGACTTGGTATATCTTGGCCATGGGATTGTCATCCTATGATCATGCGAGATTATCGGTGTAAGACCCGTGTCAATCAAACCCGGTCTTACCACCTTGAACCAGGTTTACCCATCATGGTCGAGTCAAATGGACCAAGGGCATGAAGGAGATCGAGATCCCAGGTATCAAATCGACCCAAAAATACTTTATTTTAAGGGAGGGTCGCACACCCAGCTAAGCAGGGTCGGACCTCCCAAAATAGAAAGTTAGACCCTCAGTTTTGAAGGGAGGGTCGGACAGCTTAAGACCCTAGGGTCGACAGGATCATCGACCCTCGGTTTCTGCCGAATATAGAAATTAAGAAATTTCTATATTTTTTGATTGGGATTCTTTCCAAATCTCGATGGGACTTATTTAGGATGTTCCTAGTCTATTTAAAGGACGTCCCAAAGCCACTTTCACTCCTTTCACAACCCTAATCGAATTGAGAGAAAGAGAGGAGAAGGAAAAGAGGAAGAAGAAAGGGAAGGAAGAGAACTTAGCACAAAGGAGAAGAATTTCAGAGGAAAAGTTATCTTCTCAGGTATGGATACTAATTCTATGAGTTTCTACACACCTTAGGGTAGTAATTAATAAGAGAGTGATCTCGGAGAAACCCAAACCATCCATCCATGGTTAGGTTTTCATGGAAAACCATAGGAGGATGCATGAAAACTATTTAGATGGATTATACATGGTTCTAGACCATGGAATGAATGTTGAATGAATGTAGGAAGCAAGCCATAGGACCCCAAACACGAAGAATGGATTTAAAAGTGGGAATTGGACCAGAGTGCACCAAGGGTCGCACCGAGGGTCGATGACCATCCAACCCTAGGTGTTTCTGACCATCGACCCTCAGCATTCGGGAAGTCCAGAAAGAGGGGGGGGGTCGATAGACCCATCGACCCTAGCATCGACCCTAGCATCAACCCTCAGTTGACAGAATGGTTTTTAAATTCCGAATTAATTCTAATTAAATTCTATCGACTTTGTTAGGTCTTCTAGCAATATAATAACAGTATAAAGGTGATTTTAAAGCTTGGAAAAGTATCTTTTAGCAAGCTAAGGTGAGGAACCTTAACTCCAAACTAAATTGGTTAATAATAAACTGTTTTTTATTTTTGAGTCCTATGCCATGCTTGATTCTATGCGAATATGTTTGTAATGTGTATATAGCATGCCATCCAATATTTCTATTACTTGTTCATGCATATTTATTTTATTGTTTATAACATGATGATGATGATGATGATAGGAATAGGCATGTGCTTGTATGTGTGTGGTTGATGTGCTTGATGCGAGTGAGTATCAGGGGAGGTGTGATGAGATCGTCAATAAACGTTAACCTTTGGCGGCTCTCAGCACTTTAGCTCTAACTCTAACTCAAGTCTTGTGCATTGGCATCATCATATCGTCATTACTTTAGCAGAACTATTATGTCGTAGAGTATCAGGGGAGGTGGTCTCGGTCCTTGTAGTCTCTGACTCTACCAGGGGGCCTTAGCTCTATCTCTATGGACATTCTGAAGGATGCTGGGGTGAGGCCTTGGATACACTGTTTGGCATTAGGATTGGTTAGTTGCGAGCCCAGTTTGCAGCCCTCGCCAACAGGGACTTACGTGTTGGTATGGCACTATATAGCAATAAACGTAACCTTTGTTATATATTTTTCATGATTGGGTGCATGTGAGTTGACGATAAACGTGATCTTCGGGTAACGTCACACACTCGTGTATAGAGGTGGAGTCAATAAACGCGACCTTTGGCTACCTCAACCTTTCTATAGCATACTGCAAACTTATAAACTAGACCAAAGATATAAATTGATTTTTCTTTGCATGCATATGTAATGTTGCATTGTTTTGGCTACTCACTGAGCCGTGTTGTGTGCCCACCCCTCGACGTCGAATATTTTTAGTTGATGATGCAGGTTACACAGTTGAAGATTATGTGAACGCGTCTGCGTACGGGAATATAGCAGCAATGGACGTTGGAGCTGAAGATGATACACACGACTCCTCTTGCGAGTGTAACTCGTGTGTATTTGATTAGATATTTTATAAGTTTCTTTTATTGCATTTAATAAAGACTTGTATTTGATATTTAAATATTTATGTCTCAGTTGGAAACAGAATAATTTGCTATTAAATTATTGATATCATCTTAGTTCTAAGTTCATTTATTTATAAGATTTCCGCTATTATGTATTTACTCTGATTATGATTGTGGATGCGTGTAAGTTTGGATAACGCAGGGATATCCTATTTGAGATCCTGGTTGAACCGTTGGTTTTTTTAGCGGTTCATCACACCATTCTGAATAGTGTGGAATTGGGGTGTGACAACTTGGTATCAGAGCATCTCAGGCCTTGCCCGCCGAACTGACACACATTCAAGACCATTGTGAACTGAGATAGGATAAATTAAAAGCTTTAATACAAACACACTGTAAGCACAAGTGATGATTGAAACCAAATTAAAAATAGAATAATGCATCTATTAAAGGGAAAACAAGTTACATACATTGAGTGAGAGAAACAAAACGTATATACATCGCTAAAAGCGAGTACGGGCTCCACAACCCGGACAGTTACTCTGTAGTACAAGGAAAAATAAAAGTACACTCAGGAAGCTGGAGGCGAAGGAGAAGGCGGTGCCTCACGATCTCTGTCATAGTCCTCAGCATAGACCCTAGTCAACTAGGCCACCTGGGTCTGGGTCATCTGGAGACCAGCTGTGAGACCGGCTATCCTCTGATCAGTCGCATGCTGCACCTCTAGGAGCTCTCCCATCCGCGCATCTGATGCGTGCTGAGCAGCCAACAGCTCATCCATCCTCAGATCAGATCTGCGCTGAGCATCCCTGATCTCTTGCAGCATCTCCATCATGGCTGAAGGTGGAAGTGAAGGATCAGTCAAGTGAGAAGGACCAGCCTCAGGTGCAGGAGCCACCGCAGAAGATGTACCAACTCCAGCTGCATGTGTGGGTGATGGCGGTGGTATCGCATCGACGTCCATATACATGCGATCGTCATCGTCAATCGGATCCCCACGAGCTCTAGCAGCAGCAGCAGCAGCCTCAGCATCAACCATTTCGACCCGAGTGTGAGGGCGCACCATCGCGTTCCTCTCTTCATCGCTAACCTCTGCATCACGCAGCCCCATCTTGCAGATAGCCTCCCAATCTAGAGGCGACGAGAAGGTCTTCTCCTGGATCTTCTCATCTACCGGATCCACCCCCGCACGGGTCGGTAACATCGGTAATCATGCGTCCATAGGGTAGATTACCCCTATGACCGGACAATGTGGCACTAATCATCGTCCGCATGATGATGTAAGGAAGGCAGACCGGCTGACGAGTGCAGATGTTGTAGATCAAGAACTG
Source organism: Protea cynaroides (assembly GCA_028583415.1). Lineage (NCBI taxonomy): Eukaryota > Viridiplantae > Streptophyta > Magnoliopsida > Proteales > Proteaceae > Protea > Protea cynaroides. The sequence goes on from CM053266.1 coordinate 10,822,647, forward strand.
GGTCAGCTGAGACACCCTCTCATAGTGCCCACTCTGTGGGATCAGATTATGCTGGATAATCTTGCAGAAGACCCATGGAGCTGGCCGCAAGTAGCAAGCTCTCATCTGCCATCTATCGGGACGGAGCAATAGGTTGTCGATCTCTGCCCTCATCTCCATCTCAACAAACTGTGGCTCTCCCGGTGCACAGTACACCATAGGGCCATCATAGGGAATGCCCAGCAGATTGGCCAGCTGCCGATAATCAAAGGAGATGTGCACCCCCTTGACGTAGCTGGTGATGCACAACTCCTGACCGTGTTCAACATCATTGTAATTCCCCACCACCTGGAGATTACAATAGAACTGGCGCACCAAGTCTGGACATGTGCACGTGTCGTATGTGATGACAGGGAGCCACCCCATATCACCAAATGCTCCCTCTACATTGAACAAGGCTAGCTCAGCCAAGTTCACCATGCGACCCCCTTCCACTTTCTTACGGGCATAGTCAGCATATTGTGCCTCGGCTTCATTCGAACGGAAGCGAAGTGGATCATGCAATCTTGGCACTTTGGTACGGGCCATAGTATCTGCAAAATAAGAAAGAGAAAAGAAACAAGGAGTTAGCAGGATAAAAATCCAAAATTTGATTTAATAACGACGTAAGTTGACCATAAAGTCCCATTTCTCACCATACAAGTGGGCATAAGAACTTACGTAGGTTAAAACATATCCTACAACCCACATGCAGTAGGAAATTTTAACTAACGATGTCCAATTTGAAGAAATTCAAGAAAAATCGAAAATGACGACAAATTAGGGCAAAAAGAGAAAATTTCAAGTTTCTCGATGACCAACCGATGAAACTCAGAAATTTTTGAGGGCTTTCGTTCCTCGAGACACCAATAATAAAATCCCCCAACAAAAATCAAATTTTTATGGTTGGAAAAAGTTTAATTTGAAAAATAGGAGTTAAACGGGCAAAAACCTAGAAAAGAAAACCTAAAAACAGGTAAAAATGGGAAGACATACCTGTAGGGATGACGTGGACGTCGAAACCCGGAGTTAAACCGACCAAAAATAGTAGAGTGGCACTGTAGCAACTCAGAGAGTAGAGACGAGTCGAAACGAAGGAGGAATAGTGAGAAATGACCCAAAATCGGATCTTAAAAATCTGATTTTTGGTCCGGAGGTCGGACAATTCGACTGACACCATCGACCCTCGGATCGACCCTCCAATCAACCCTCGACTCTCGGGAATCCGACAGAAATCAAGGGTCGGACTGAGGGTCGGATACCCATCGACCCTCGCATCGACCCTCAGCTCTCGGGAAGAACAGGTCATTCCCAGGGTCGGATACCAAGGGTCGGACATACCATCAACCCTACATAGAAAAGACAGTATTTTTCACAGAATAAATTGAGGATTTTGAATTTTATATCGGTTAGCGTGCCTACATGAAGTATAAATGATTTCTCACTGATTTTGATGATTTTCAGGCACCACCCATCTCAGAAGGAAATATGTCTGGACGTAGAGTGACCCGACAGACCCGAAACACAGTCCCACCACCACCACCCATGGAGGAGACTAGTCAAGAGAATAACCATGTATCGGAAAATCCAGAACCGGTAAACCCTACAAACTTGCCACCTCCACCACCAGAGCTAGCAACAGTGGTGATGAATCTGGCATAGCAGCTGCAACAGATGCAACACGCACAAGCTCAAATGTAGGTTGCAATGGGAGTTATGTTTCAAGCCACTCAGGCTGCAACCATGCACACTGGGCAAGCTAGTGCAGCACCGGTGGGTAACCACCCAGCTCAACAGACACCTCAGCAACCGGCTGCACAGATTCCAGTGCAGGTCCCGGAAGCAGCACAGGCTAATTATCATTATCCACCCCATATGTTTGGGGCATATCAAAACCAGATGGATCACTCTCGACTGGTCGAGAGGTTTTTGAAGATGAAACCCAGAGAATTCAACGGCAAACCATCTGATCCATTATGGCCAGCACACTGGATAGACGAGATGGAAATAAATTTTCTGATGATGACTATTACAGAAGAGGAGAAAGTATTGTGTGCCATCTTCATGCTCAAGGGCGACGCACACCATTGGTGGAAATCCACGAAGACCTATCTATTGACTAAGCACGCCCTACTGACTTGGGCTATATATAAAGAAGCTTTCTTCGAGAAATATTTTCCACGAAGCTTCAGGGATTCGATGGAGAAGGAGTTCCTGAGTCTTTATCAGGGACAGATGTCAGTGGATGCGTACCAACAGCGTTATGAAGAGCTGTTTTTCTTCACACCACTGAGTATGCAAGAGGAAGAAACCAAAACCCATAGGTTTGTCACGGGACTGAGAGAAAGCATCAGGGAACATGTTCTGGGATTAGAAAAGACAATATATAATGAAGCTGTCCAGATCACTCAAGTGATTGAATCGAGCCAGAAAGAGAGTTATTTCACTCAAAACAAAGGCATCAAAAGGCCAGCTGGGAATTCGTATAACGGAGGCAATAACAGGACGTATAAGCCCTTCCGTCCTCAGAATTTTAATGCTGCAACCAAGACTACTTCCGCAGCTCAACCTCAACCAAAGAAAAATTCTGAAGCCCCGAAGTGTTTCAACTGCAACCAACCTGGACATATGGCAAGAGAGTGCCCAAAGCCCAAGAAGCAATTCCATCAGGGACGGGTATATGCTATTACGTCTGAAGATGCGGCCGCAACTCCCGATGTGGTCACAGGTATGACTGAAACTTTTAAAGTTATAATTACATTGAATGAGCATGTAGACTAAGTAAAGATAAATCACAGGTATTGTACCTATAAATGGCGTACCCGCCAGAGTACTCTTCGATTCCGGAGCTACTCATTCATTTATATCTGTGTCATTTGGAAAGAAGACAAAATTACCCATCAAAACACTGGACTACAAATTACTTGTACGGTCACCGATGGGGTTAGAAGTGGAACTAGAAAAGGGTTATGGACCATGTCCAGTTCTCATTGGAGAGCAGACCTTAGATGCAACCTTGATACAACTTGAGATGGCAGACTTTGATGTCATCTTGGGAATGGACTGGTTAGCTCGGCATTCTACAAATTTGTTATGCGCCGAAAAGAAGCTAACATTCAAAGACAAAGAAGGAGCAGAATTCAGTTTCTCAGGAACCAAACTTCCCAGGAGACGAAAGCTTATACTCTCAGCATTAAAGGCTAAGAAGTGCCTTGAGAAAGGGGCGGTCGGATATCTAGTATCAGTGGTCAACCTAACCAAGGACGCGCCACAAATGGAAGATATTGATGTCGTGCAAGATTTTCCTAATGTATTTCCGGAGGAACTACCTGGATTACCACCCGACCGAGCCACGGAGTTTGTAATAGACCTTCTACCTGGAGCCGCACCAGTATCAAAGGCACCTTATAGAATGGCTCCTACTGAACTGAAGGAATTAAAAGTGCAACTACAAGAACTGCTAGACAAGGGTTATATTCGACCCAGTATATCTCCATGGGGAGCACCGGTGTTCGTGAAAAAGAAGGATGGTAGCGTTCGATTGTGTATCGACTATCGGGAGTTGAACAAACTGACAATCAAGAATCGATATCCACTACCCAGGATCGATGACTTGTTCGATCAGTTACAAGGAGCAAAAGTATTTTCAAAGATCGATCTTCGATCGGGCTATCATCAGCTGAAGATTAAAGAAGGTGACATTCCGAAGATAGCTTTCAGGACAAGATACGGACATTATGAATTTTTGGTTATGTCATTCGGATTAACTAATGCACCGGCAACGTTCATGGAACTTATGAACCGAGTTTTCCACGATATGTTGGATACGTCGGTTATAGTATTTATTGATGATATATTGGTATACTCCAAGGACAAAGAAACCCATGTCAAGAACCTAAACGTAGCCCTACAGCGTTTTAAGGAAAGAGAAACTATATGCCAAATTTTCTAAGTGTGAGTTTTGGCTAAATGAAGTCGCATTCCTAGGCCATGTAGTATCCGCTGAAGGAATCAAAGTGGACCCCAAAGAAAATCGAGGCTATTGTGAAGTCGGGAAGCACCAAAGAGCGTTTCGAAATTAGAAGTTTTCTGGGTCTAGCTGGTTATTATCGGAGATTTGTAGAAGACTATTCTCGGATTGCCGTACCTCTCACCAGCTTGACTAAGAAAGGCAAGAAGTTTGTGTGGACCGACAAATGTGAGAAGAGCTTCCGGGACATTGAAGGCCGATTGATATCCGCCCCAATTTTGACCATCCCCTGCCCGGACCGGACATTTACCTTATAAACTGATGCATCGGGATTGGGATTAGGATGTGTGCTCATGCAAGGAGAGCAAGTAATTGCTTATGCTTCAAGACAGTTAAAGGTACATGAGAAAAATTATCCCACTCATGATCTGGAGCTAGCGGCAGTAGTACATGCGGTCAAGATATGGAAACATTACTTATACGGGGAGAAATTTCAGATTAAGTCGAACCATAAAAGTCTTACTTATCTATTTAATCAGAAGGAGTTGAATATGAGACAAAGGAGATGGCTGAAACTATTGAAATACTATGATTGTGATATCCAGTATCATCCGGGAAAAGCGAACGTGGTAGCGGATGCATTGAGCAGAAAAGCAATGATAAAATCTCAAGGAGAAGTTAGCACGACTGCAGCAATGTGTACCAATATACACTAGAAAGGTTAGCAAAGCTGTATGTGGATAATATTGTTCGGTTACATGGTGTTCCAGAAAGCATTGTGTCCAATAGGGATCCACGATTTACTTCTAAATTTTGGGAAGGACTGCAAAAGGCTATGGGTACGACATTGAAGTTTAGTACTGCATTCCACCCACATCTAGAAGATATGCTACGAGCATGTGTGATTGATTTCAAAGGATCATGGGACGAAAAGTTACCATTGATCGAGTTCGCTTATAACAATAGCTATCAGGCTACTATACAGATGTCACCTTATGAAGCACTGTATGGCAGGAAGTGTCGAACTCCCTTGTTTTGGAATGAAGTTGGAGAACGTAGTATTGTTGGACCGGAATTTGTTGAAGAGACTTGTCAAGTGGTCGACATCATCAAGGAAAGAGTAAGAACAGCTCAGAACCGTCAGAAGCAATATGCAGATAATCGACGAAGGGATCTAGAGTTCGCCGTAGGTTATAAAGTATTTCTAAAGGTATCGCCTATGCGAGGATTGAAGAGGTTCGGACAGAAAGGAAAACTAAGTCCAAGATATGTCGGACCATATGAAATTCTAGCTAAGCGTGAAAAAGTGGCTTATCAGTTAGCACTACCACCATTTATGTCAAGTGTGCATGACGTATTTCACATTTCCCTATTGAAGAAGTATGTCAAAGACCCAACGCATGTCTTGACAGTAGATTTGCCAGAATTGACTGATGATTTGACATTTGAAGTAACACCAACGGAAATCACCAGTCGAAAGGTTCAACGTCTACGCAACAGAGATATCTACTATGTTAAGGTCACTTCAAAAAGTAGAGACATGGAAGAGATTACATGGGAGGAAGAGAATGCTATGCGAAAGCAGTACCCACACTTATTTGATTCAGAAGGTACGTACAATTTCGAGGACAAAATTTTTATAAGTTGGGGGGAGTTGTAAGACCCATGTCAATCTAACCCGGTCTTACCACCTTGAACCAGGTTTACCCATCATGGTCGAGTCAAATGGACCAAGGGCATGAAGGAGATCGAGATCCCAGGTATCAAATCGACCCAAAAACACTTTATTTTAAGGGAGGGTCACACACCCAGCTAAGCAGGGTCGGACCTCCCAAAACAGAAAGTCAGACCCTCAGTTTTGAAGGGAGGGTCGGACAGCTTAAGACCCTAGGGTCGACGGGATCATCGACCCTCCCATCGACCCTCGGTTTCTGCCGAATATAGAAATTAGGAAATTTCTATATTTTTCGATTGGGATTCTTTCCAAATCTCAATGGGACTTATTTAGGATGTTCTTAGTCTATTTAAAGGACGTCCCTAAGCCACTTTCACTCCTTTCACAACCCTAATCGAATTGAGAAAAAGAGAGGAGAAGGAAAAGAGGAAGAAGAAAGGGAAGGAAGAGAACTTAGCACAAAGGAGAAGAATTTCAGAGGAAAAGTTATCTTCTCAGGTATGGATACTAATTCTATGAGTTTCTACACACCTTAGGGTAGTAATTAATAAGAGAGTGATCTCGGAGAAACCCAAACCATCCATCCATGGTTAGGTTTTCATGGAAAACCATAGGAGGATGCATGAAAACTATTTAGATGGATTATACATGGTTTTAGACCATAGAATGAATGTTGAATGAATGTAGGAAGCAAGCCATAGGACCCCAAACACGAAGAATGGATTTAAAAGTGGGAATTGGACCAGAGTGCACCAAGGGTCGCACCGAGGGTTGATGACCATCCGACCCTAGGGGTTTCTGACCATCGACCCTCAGCATTCGGGAAGTCTAGAAAGAGGGGGGGTCGATAGACCCATCGACCCGAGCATCGACCCTCAGTTGACAGAATGGTTTTTAAATTCTGAATTAATTCTAATTAAATTCTATCGACTTTGTTAGGTCTTCTAGCAATATAATAACACTATAAAGGTGATTTTAAAGCTTGGAAAAGTATCTTTTAGCAAGCTAAGGTGAGGAACCTTAACTCCAAACTAAATTGGTTAATAATAAACTGTTTTCTATTTTTGAGTCCTATGCCATGCTTGATTCTATGCGAATATGTTTGTAATGTGCATACAGCATGCCATCCAATATTTCTATTACTTGTTCATGCATATTTATTTTATTGTTTATAATATGATGATGATGATGATGATAGGAATAGGCATGTGCTTGTATGTGTGTGGTTGATGTGCTTGATGCGAGCGAGTATTAGGGGAGGTGTGATGAGAACGTCAATAAACGTTAACCTTTGGCGGGTCTCAGCACTTTAGCTCTATCTCTAACTCAAGTCTTGTGCATTGGCATCGTCGTATCGCCATTACTTTAGCTGACTATTATGTCCGTGAGTTATCATGGGAGGTGGTCTCGGTCCTTGTAGTCTCTGACTCTACCGAGGGGCCTTAGCTCTATCTCTATGGACATTCTGAGGGATGCTGGGGTGAGGCCTTGGATACACTGTTTGGCATTAGGATTGGTTAGTTGCAAGCCCAGTTTGCAGCCCTCGCCAACAGGGGCTTACGTGTTGGTATGGCACTATATAGCAATAAACGTAACCTTCGTTATATATTGTTCATGATTGGGTGCATGTGAGTTGACGATAAACGTGATCTTTGGGTAATGTCACACACTCGTGTATAGAGGTGGAGTCAATAAACGCGACCTTTGGCTACTTCAACCTTTCTATAGCATACTGCAAACTTATAAACCAGACCAAAGATATAAATTGATTTTTCTTTGCATGCATATGTAATGTTGCATTGTTTTGGCTACTCACTGAGCCGTGTTGTGTGCTCACCCCTCGACGTCGAATATTTTTAGTTGATGATGCAGGTTACACAGTTGAAGATTATGTGAACGCGTCTGCGTATGGGAATATAGCAGCAATGGACGCTGGAGCTGAAGATGATACATACGACTCCTCTTGCGAGTGCAACTCGTGTGTATTTGATTAGATATTTTATAGGTTTCTTTTATTGCGTTTAATAAAAACTTGTATTTGATATTTAAATATTTATGTCTCAGTTGGAAACAAAATAATTTGCTATTAAATTATTGATATCATCTTAGTTCTCAGTTCATTTATTTATAAGATTTCCGCTATTGTGTATTTACTCTGATTATGATTGTGGATGCGTGTAAGTTTGGATAACGCAGGGATAGCCTATTTGAGATCCTGGTTGAACCGTTGGTTTTTTTAGCGGTTCATCACACCATTCTGAATAGTGTGGAATTGGGGTGTGACAATCGGGGATCCTCCTGATGGTTAGGTAGTTACTCCTAGATCTTATCCAAAGATTATCCATGATCTTTCAACATCTATATAACCACTCGACGGTCCTAGGTAATGGAGAGATTCTCTGATACACTCTTTTATATTCTGTCTTGCTGCCATCTGAACTTACTTTCAGTCTTGAATTCATCTTCTCCCCCACGTATTAGGAGCTTGCTCTCTTCTTGTCAAACTCCATAATGTTAGCTCCTTACTGACTTGACCGTCGGAGTGGACGTCAAACCATCTCAGTCTGCCCTCCGATAACAGTTTGCTCTTCCCATCTTGCAGGAAAGCGAGGACCAAGTGTTCGTGGGTAATTCACAGCAATAGGTCCCTCGTCATAAGGCTCTGTATAGTCACCAAAATAGGGGTTTGGGAACTGCTTACCATTGTTAGACACTGAGTCATTCAAATCTTAGAATGTGTTAATTTAACAAAATTATAGAAAAGCTTCTGATGATATTGAAACTAATACATGAGAGTAGGGGTGTCAATCGATCAGTATCGGTCAGTCTCGATTGGGCCTAACCGATCCCCACCAATTTAACACCTTGCACCGTGATCAATATGTTTTACTAATTGGTCTTAATTTGCGAGACATAATTGACTCATTTATATTCGATCCGATTAGTCAGGGTCCCTAATCGGTCTTAGGTTAATCGGTTTAATCGGTCTATTAACGTTTGAGGTTTGAGTTTATGTGGAATTTTTACCTTTCAAATGACAGAGACAAGGAGATGCACGAAAGAGACTAGAGGGACTTCGCCACTCACTAGTAGAAGCAAACGAACAAGAGGCCTATGTCTATTAAACTTCAAGAGGAGAGATGGAAGGAGACAAGGAGAAGCTAGAGCAAATGAACAGTCACAAACAAGAGGAGTTTACACTTAATTACTAGTTTAGGCATTTTGCATAGAGTAAAAGTTAAAACCTAAATCAGTTGAACTTCAAGAGAGAGAGAGAGAGAGAGAGAGAGAAAGACAAAGTAAAGAGTTAAAAAGTGGGATGGAAAAATAGGAGGGAAAAGTATGTGAAAAAAATATAAAATGAAACTTATATCAGTCTTTAATTGGTGTATACCAACTCGGTCTTTAATCGGTCAATTCGATTGGGCGATTTTCGGGTTGTACTCCCGCACCGTGAACTATCTACTATATCAGTCTTTAATTGGTGTATACCAACATGTTTATTAAATGGTGTGGCTCGGTACAAATTTTAACCCGTAGTGTAGATGTTACACCCTAGTCGAACTGTCGTGCATATACACTGATAGAATACATTTCTAGGTGTGGGGACGTGCATGTAGGGACCCACATTCATGGGAAGGGTAAAAGGAAAAATGATAAAATTCTTAATCAAGAATCATAAAGCCTAGCCCAACACAATTCCAAAATCAGGTTTGTAAGTTACAAGGGTAGTTTAGAACAATCCCTACCCCTCAGTTCATTTCCCTTAGGGTGCAGAACCTAGATAGGTATAATGTGAATCCAACCATAAATCATCTAGGATCATCATTCGGTCCGGCTAGATCATCCATATTCCAACCCAAGCAGGTCACCCAATGAACACCAGACCAAACTACGCAGATCCTGATTCTTAGGGCAAACCCTAAGATACGTAGGTACTCTGGGAAACTCCCAGATACGGTTCCATACCCTACTCCCTGAGAGTATACACATACTTTACTCCCTGAGAGTATACATACTTTCCTCCTTGAGAGATATACCTTACTCCCTGATAGTACAAATCTGACTCCCTGAGTCACACATACATACCTTACTCCCTGAGAGTACAAATCTTACTCCCTGAGAGTACATATCCTTGCTTCCCGAGAGCCACACTCTACTCCCTGAGAGCTACACTCTACTCCCTGAGAGACATACCCTTGCCCCTAAGGTTACCTAATCCACCCAAAAAAAAAACGAACTACGTTGTACCTGATTTCCAGGACCTCTGGGATACGTAGGCAACTTGAAGGACTATCCAAGTACAGTACCCCGTCTTAGTATCCTTAGGTCCCCTACATCCATATCCATTTCCAAATCCATCTTCACTTCAATCTATATTTAGGCTATCTCTAGATTCAATCTCCATCATCATCAACCATAAACTTCAACTTGAATATATTGAATCTAAGAAAGCTTAATCATAATCCACATCTATAAACTTTAATCACTTTCTACATTCGAACTACTTTTTTTGACTTGATTTCCAAGATTGGAATATGTAGGCAATTTGATACATTTTAGACATCTCAGATTCAGTCTATCACCGAACCATCTTTGGTTCAGTTCATTGTATATTATTTTATTTGTTTTCTTACTTCGAGAACATGTTTGGCAGAATTTAGGCTAGAGAAACTCAGCAACTTGGCATAGGATCCCCCATGAGCCTTAATCATCATCTATTGACCATGAACAGTCAGAACCATAGAGTCTATGGAAAGTAGAATCATATAGGAGGCCGATTTTTGGATCGGGCAGCTTTGGGTGCCTAATACCTTCTCAAACTGTACTTTGAACGCTTACCCATTCTTTGATGGACCAAAGCTGATATGTTGTGTCACACCCCAATTCCGTGCTATTCAGAATGGTGTGATGAATCACTAATAAACCAACGGTTCAACCAGGATCTCTAATAGGCTGTGTCCTTTTAAATTAAACCATACACATCCACAACCATAATCAGAATAAATACACAATAGCGGAAGTCTTAATATTAAATGAACTGAAGAATCTAACTGTGATAATCATAAATAAGATATCAAATTATAATGTATCAACCGAGACATAAGTAAATAAAATATCAAATTATATTTCCTTAATAGTTCAAATAAGAATCTAATCGAAAACGCATGAGTTGCACTCGCATGAGGAGTCATGCGTCTCTACTATATCTTCAGCCTCCATTACAGCCACGTGCCCGTACACAGAAGCATTCATATAATCTTCCACAGTGGTATCTGCATCATCAACTAAAAATATTCGACATCGAAAGGGTGAGCACACATCACGGCTCAGTGAGCAAACAAAACAATGCAATAAACATATGCATGCATTCAATTCATATTTGTGGTCTGGTATATAAGTTTGCAATGTGCTATAGAAAGGTTCAGTGGCCGCCTCACCTCTATACACGAGTGTGTGAAGCCGCCCAAAGGTTAACATTTATTAGCATCCCACATGCACCCACTATGACACAATAAACCCCCATGAAAATGGCATGGCAGTACCGATTGCAACAATACTACGTTCTCTTTATACCCCTTCTTAGTCAAACTGGTGAGAGGTATGGCAATTCGGGAATAGTCTTCCATAAATCGTCGATAATACCCAGCTAGACCTAAGAAACTTCTAATTTCTGCAATGCTCTTCGGTGTTTCCCACTTCACAATAGCTTCGATCTTGCTAGGATCCACTTTAATTCCTTCAGCGGATACAACATGGCCTAGAAAAGTGACTTCCTTTAGCCAAAACTCACACTTTATAAATTTGGCGTAGAGCTTCTCCTTCCGTAATCGCTGCAGAGCGGCGTTTAGATTCTTAATATGAGTTTCCTTGTCCTTGGAGTAGACCAATATATCATCGATGAATGCAAAACCGACGTATCCAACATATCATGGAATACCCGATTCATAAGTTCCATAAAGGTTGCTGGTGCGTTCGTCAATCCAAAAGACATGACAAAAAATTCATAATGTCCATATCTGGTCCTGAATGTTGTCTTGGGAATATCACCGTCCTTAATCTTCAACTGATGGTAGCCTGACCGAAGATCGATCTTGGAGAACACTTTGGCACCTTGCAACTAATCGAACAGGTCATCGATCCGAGGCAATGGGTATCGATTCTTGGTTGTCAGTTTATTGAGTTCTCGGTAGTCTATTCACAGTCGAACGCTATCGTCCTTCTTCTTTACAAATAATACTGGCGCTCCCCATGGTGATATGCTAGGTCGGATGTAGCCCTTGTCCAGTAATTCTTGTAGTTGTACTTTTAATTCCTTCAGTTCAGTAGGAGCCATTCGATAAGGTGCTTTAGAAACTGGTGCGGCTCTAGGTATCAGATCTATAACAAACTCTGTAGCTCGGTCAAGTGGCAGTCCTGGTAGTTCTTCAGGAAATACGTCTAGAAAGTCACGCACGACATCAATATTCTCCATTCATGGTGCTTCCTTGGTAAGATCGACCACAGATACTAGATACCCAACTGCTCCTTTATCTTCAAAGCATCTCTTTGCCTTTAGCATAGAGAGGATCAGTTTTCATTTCTTTGGAACATACTTCCAATAATACTAAATTATATGCCGTCTTTATTCTTGAATGATAATCTCCTTTATGCACATAACAACTTTGTAGAGTGTTGACACAACCAGTCTATTCCTAAGATGACGTCAAAGTCTGTCATCTCAAGTCGACTCAGGTTGCATCCAAATTATGTCCATCCCTATGATTTGAACATTGTTCGTAACACTCATCCCATACCACATCTAGTCCAAAAAGGGCTTGAACTAGAAAATCTGATGTAACGGTCTTAAGAGCTTGTCTAGTTCCTTCATCTCTTATGATTTTCAAAAACTATCGCTAATAATCTCATATCTTGAAAAGTCCATTACCTTATATTTCCTTTATCACTTCTGTTCTATTCTGATCTCTCTTTCATATACCTCGAAAAAATATCTTATGATTATTACTTCATATCCCAAGTCTATCTATAAGCATTAGGGTATATGCTTATAAATTCATTAATCCAACCAAACTCTTTTGGTCTTTACTTAATCATCTCTCAACATTTGGCATAACCCAGTATTACTTATACTAATCTGAATACTATCAATGCCACAATTTTGACTTTATCCTTGTATCCACTCTTAGGTTTGCTTTTAAGAATCTTCTGCTTTGTCAAAATTCATACCGATATAACCATCTTTAACTTTACTTGAGTGCTATCTAGTCTTTCCTAGTTACTCTTGATAGTTTTCACTTTTTGCTCATGCACTTTTTTATAGACATGGCTCATATCCATCAAATTAGTAATCTCAAACCAGATCCTCTATTTCTTCATCTGAGGTTCCATGGCTAAAACATTTAATCTGAATCCAATCGTCTTTCTTCTAATAATTCCATTATCACTAAACATCTTATCAATAGATGTCGAGAAATGTAAGAATCAGAATGTTTATCCAAAACAATTCATTTCTTTCTTTCAATTTAGTATGACGACAACCACTTTCTTTATCTAATGATCTTAAGTTTAAAGAATCAGGAGTAAATCTATGGTAATCCAACTGGCATCAACAGATCATCAAGTTGCACGGTGGTCCAAACATATGAAAATAGAGGTTTTACAACTCTTAACCTCATGGTTACAGGTTCTATTGAGTATATATAATGTCATTGGTCAAGGCACTATAGGAATAAATCTGGAGAAAGTTTTGGTACATCAATTGTAAGACCCGCACTCTGAAAACCCGGTCTAACCTTGGTTTTGTATCGTGATAGGTCTTTCGATCATCACCGAGCCAGACAGGGCAAGTGGATAACAAACAGGTACAAAATCAGACCAAAGTCGATCAATTATGCCTGATTTTAGATACCGGTTGATGGTACCGGATGATGGTACCGGTCGACCGGTATGGCCTGCACAGCTATGTGCGAGAATTTGGAAATTAGTCTCTGCGGGTCCCGCTTTCCTGATTTCAAATCCTAGAAGTTTCCTAATCCTAGTAGGGTTACTAAACCCTATTTCTAGCCTATAAATACACCCTTAAACCCCTCAAATCCTTTCCATCGTCTCTCACAAACCCTAGAGAAGAGAAAGAGCTTGGAAAGGAGAAGGAGCTAGGAAGAAGAAGGAGGTGCCGCCATTACCGTTTGACGAAGCTCACGCTACGCCTATCAACAGTAAGTGTTTGAATCCCTCTTCTTACCCTATGTAGTTGTGTGGGTGGATCAATACCATGCAAAGTAGGTATTGATCTAAAACCCTAAATTGGCCAATAAACCCTAAGTTGCCGTCAAACCCTAGATTCGAGTTTCGAGATGATATTCATCGAAACGAGACTTGAATGAGTTGGGGATAACTCTAACTCAAAGCCTAGACTTAGAATGGATAGGAGAAACCCTGAAAATCCATGGAGGATGATCGACGGCAGTCGAAGAACCCATGTATGGTCTTCCGGAGACATACCGGTCGACTATACCGGTTGCACATAGTGCGACCGGTATGTTGCGACCGCTACCTCTCGGGAGGTTGTTTGTGGGGGACCGGCTGACCATACCGGTCACCAGTCTTTCCCACAGAGCTGCGACCGGTACATGCCACCGGTCAGCTCTGTGAGGATATTTGTAACCGTGTTGGTTTCCGACCAACATGAAACTCTAAGAATGCTATTTTAATGAAACCCTAATAATATTGTAGGACTTTGTGACATATCGTTTGGATCTTGCGACGTGGAGCAAGTTATCGAACGAGCGTCAGGTAAGGGAATCTGACCTAAACCTAATAATTAATGGACAGTAAATCGTTGTTAATCATTGAATATCTATGATGTGATGTTTGTGCATATTCACATGCCATCCTTTACTTTCAGTTATTATTATTGTTCATGCATTCATAGGATGTGATTGTTAGGCATGTGATTGTTTTCGTTGGTGTGTGGAGTGGGGCATGGGCCTGGGATCACTCTTCACACTGGCACTTTTTGTAGTATTCTGTCTTAACATGCTTGGTACGGGTGGGGTATCAGGGGAAGATCGTGGTACGATGGTCTCCGATATTGATGTTGTCCCGGCCATTGTTGTGTGGTACTGAGGATTCCGAGTCGACGCTGGCTTGTCCACGATGCTTTAGCTCTATCTCTATGCCGTAGGGAGTTATGTTGGGATAGGGTCTACCTACGTATTGTTTCTATCCTAGTGGGTTAGTTGCGGATAGGGTATCAGGGGGAGGTGAGGTGTGGTGGTCTCCGACCCGGCCTGCACGCTCTAGCTCTATCTCTATGCCGTAGACGGCTGTGCTGGGATAGAGCATACATTGTTGACATATAGGATTGGTTAGTTGCGAGCCCTGGCCAGTAGGGGCTTAGGTACTGGTATGGGTAGAGTATCAGGGGAGGTGCGGGTATACCTTAGCTCTATCTCTATTCCATGATGGGTGCATGTGGGTTGGTGGTAGTGTGATTACTGTGCGATGCCACACACTCGTGTATAGAGGTGCGGGGGCCACCAAACCTTTCTATAGCACATTGCAAACTTAAACCAGACCACAGCATAAAATTGATTATTACTCATGCATAATCTTGTGAAACTGTCTGATTGTCTTATTGAGCTGTGTTGTGTGCTCACCCTTTGTATATACATTGTTTTAGATGTTGATGCAGGATACACTGTGGACGATTATGTGAACGCTCCGGCGTATGGAGGTGTAGCTGCTTTGGATGTACAAGCAGGGGAGGACGAGCATGATGCTTCATGCGAGTGCCCTTTCTGCGTGTACCTGTGATTTGTTTTATTTATTTATTTCAGTTATTTTGATTGGATTAAAGGGATGTAAAAGATTATATTTTATGTGTTTGGATTTGAATAATGGGATATTTATTTACATTATCAATAGATACTCAGTTCATTCTATTTAAAGTCTTCCGCTGTATATTTATATTCTGATTGTGGTTATGTGTAATTGGTTTGTATGGGTGGACACGGCCTATTCGAGATCCTGGTGTGAACCGTTGGTTCAATGACGGTTCACTCACACCGTTCTGGTTGGATCAGAATTGGGGTGTGACATCAATAAATTAGGTATAAATCGAAAGATGTACACTCGACATGATTAAACATTTAACTATTCATTCAGTTCATATCTCTGTTCATGTTGTCGATCATGAGAGTGGCTCAGTTTGGTATAATCAGGACTAATAATAAAGAAACAATATCTATAACTCCAATTGACAGGTTAAATCAAGAAGGTATCCTGTCAAGACACGAGAAATTAAAATCTAGTATGTGCATCCTCTATAATCATAAGAGTAAGACAATAATGCACCACATCCTATATAAACCTATCTAGCTCTTTGGATGTTCTATATTATACTCTTGATACAGTTTCCTTTTCAATTTGGTGGAAGTTTATGATTTTTCTCACCTGTCATTAAGGTTCCACCTTTAATATGTACATTATTGTATTTCTTAATTTTGTCTCAAACAACACAGGTGCTTATAGTGTGTTATTATTACAGCTTTTAAATTTTTATCCCATCTCAGTTCACAAATTTTTGTGGTAGTATACTGGTTTACGAGACAGGGCCTGAGAGCTCTGATACCAAGTTCTCACACCCCAATTCTGTACTATTCAGAATGGTGTGATGAACCGCTAATAAACCAACAGTTCAACCAGGATCTCTAATAGGTTGTGTCCTTTTAAATTAAACCATACACATCCACAACCATAATCAGAATAAATACATAATAGCGAAAGTCCTAATATTAAATGAACTGAGGAATCTAACTGTGATAATCATAAATAAGATATCAAATTATGTTGTATCAACCGAGACATAAGTAAATAAAATATCAAATTATATTTCCTTAATAGTTCAAATAAGAATCTAATCGAAAACGCATGCGTTGTACTCGCATGAGGAGTCATGCGTCTCCACTATATCTCCAGCCTCCATTGCAGCCACGTGCCCGTACACAGAAGCATTCATATAATCCTCCACAGTGGTACCTGCATCATCAACTAAAAATATTCGACGTCGAAAGGGTGAGCACACATCACGGCTCAGTGAGCAAACAAAACAATGCAACAAACATATGCATGTATTCAAATCATATCTGTGGTCTGGTATATAAGTTTGCAATGTGCTAAAGAAAGGTTCAGTGGCCGCTTCGCCTCTATACACGAGTGTGTGAAGCCTCCCAAAGGTTAACATTTATTGTCGTCCCACATGCAACCACTATGACACAATATACCCCCATGAAAACGGCATGGCAGTACCGGTTGCATCATACCAACACGTAAGCCCCTAATGGCGAGGGCTTGCAAACTGGACTCGCAACTAACCAATCCTAATGGAAAATAGTTTATCCAAGGCCTCACCCCAACATCCCTCAATACGTCCATAGAGATAGAGCTAAAGCCCCCCGGCAGAGTCGAAGACTACACGGTCCGAGACCACCTCCCCTGATACCCTACGACGTAATAGTTTTGCTAAGGTAATGGCGATACGACGATGTCAGTGGACAAGACTTGTATAGAGCTATGGCACAATATACCCAATGAAAACGGCATTGAATTACCGGTTGATACCATCCCTATCCGCATCAAGTACACCAACAAACACAAACATTCACATTCCTATTCCTATCATCATCATCATTATCATGTTATAAACAATGAAATTAAATATGCATGAACAGTAATAATAGAAATATTTGATGACATGTTGAATGAACATTACAAGCATACACGCAGAGAATCAGTCATGGCATTGGACTCAAGAAATAAAATAGTTTATTATTAGCCAATTAGTTTAGGTCTTGTTCCCTCACATTTGCTTGAGTGTAGATCCTCTTTCAAGCTTTAAGAATCACTTTTATATCAATAGGAAAACCTAACAAGTCGATAGATTTTAATTAGAATTCATTCCGACAATTTCTGGCTTGCTGTTAAGCGAGGGTCGCAGGATGGGTCGCGGGTAGGGTAGCAGTTTTCTGCGACCCCAGGGTGTAGGGTCAATGCCAGGGTCAGATGTTCCATCGACCCTAGGTGCAACCACCGCTTCCCTGGACTTCCCGAAAGCTGGGGGTCAATCCTATGGTCTGGTAGGGTCGATTCCCAAACGACCCCACGTGCGACCCTACATGGTTTGAGTCGACCTTTTCATCCTCAAGTCCATTCTTTCATGTTTGGATCCTATGGCTTACTTCCACAATCCATTCTATGCTTGTTCTATGGCTTTAAACTCTAGGTTACTTCCTTACTTGCCTACTATGATTCTCTCCATGGATTTCATTGAAATCTTCCCATGGATGGATGATTTGGGTTTCTCCTAGATCAGACCCTCTTCATGAACTATTCTAAGGTCTTAAATTATTAATGTAAGCATACCCATACCTTAGGTTTGCTGAGATTCAGAGTTTTCTCTGAATTCTTCTCTTTAGTCTTCTTCTCCAACTTTCCTTCTCTTCTCCTTCTCTTCTCTTTCAATCACTTTCAATTGGGGTTTCAAAAGGAGTGAAAGAGGGTAAGGGACATCCTATTTATAGAGGAGAACCTCCCAAAATAAGTCCCATTGAGATTAGGAAAGAATCCCCTTGAAATTTGGAAAGTTTCCTATTTACGGTTTCTGTCGGCAATGAGGGGGTCGATGAGGGGGTCGGGGATCCCGTCGACCCTTGGGTCTAAATTGTCCGACCCTCGGTCTAAAATTCAGGGGTCTGACTCCCTAATGAGGGGGGTCCGACCCTGCCTATCTGGGTATGCGACCCTGCCTCCTATTTTACTATTTTTGGGTTAGTTTAATACTTGGTCTCGCTATTTCCTTCACACACTTGGTCCATTTGGCTCGACCATGATAGGTAGACCTAGTACAAGGTGCTAAGACCGGTTAGTTCGATACGGGTCTTACATGTTGGGTCACGAGTCAATAGAAGCCTTATCTCAGGATGAACCTACATTTTAGGTCCTAGACCGTAATCTTGGTGGCGACTCCAAATCTTTTACAGTACGTTTCAGCGTGGATGGACATTTTTTACATCACTATCCTCACACATATGGTTGACCGTACCTACCCAGGTATCCGACCATATGCATACAGTTTTGGGTGTTGAGTCAATTTTTATACCTGATTTGTGATCCATCTTCACATGATCCGTCCACTTGTTCCAGCTATGATGGGAAGACCTGGCACGACACGGTTATACCACATTAGTGGAGTGCGGGTCTTACAACGTGGGTCTCAGATTAACCGAGAACCACGTTTCGACCATCCGGATGAGGTTGCCGCTGTCCTCATAGAACCACTGGGAGGAAAGGATGCGGATCCCTTTCACTGGCCAGTGCAGCATGACTGGAGACTCAAAGTGATCTTCCTGACCCAAACATGGCCTTAGCATGAAACTTGGGGGTTATTCTAGGATTACTTCTGCCCAAGCTTGCATCCCCATGTGTCAGGTCTCTACATGGTCCAATACCTGTCTTCTAGGTTTGGCAAAATGGCCATCTCAAAAAGTAAGTTTTTGTGTTTCATAAAGAAAACATGGTAGGTATATCCATTTGAATAGAATATGATGTTTTCAGAAATCATAAGATAAATCGGAGTTATCCTTTTTTTTTATCATACTTTTACTTTAAATCATCTCTTCCAATTTAGAGTTGGGAGAATGCATAGTAATGTTTAAAAGACTAATACATATGCATGAACATACACAAGATACATGTCAATACAATTGAGGCATTTGATTGAATTAGACACTGAAATTGAATGCGTGGCTAATAGAAACCGTTATCTAATAGTTGAAATAGACAAATCATTTGTTCATGTGGAAAAATAGATTCTTTTTAACATTTGAGAAATAATAACCTTGTGACAATAATTATTCACCTTTTGAATGTTACTTATTCTTTCAAAGTACCTATTATGTTATTTTTCCAAGAGGATAAATGTTGCGTCTATTTTGACAGTTGGATAAAGAAGACATAGTACAAATTAGTTAGGTTTCAACTTTTAAAGTCTTATTCATTTAAATCACTCCATTGTATTGGTATGCATTCAGTATATGTCCAAGCACATATACAAGTACTTTAGATATTATTGTGCACTCATCTAACTCTGATCGAGTTTACCAAAAAAAATAATGATAAAAAAAAATCTAACTCTGATCAATAACATATAATTAATTACATTAAAACACTATAAAAATGAATAGTTCAAATTGATGGACCTTGGATGACACTGAGAGGGGGGTGAATCAGTGTGAAAACTTTTCCCTAACTTTTCCTTACTGCCCAGTGTTGATGATGAACCAGACTGTTACAAACATACAAGCGTATGCAAATCTACCTCGTTACCACTCAATGGCCAGGTCTACTAGATTTGCACGCCCATCCTGCAGTTCATTCCATGCACTTCATAAAATACAGAAATAAAGTATTTTACAACACAGAAGGGTTACGTGGTTCACCACCACAGTGTGTGATGGCTAATCCATGGAGTAATGCCCAATGGGCTCTGTATTTACTCAATACTCAACTTTTAGTCCTTTACAGGACAAGGATATTCACCCTATATTTTCCCAACATAAAACTGAGAGGGCAAACAATGCCAAGCTTCAGGCTATACCAGCCAGTGTCTAGCACGCACTGAACACAAATCAAAATGGTAGATTTTGGGGCTTATAGTGATGCCCTACAATAAAACCCAAACTAGCAAGGCATTCAATATTCTTTTCGCCTAAGCTAGCATACAATAGACTCTCATACTAAGTAGGCATTCAAATATCTCAACCTACTCTAGCATACATGGCATTGAATCAAAAAATAACAAGGGAGTTGAGAAAATCTCACAACCGAGGCTTTTCGACATCTGAAGACATATGTAGTGTCTCTACAAGTTCAATGGAACCTCTCACATTCATTAATGTTGGAAGAACTAAGCACTTCAAGCAACTTCTTGCTCATACATCATCTTTCCTTCCAACAATCCAACAATCACTTATCATATTCAAAGAAGCTCCACCAACCTTTAATAACCACATCAATGCACCATCATGGGCACAAATGGAGATGATGAGTGATTGTTTGCTCACCCCCAAAGCAAGAACCAAGCAAAACCCTAAGAAAACCTTCTTTTCTTCTCTCAAACCCTATTTTTTGATTTTTTCATGCCTCCACCGACCTCCAACTCGTCCTCAATAGATAGGAAATCCAAAACTGAGTTCGATCAATTTGAACCATCCGATTCGGATATCAGATGGCTGAGTTATGGCCAAAACAGTGTGGGCCAATGAAATCATTTCAAACGGCATCTTTTATGCCTTATAGTGTAGCCGCGAAGCACCGAAGCTGCGCCGCCGCTGACATGGTAGGCGCGGTTTCGAGTTGGTATTGGCCGATTCGAGCATCTCTCCAAATGGCCGTTGGATCTGCAATGAAAAAGCGGGATTGAATCTGGTCCTTCTGATCGTCTTGATCGCGTCATCGATGATCGACACTAATCAAAACTATTCGATCGGGATCTATCATGCCGCTGTACCGTATGCGTGCCGCACTGGATCAAGGTGCCGTCACCATGAACTGCAGAACACCTTTTTAACTTGCGCCGACCCAATCAGAGTGCGCGTGTAAGAATCACGACACAACTTCTTCACCACACCTGAGCCTGCCATTTTGCAACCCGTTTGATCGGGATTTTGCATACGTGGCTCTTTCTTGGCCACGGATTTCAAATTTTCTCCATTTTTTACTTCCCAAAATGCCCCTAAAATGCAATTGAATGGCCTCTGTAACCATTCGAAATTTGTTAAAAGTGTCTATAGAGTTTGATTTCCAGAGAGCTTTTCTCTCTCCTGGAAATCAAACAAACATGTGGCGTGCAGCTTTGCGGGGGAGGGAAGCCTGGGCAAGGCCATGCACACGAGGGCATGCCATGCGAGCCAGCATGCGCGATTGCGGCCATGGCTTGCGGCATGCCTTGTTGCGGCTTGCTGCTGGGCATGCTGCTTGCTGCTGCTGCTGGCCGTTTTTGGCTTGGCCCTGCTGGCCTTGGCTGCGGAGTTGACGGCCATGGTGGTAGGCCACCTCAGCATTGTAGGTCCCACCATTAATTTTCTCTCTCCTCTTTCTCTCTCTTGATTTCTCTCTCTTCTAAGAATGCAATACCATCATAAACACTGTCACACAACCTGTAACATAGCCACATCGCCTGTATCACTGCCATATCGTTCGTATCACTGTCATATCGCCTGTATCACTGTCAACTTACCTGTGGGGCCCACAGACAATCTCTCTCATCAAACTTGGCCCAGTTAGCCCATTTTGCCAACAATTACAATACGAAGGTCAACAATCTCCCCCTTCGGAATTGTTGGCAACTACTCAATCCACCATGAGATCTTTCTCCCCCTTTGACAACAAGGACAAAGGGATTGGCCACATAGGAGTGCCCACCGCATCTTTCCAATCCTTTGGGCACTCCAAAAATAGTAACTACACACCACATCAACACAGAAAAACATCAAATGACTCCCCCTGAGTCCAACATAGAGAGCAAAGAGAATATATCAATTACAAACTGCTTCCCCTCACACCAAGCACCTCAGTGCTTGGGGGGGGGGGGATAACCACTCCCAACTTCTGTCTCAAATACACAAATTGTTCCCTGGGAAGTGGTTTTGTGAAGATGTCTGCCGTCTGCTCTAATGTAGGAATGAACTCCAATTGAACTTCTCCTTCTGTCACCTTCTCTCTCAAGAAATGATACCGAATGGCTATGTGCTTCGTCCTAGAGTGCATAACTGGGTTCTTGGAGATATTTATGGCACTAATGTTGTCACAGAACATTGAAATAGGCTTATCTGACTAAATGCCTAAATCCTTCAACATTTGCTTCATCCACAAAACTTGTGTGCAACAAGAAGTAGCTGCAATATATTCTGCCTCTGTTGTAGACAATGAGACAAACTCTTGCTTTTTACTATGCCAAGCCACAAATTTCTACCAAGATAGAAGGCACCTCCACTAGTTCTCTTCCTATCATCAACACAACCTTCCCAATCTACATCTAAGTAGGATGACAATACCAAATCCTTGTTTTTTGCATACCAGAGACCATACTCCATTGTCCCCTTCAAGTATCTGAAGATCCTCTTCACAACTACCACATGTGTCTCCTTTGGGCCAGCTTGAAATCTAGCTACCATGCACACAGACTGTAGAATATCTAGCCTTGTAGCAGTCAAGTAGAGCAGACTTCCAATCATTGACCTATACATAGTGTGATCAACTAGTGGAGAGTCATCATCTTTGCTCAACTTGCAACTAGTCATCATAGTTGTGCTCACTGGTGTGCAATCCACCATTGTGAACTTTTTCAACATCTCTTTCACATACTTGGTCTGAGATAAAAAGAACCCATCCTTCAAATGACTGATCTGCAAACCAAAAAAATAAGAAAGTTTACCAATCATGGACATTTCAAACTCATCCTGCATTCTCTGAGCAAAATCCTTACATGACTCATCGTTGTGGCCTGTAAAAATGATGTCGTCTACATACACTACCACAACTGTCTGACTACCATCAACAGATTTTACATACAGGTTGTTATCTACCAGTCCCTTCTTGAAACCCAACTAACAGAGATAAGTGTCCAGCCTTGAATACCATGCTCTTGGTGCTTGCTTCAACCCATACAATGCTTTTTTCAATCTACAAACAAGTGTAGGGTCCTTACTCAGTTGGAATCCTTCTGGTTGTTCTATATACACCTCTTCTTCTAAGTCACCATTCAAGAAGGTTGACTTAACATCCATCTGGTAAACCTTGAAGTTTTTGTGTACAGCAAATGCAAGAAACATCCTGATTGCTTCCAACCTAGCAACAGGAGCAAATGTTTCTTCAAAGTCAATGCCCTCAACTTGAGCATATTTTTTACAAACTAATCTAGCCTTGTTTCTTACGACTTTGCCATCTTTATTGAGTTTGTTTCTATACACCCATTTAGTGCCTATGACATTCTTGTCTGTAGGCCTTGGCACTAATTCCCAAGTTTTATTTTTCCCTATCTGGTTCAACTCCTCATTCATTGCCTTGAGCCAACTAGCATCTTCACATGCCTCTACAACTGATTTCGGTTCAATGTAAAATAAGAGAGAGAACATTTGTTTTGCTTTTCTTACCTTCCTTGTTTTTATTCCAGCTGAGGGATCACCAAGAATTAATTTTTCAGGATGATTCTTTCTTACTCTACTTGAGCCATATTCATTTTGCCTGTCTGCCTCAGAATCTAACTGCTCTTCTCTTTCTTCAGTCTCAACCACAGCTCTCTGTCTTGGCACATTTGTTACATCCTACTCTTTTTCTGTTTTATTGTCATTCTGCTCACTGTCCAGGTCTTCAAAGATAGGAACCTCATTATTTGACCCTGTAGGAGAATTCTTGTGCTCATCAACCCTCACATCTGTACTTTCAACAATTTTTCCAAGTCTCTTGTTGTAACATTTGTAAGCTTTGCTAGAGGTAGAGTAGCCAAGAAATATTCCTTCATCGGCCCTATCATCAAACTTTCCTAGATCATGTCTGGTGTTTTTGATATAACACTTACTACTGAACACCTTGAAGTGCTTTGCTGTGGCCTTCTTACCAAATCGTAATTCATAGGGAGTCTTGTCTTTATGTGGCCTCAACATACACCTCTTCTGAACATATATTGCTGTATGCACTGCTTCTCTCCAGAATTTATTTCCCATGTCATTTTCAGTTAACATAGTCCTGGCCATCTCTTGAATAGTTATATTCTTTCTCTCTGCAACACCATTTTGATGTGGTGTTCTAGGAGCTGAAGTCTATCTCTTGATGTCATTCTCAGAACAATACTCTGTAAAGTTTATCCAGGTGTACTCTCCTCCCTTGTCAGATCTCAAACACTTGATTTTCTTGCCTGTCTCATTTTTAACTTGAGTTTTGAAGATCTTGAATCTAGCCAGAGCCTCTTATTTATGTTTCAAAAACATCACCCAAGTCATTCTGGAGTAGTCATCTATAAACAGAATGAAGTACCTCTCCCCTGTAATGCTCTGTGTCCTCACTGGCCCACATAGATCTATATGAAATATCTCCAATGGTTGAGTAGTGTGGTACTCCTTAGGTTTGAATGATGTTCTTGTCTGCTTCCCCTTCTGACAAGATGCATAGATATCATTAGAGGGCTTCTTTAATGAAGGAATGTCTCTTACAGCATTCTTATTAGATATTTTTGACAGATTTTCAAAGCCAATATGTCCCAATCTTCTACGCCATAACCATGTTTCCTCTTATTGACTCATCATGTAATTCTCTTCAAAATCTTCAGACAAAATATAAATATTTCTATAAGTTCTCTTTCTTAATGCCATCAACTTTCCACTGTCAGACCTTCAAATCTCACATCCTTCATCATTAAAAATCACTTTGTGACCCCTATCACAAATCTGGCTGACACTCAATAAGTTATGTTTCAAACCTAAAACATAGAGGACATCATGGGATGTTATATTTCCATTATTGAGACTGATGCTTCCCTTTCCAACTATCTTGGCACCATCATTGTTGCCAAACTTAACTGAACCTCCTTCATAAGCTGAAGTTTTAGAAGCCTTTTACTATCTCCAGTCATGTGACTTGAACACCCACTGTCAAGAATCCATGGTATAGAGTTGTCTTGTGCCTTAAAAGCTATCTGCACAACCAAAGAGCTGTTTCTTTCTATTTTATCCCTCTGAACCCAAACTCTCTTCTGTGATGGTGGTTTCTCAACATGTTTCTGCTTTGGAGCCTCTCTTCTTGTTCTGCTATATTGTCCTTGTAGAGGTGGCATAGGGGAAAAGATGGTTCTACAGTTCCCTGTTACATGCCCAAAGTTGTGACAGTTGTAACACTCAACAAAATTCTCTTCAAGGGGAGAAAATTGATTGCTACTCTCAAATTTGACAACTGATTCACGTGCACGCACATGGGAAGAAAGAGATATAGATATATATAGGCAAGTTGCCCTTATATATCTATTCTTTAGTCAATACCCGTGTCCCCCTCCCTCAG
The DNA here is from genome assembly GCA_028583415.1 of Protea cynaroides. Lineage (NCBI taxonomy): Eukaryota > Viridiplantae > Streptophyta > Magnoliopsida > Proteales > Proteaceae > Protea > Protea cynaroides. The sequence continues at coordinate 10,848,419 of CM053266.1, forward strand.
GGACTTCTAAACTATGGATGGAGGGTGCTGCTTCACCTTGCTTTTCTCTAGAATTGAGAATCTCTCCTCAATGTTCCTCTCCTCTGATTACAAGCAAGATTTTATAAGAATTGGAAAGATTGGAAAATGAGATGTGAACACAAGCTCACTTCCGGTTCGCGATTCCCTTGTGGCTACTTACTTCGGGTCTCAGGGCAAGTATCCTTTGACTTGTTTTCTGCTCTGATCTCCGATCTACTACGGCTGCGGCTTTCTCTTCTATTGCTGATTTTGCTACTTCCATCCTTGGGTATTGGGTATCGTGTGAGTCTTCTCCCAGAAAGCAGTCTCATGTTGAATTTACAGGTAGCAATCTTATGTCCAAAGTTGTTGCATCTATAGCAGTATCCCTGAAAATGAGGTCTTGACCTTAAAGATGCCATGTACCTTATATGTCTCTGTGGTGCATTGGGATAGTTTTCCTTATAGAAGTTGTCATGCTCCACTCTCCTGCCTTGCCATGCATTTTGTCTTGGCCTTGCAAAGTTACTCTTAGGGAGAGGGGTTTTGTTTCCTCCTTGACAATAAACTATAGGGTCCTTACCCTTTCCATTTTCCTTCACAAAATATATGGGACCTTTTCCCTTTGAGTTGGCATTCTTTGATGTCTCTCCTTTATCAAAACCAAGGCCAAACTTAATATAGGAAGGTCTTTGAGCAATGATGATCCTATCAAGCCTGCTACTACTAGGATGCACTGGAGTAGAGTTACTTGATTCCTCATGTTGAGCTAATTTTTGTTGTCTCTCAAGCTCTTCCTTTTCATACTCAGTCACTTTTGTCTTTAGAAGTGTAAACTCATTCTTAAATTCTTCAAATCGATCAACCATAGGGAATTGTTCTTCAAGTTGAGCTTTCAAACTTGCATTCTCATTCAATACCCTGGAGTATTCTACAGATGCATGTTTAAGTTGAGTCTTGAGATTTTTAATAACTTTCTTAAACTCTTCATCTTGAGCTGTCAATTCTTGAATCACATATTTTTGCTTTTTGGCTTATTGTGAGGCAAGCTTGTTATTCTTTCTTTCATTCTTGATTTCCTTCATGGCTGTAACAAATTCTTCCTCAAAGTTTATCTCACCTTCTTCATCACTGCTTGAACATGTATCTTCATTGTCTCTTTCTTCATCATCACTTGAGATAGAGTCCACAATTTTATCTTCTTCATGAATTTTTGAAGTAAATTCTTCACCTTTGTTCCCTTCATGTTCTTCAATGAAAACCATGAACAAGGCCTCACTGAGCTCATCCTTTGAGTCATCATTTGAGGTTTCATTGACTCTCTTGGAAATAAAACTTTTTTTATTTGACTTGTTCTTTTTGAAACTGTAATTTTTCTTTACCTTGGATTTGTATTTGTTTTCATCTTCATCATCACTATCAATCTTACTCTTCTTTAGACATTTTGCAGCAAAATGTCTAACCTTACCACAATTGAAGAATTTGAAAGGGAGTTTGTTCTTGTATTTTCCTATGCCCTTCTTTAATTTTCTAGTGAAATGAGCTGTAGCTTCATCTTCACTTTCTTCCTCATTTGGTTTTTCAGAAATCTTGAGTTTCTTCATTGCCTTGAAGGCTACTTGCTTGTCAACAGTAGTTCGAGGGTCTACTCTCATCTCAAAAGCTGTCAATGCTCCATGCATTTCGTCTATGGTGACTTCATCCAAATCCTTAGTCTCTTCAAGAGCTGAGACTTTTGATTCAAACTTGGATGTGAGAGACCGTAAGATCTTCTGACAAACAATAGGTCCTTTTAAGTCTTCACTAAGTCCTCTAATAGAGTTGACCACTTCATTGACTCTGTTCATATACTGATCAACAGTTTCATCCTCATTCATTTTCAGGTTTTCAAACTGAGCCAATGTTTGCAGCTTCACTTTCTTGATCTTCTTGTCTCCTTCATAGATATTTATCAGTCTATCTCAGACCTCCTTCGCAGTCTTACAATCCATGACTTTGGATAATTCACTGTTAGTCAAACCACCTTGGATGGCATTGAGTGTCTTTCTGTTGTTCTCAAAATTCTTCTTGTCTGTAACACTAGGAGTAATTGTATCATGTGGAGTATAGCCAATTTCAACTGCAGCCCAAACATCGAATCCAAGTGATCCAACATAAATCTCCATTCTTCTTTTCCAAAACACAAAGTCCGTACCATCAAACAATGGGCATTTATGAGAACCTTCCCCTAGTGCCATAGCTGTCCTCTGATCTCTCAGATGTGGATTTAGCTGTTACTGAGCCTGATGCTCTGATACCAATTGATGAACCTTGGATGACACTGAGAGGGGGGTGAATCAGTGTGAAAACTTTTCCCTAACTTTTCCTTACTACCCAACGTTGATGATGAACCAAACTGTTACAAACATACAAGCGTATGCAAATCTACCTCGCTACCACTCAGTGGCCAAGTCTACTAGATTTGCACACCCATCCTGTAGTTCATTCAACGCACTTCACAAAATATATAAATAAATCATTTCACAACACAGAAGGGTTATGTGGTTCACTACCACAGTGTGTGATGACTAATCCACGGAGTAATGCCCAATGGGCTCTGTATTTACTCAGTACTCAACTTTTAGTCCTTTACAGGACAAGGATATTCACCCTGTGTTTTCTCAGCATCAAACTGAGAGGGCAAACAATGCCAAGGTTCAGGCTATATCAGCCAGTGTCCAGCACCCACTGAACACAAATCAAAATGGTAGATTTTGGGGCTTATAGTGATGCCCTACAATAAAACCCAAACTAGCAAGGAATTCAATATTCTTTTCGCCTAAGCTAGCATACAATAGACTCCCATACTAAGTAGGCATTCAAATATCACAACCTACTCTAGCATACATGGCATTGAATCAATAAATAACAAGGGAGTTGAGAAAATCTCACAACTGAGGCTTTCCGACATCTGAAGACATATGTAGTGTCTCTACAAGTTCAATGGAACCTCTCACAGTCATTAATGTTGGAAGAACTAAGCTGTAAGACCCGTATGAAACTAACCCAGTCTTACCACCTTGAACTAGGCCTACCCATCATGGTTGAGCCAAATGGACCAAGTACGTGAAGGAGATCACGATCCCATGTATTAAACTGACCCAAAAACACTTAAATAAGGGGAGGGTCGCATACCCAGCAAGGGAGGGTCGGACCCCCCAGTATAGAAGTCAGACCCCCGGTTTTATATGGGGGTCGTACATTTTAAGGACCAGGGGTCAACGGGATCTTTGACCCCCCTACCGACCCCCGGTACTCGGTAAAAACAGAAATTAGGAAACTTTCCTAATTTCAATGGGATTCTTTCCTAATCTCAATTGGACTTATTTAAGGAGTTTCTACTCTATAAATAGGATGTCCCTAAGCCTCTTTCACTCCTTGTAGAACCCTAATTGAATTGAGAGAAAGAGAAGAGAAGGAAGAGAAGAAGAAGAGAAGGAAAAAAGAGAAGAAAGCAAAACGAGAAGAGTTGCAGAGAAGGAGTAATCTTCTCAGGTATGGATACTATTTCCATGAGTTTCTAAAGACTTTAGAGTAATTAATGAAGAGGGTATGATCTTGGAGAAACCCAAACCATCAACCCATGGTTAGGTTTTCATGGAAAACCATGGGGGAAATCATGAAAGCCATATAGGTGAATGAATCATGGTTCTAGGCCATTGAACATGTGTGGAATGGATTGTAGGAGCAAGCCATAGGACCCCAAACACGAAGAATGGACTGAAGGAAGAAAAATCGACAAAACCCATAGGGGGTCACATGGGGGGTCAATGGCCAATCGACCCTATCAGACCCTGAGCATCGACTCCCAGTGTTTGGGAAGCCCAGAATAGGGGTGGTCGCACCCAGGGTCAATCATAACTCAGACCCTAGCTCTGACCACCAGTTAACAGCATGGTTTTTAAATTCAGAATTAATTCTAATTAAATTCAATCGACTTTGTTAGGTCATCTAGCAATATAATAACAATATAAAGGTGATTTTAAACCTTGAAAGAGGATCCACTAACAAGCTAAGGTGAGGAAACAAGACTCTTAACTAATTGGTTAATAACAAACTGTTTTTATTTTCTTGAGTCCAATGCTATGCCTGATTCTATGCGAATATGTTTGTAATGTGCATACAACATGTCATCTAATATTTCTATTATTTGTTCATGCATATTTACTTTATTGTTTATAACATGATGATGATGATGATGATAGGAATAGGCATGTGAATGTATATGTGTGGTTGGTGTACTTGATGCGAGCGAGTATCAGGGGAGGTGTGATGGGGACGTCAATAAATGTTAACCTTTGGCGGGCCTCAGCACTTTAGCTCTATCTCTAACTCAAGTCTTGTGCAGTAGTATCGTCGTATCGTCATTACTTTAGCAGAACTATTACGTCATAGAGTATCAGGGGAGGTGGTCTCGGTCCTTGTAGTCTCTGACTCTATCGGGGGGCCTTAGCTCTATCTCTATGCACGTTCTGAGGGATGCTGGGGTGAGGCCTTGGATACACTATTTGGCATTAGGATTGGTTAGTTGCGAGCCCAGTTTGCAAGCCCTTACCAATAGGGGCTTACGTGTTGGTATGATAATGTACAGCAATAAATGTTAACCTTTGTTGTACAATGTTCATGAATTGGGTGCTTGAGAGTCGACGATAAACGTTACCTTCGGGCGGCGTCACACACTTGTGTATAGAGGAGGGGTCAATAAACGTTAACCTTTGACCACCCAAACCTTTCTATTGCATATTGTAAATTTTAAACCAGACCAAAGATATGAATTGATTGCATGCATATGTATTGTTGCATTGTTTTGTTTGCTCACTGTGCCATGATGTGTGCTCACCCCCTCGACGTCGAATATTTTTAGTTGATGATGCAGATACTACCGTCGAAGATTATGTCAATGCTCCAGTGTACGGGCACATGGCGGCGATGGAAGTTGAAGATGAAGTGGATACGCATGACTCCTCTTGCGAGTGCAACTCATGTGTATTCGATTAGATATTATTTTCATTATTTGGATTTAGGCTCTCTTTGGTTTGTATTATATAATGTATTATGAGTTATTTGTGACAAATCAATTATGATAATAGATTATGAGTAATGAATAATGACCGTTTGGTACCATTAACATAATACATTATGTTATGAGAAATATAAACAATCACCTAATAGATTATTCTAATAATGATAAACAGCTATTCACCTATTTGTAGATAATGAATTATATCGATTTATTTTAATTATAAATAGACATTATAAATCATACCAAATAATCATAAATTTTATAATATGTTATATAATACATTATATAATACAAACCAAAGAGATCCTTAGTAAAGATATGTATTTGATATTTATTTATGTCTTAGTTAACACAGAATAATTTACTATTTAAATATTAATATCACAGTATATTCTCAGTTCATTTTACTATAAGACTTCCGCTATTGTGTATTTATTCTGATTATGAATGTGGATGTATGAGGTTTAGATAAAATAGATATCTTCTGTCCGAGATCCTGGTTGAACCGTTGGTTTGTTAGCGGTTCATCACATCATTCTGAATAGTGTGGAATTGGGGTGTGACAACTTGGTATCAGAGCGTCTCAGGCCGTGTCCGTTAACCTAGCATATTGTTACGTCGAATTGTAAACTGAGATAGTATAAAAGTAAAAACTGTAATATTAACACACTCTAAGCAAAAGTGATGTTTGAGACCAAATTTGAAAAGAGAATAATGCATCTATTAAAGGGAGAACAATATTAAATACAATGAGAGAGAAACAAATGTATATAAATAGCTAAAGCAGAGTACAGTCCACAACCCGGATAGTTACTCTGTAGTACAATGAAAGGAAATAAATATAATCATGAAGCTGGAGGTGAAGGAGGAGGTGGTGCCTCACGATCTCTGTCATAATCCTCAACGTAGACTCTAGTCAACCAGGCTATCTGAGTCTGGGTCGTCTGAAGACTAGCTGTAAGATCAGCTATCCGCTGATCAGTCCCGCACTGAGCACCCAAAAGCTCCTCCATCCGCATATCTGACTGGCGCTGAGCATCTATAAGCTCTCCCATCCTCATGTCTGATATGCGATGGGCGTCTAGTAGCTCATCCACTCTCACACGTTGAGCGTCTAGTAACTCCCCCATCCTCAGATCAGATCTGCATTGACCTCTCTGATCTCATGCAATAGCCCCATCATATCAGAAGGTGGGTGTGAAGGACCAGCCGCATGAGAAGGACCAGCCGCATAAGAAGTACTAGCTCCAGCAGCATGTGTAGGTGAAGGAGGTGGTATGGAGTCCACATCCATGAATAGACGGTCATCATCACCAGCAGGCTCCATATGAACTCCAGCGGCAGCGGCAGCTGCCTCAGCGTTAGCCACCTCTACGCGAGTGCGAGGGCGCACCATCGCGTTCCTCTCCTCATCACTGACCTGGGCATCCCGCATGCCCATCTTGCAAATAGCCTCCCAATCCAGAGGCGAAGAAAAGGATTTCTCCTGAATCTTCTCATCCAATAAGTCAACCCCCAGGCAGGTAAGCAAGGTAATGATCATGCGTCCATAAGGAAGGTTGCCCGTGTGACTAGGCAACGTGGCACTGATCATGGTACGCATGATGATGTATGGAAGGCAGACAGGCTGCCTAGTGCATATACAGTATAGGAGATACTAGGTCATCTGGGAGACCCCCTCGTAATGACCACTCTGCGGTATCAAGTTATGCTGAATGATCTTACAATATACCCGTGGATCCGAACGCAGATATCTCACCCTCATCTGCCAGCGATCAGGTCGAATGAGCTGACTATCGATCTCAGCCCTCATCTGAAGAGAGAAAAACTGGGGCTCTCCAGGAGCACAGAAAACCATGGGGCCAACATAGGAAATGCCCAGTAGGTCGGCCAGCTGCCGATAATCAAACGAGATGTCAACTCCCTTGACGTAGCTCGTGATGCGAAGCTCATTGCCCCTCTCAACATCATTGTAATCCCCCACCACCTGGAGGTTACAATAGAACTGGCGTACCAAATCCGGACAGGTACACATGTCATAAGTGATGACAGGGAGCCATCCCATATCACCAAATGCTCTCTCCACATTGAACAGGGCTAACTCAGCCAAGTTCACCTTACGACCTCCCTCTACTTTCTTGCGAGCGTAGTGGGCATACTGTGCCTCGGCTTCATTGGAACGAAAACAAAGAGGATCGCGAACTCTGGGTACTTTGGTACGAGTCATGGTATCTACAAATAAGAAAGAAAAATAGATAATATGTTAGTAGGGTAAAAAAATCCAAAATTTGGACATTATAACGACGTAAGTTGGCCAAAGGCCTCACTTTTCACCCATACACGTGGGCAGGAGGACTTACGTAGGTTCTAACATATCCTGCAACACTCACACAGTAGGAAATCCTAGCTAATATCCAATTTGAAGAAATTGCGAGAACTCAAAAATTTTGACAAATTAGGGCAAAAAGAGCAAAATTCGAGTTCCTCAATAACCAACCGATGAAACCCAAATATTTTTGAGGGCTTTCGTTCCTCGAGTCACCAATAACAAAGCCCCCAATAAAAATCGAATTTTTACTGCTGGAAAAAATTTAATTTGAAGAAAACGAGATATACGTGTAAAAAACCTAGAAAAGAAAACCTAAAAATAGGTAAAGGTAAGAAGACATACCTGTAGGAATGATGTAGACGTCGAAACACGGAACCAAAATGACCAATGTAGCGGAGTTGGCACTGTAGCAACTCAGGGGAAGGAGACGAGTCGAAACGGAGGAGGAAGAATGGGAAATGAACTCAGAATCGAACCTTAAAAATCTGATTTTTGGTCCGGGGGTCGGAGAATTGGACCAGGACCATCGACCCCCATATCGACCCCCGTATCGACCCCCAGCTCTCGGGAACCTGACAGAAAACCAGGGGTCGCACCTGGGGGTCGGACACCCATCGACCCCCATATCGACCCCCGGCTCTCGGGAAAAATAAGTGATTTCCCAGGGTCGGACACTGAGGGTCGAACATACCATCGACCCCCACCATCGACCCTGCATAGAAAAGACTGTATTTTTCACAGAATAATCTAAAATTTTTGAAAATAACATCGGTTAGCGTATCTTCATGAAGTATAAATGATTGCCTTACGTATTTTAATGATTTTCAGGCACCACCAATCTCAGAGGAAAATATGGTTGGGCGTAGAGTAACCAAACAAAGCCGAAACGCAGTTCCACCACCACCACCCGTAGAGGAAGTCAGCCAAGAAAATATATATGCAGAGGGTAATCCGCAGGTTGCGCCACCAGTAAATCCGGGTTAGGCAAATCCTACAAACTTGCCACCTCCACCACCGGAGCTGACAACCGTGGTTATGAACCTAGCGCAACAGCTGCAGCAAATGCAACGAGCACAGGCTCGAATGCAAGCAGCAATGGGAATTATGTTTCAGGTAGCACATGCTACACCAATGCCGACCCGGACAAACAAGTGCAGCACCGTGGGTAACCACCCGAGCACATCAAACACCTCAACCACC